>CAHIKZ030000939.1:55000-425000 GCA_903632075.3 Acanthosepion pharaonis
TACCATGGAGCACTCATACACATCCATCCCTTTCTTAGACGTTATGATAAAATTAAACAAACATACACTTTCTACCAGTCTATACAACAAACCCACAAACCAACATAAATTCCTGCACTTTAACAGCTGTCATCCCTTTAAATTAAAAAAATCTATTGTATACAGCTCATTTCTAAGAATCAAACGCATATGCTCAGACCATTTAGATTTTCTATACAACATTAATAACTTAACAAAACAATTCCTAAAATGAAAATACCCAATAAAAATAATAAAAGAAGCACTAAATAAAACTATCCTGATAAATCGTAACACACTTCTCACATACAAGAAAAAAATAAAACAACAATCGGATTCCCATGGTTTTTAACCACAATCAATATTCCCACACACTTATTCACACTTTAAAAAATGATTACAAGAACCTCCAATTAGACAACAAGATCAAAGACATTTTCGATAAACCACCCATAAATGCAATGAAACAATCACCTAACCTATCAGCTATCCTCACTTCTACCAAATATCTAAACAATAGAAACCAAACAGGAAATTACAAATGTAACAAACCTTGTTGCTTAAATTGCAAACATTTAATAATAGCTAATACATTTTCCGTACCCAACACCAATATCAGGATACAGCCACCTAACCTCACCTGCGATACCCATAACGTAATCTATTATTTATTCTGCAACTTATGTCCTAATAGTGGATATATTGGTGAGTCTGGAAACAATTTTAGATTTCGTTTTAATAACCATAAACAAACAATACGTCAAAACAACCCTTATTCCCCCATAGCTAAACATTACAATCAATCAGGACACACATTAGAAAACTGCAAATGTTTATTAATAGATTCCGATTTTACTTCCACATTCACACGCAGAAAAATATATATCTCTCTCTATCTCTCTCTCTATATATATTGCTAAATATCTCACTAATTTTCTCTCTCTCTCTATATATATATATTGCAATATATCTCAATCTCTCTTTATATATAAATATGTATATTTTGCTCTATATCTCACTAACTCTCTCTGTCTCTCTCTCTCTATATATATATTGCAATATATCTCACTGTCTCTCTCATTATATATGTATATATAAATATATATATATATTGCTCTCTCTCTCACTCTCTCTCTCTCTATATATATATATATACATATATATAAGATTTAAGAAACAGCAGATATTTTTATATATATAGTGCTCTATATTATAAATATTAAAATAATATTAAAATAGAATGTTAATAATATTATATAAAAAGAATACTTAACTTTTACATATCAATTATATATTGATATTTAAAAGTAATCTTTTCATATAATATTATATATATATATTTATATATTGCTACATACAGTGTATCACAAAAGTGAGTACACCCCTCACATTTCTTCAAATATTTAAGTATATCTCTTCATGGGACAACACTGACAAAATGACACTTTGACACAATGAAAAAGTAGCCTGTCTGCAGCATATATAACAGAGTTAATTTATTTTCCCTCAAAATAACTCAAAATATAGCCATTAAAAAGCTAAATCCCTGGCAACAAAAGTGAGTACACCCCTTAGGGAAAAGTTGTCAATATTAACATACAACATGTCAATTGTCAATATTTTGTGTGGCCACCATCATTATCCAAAACTGCCTTTACTCTCCTGGGCATGGAGTTTACCAGAGCTTCACAGGTAGTCACTGGAATGCTCTTCCACTCCTCAATGATGACGTTGCAGAGCTGGCGGATATTTGTCACCAATTTGATGTAGTGTGTGGCATATGGTCGGAACACTAACAGGCTGAATCCCAATCTCTTTAATCTCTGCAGCAATGCTAACAGCACTCCTACGCTGATCTTTCAAAGAAAGCATTTGGATGTGACGCTCAGCACGTGCGCTCAGCTTCTTTGGATGACCTACCTGAGGCCTGTTCTGAGTGGACCCTGCTCTTTTAAAATGCTGGATGATCTTAGCCACTGTGCTGCAGCTCAGTTTCAGGGTGTTGGCAATATTCTTGTAGCCTTGGCCATCTTTATGTAGTGCAACAATACGTTTTTTAAGATCCTCAGAGAGTTCTTTGCCATGTGGTGCCATGTTGGAACTTTCAGTGACCGGTAAGAGAGAGTGTTAGAGCTGCACTACAAATTTGAATACACCTGCTCCCCATGAACACATGGGCATAGTTACACTAATGAATCACATGACATTTTGGAGGGAAAATGAAAAGCAGTACTCAATTTAGACATTTAGGGGTGTAGTTTCTTAGGGGTGTACTAACTTTTGTTGCCAGGGATTTAGCTTTTAATGGATATATTTTGAGTTATTTTGAGGGGAAAAGAAATTAACTCTGCAGACAGAGTACTTTTCATTGTGTCAAAAGGTAATTTTTTCAATGCTGTCCCATGAAGAGATATACTTAAATATTTGAAGAAATGTGAGGGGTGTACTCACTTTTGTGATACACTGTATATCACTATCTCTATGTATATATATTTACATCTCTCTCTCTCTCTCTCTATATATATATATATATATATATATATATATATATATATATATATATATATATATATATATATATATATATCAATCAAATCAAATAAATATATATATATATATATATATATATATATGTAATCAATCCAACCAAAATATATATATATATATATATATATGGTTGGACTGATGTGAGTTTGTGACCCTGGGTTTCACTTTTTTTCCAATCGTCAGACAAACTGATTAATTTTTTAAAAATTTTGGATTTATGTAGATTGCGTGTATTGGTGTTATTATGGAAGTGGTGGGAAAATAATCATCGTGATGTCACTCATGCTAATGATAAAAAAGATGCATGTCCATACACCCATTGAGGTACGCATACACACACTGGGGCTCATACAAACATAAACATATATGGACAGTATGACACTTGACATATGTATATATATGTGTGCTGTTGTCTACATACATACGCATTTGGTTGCTGAAATTCAAAGATGGGATGTGTAGCAAATATTTCTTGTGAATGTATACATGTCAATAATCAGACCATTTTACTGTTCTTTCGCTGAATAATATTTCCTCGCACACACGTATATATGTGTGGTGGGGTCTGTGTAAAATTATGATAGGTAAAAATAGCTATTATTTTTAATTTTTTAAGGGTGATTTGTTATTATTTTAAAGCTGGTTATTTGCTTGTTTTTGATGACTGCATATATGTAACTGGTAGAAATTGCAGTTCGTAATACTTATTGGTTTTTATTTGGTGGTATTAAATATGCTGGGGGGAGAGCGGGGAGTAATTTACGTTAATAATTATAGCAGATTGATATGGTAATATATTAGATGTGATGTGGTAGTAATGGCGTTTAGGGGATTGTTAATGATAATATTAGTAGTTAATAGTTATTGTAAAGTGGTAGAAGTGATTAGTAATATTGGTGGAATGATAATAACGATAAAAATGTAATTATTGTGATGGTAGCTTGAACTAAAGAGTGGTTGATGTTTTTTTTTTGCTTTTTTTTGAAACCCAGGGTCACAAACTCACATTAATCCAACCAAATATGTTAGCTCTATCTCTGATATTGAGCGCTTTCTAATAAGTACCACACATATAATATATAAATAATAATTACACATATATATGTATTTATATTTATATACACACACTTTTTCATTATATATATATATATATATATATATATATATATATATATATATACATACTTATTTTCCATATGGAAATATATATTATGCTTTAAAAAAAATAAAGTATAATATATATAGCCATACGGAAAATAAAGCATAATATATATTTTTTTTTAAAATCTACATTACAACCAAAAACGTTTGTAGTTTCTCTCTTCTTTGTAATATATACACTTTACTCTTGTTGGAACAACTATAACTTCTTCTTCCCCTTATATATATATATATATATATATATATATATATATATATGCCTCACTAACTCTCCATCTTTCTCTCTATATATATTACTATATATCTCACTAATCTCTCTCTCTCTCTCTCTCTCTCTCTCTCTCTATATATATATATATATATATATATATTGCTATATATCTCACTAACTCTTTCTCTATATACATATTATGATATATCTCATTCTCTCTCTCTCATTATATATGTATATATACATATATATATATATATATTGTTATATACCTCACTCTTTCTCTCTCCCTTGCTCTCTCTCTCTCTCTCTCTATATATATATATATATATACAGTGGAGTTAATAATTCTGTTGGTATATAATCCAAGTAGATCCTAGTAATATAAAATATTAAAACTGATCCACAAAAACAGGTCAATGTATTTATTATACAGAGCAAATAAATAGTAGTAAACCATAAAATCCAAAAGTAACTCATATGAGGTATATATCTATTCCAATCCACAAAAACTTTGTCAGTCTTATTCAACTCTGGTATACAGACTGAGTTTGTGTCGGAATTAAAAAAAATAAAAGTAAGTTATATTTAGATAATTAATTTTAATATAAGTTATCCTAATATAATATATTTTTAATTTATTAAATATATTTCAATTTTAAGTATAATTTATCTTTCGAAGAGTATTTTTAAGTAGGATCTTGTATTTAAAAGTTAAACTTGTCTCTATAAAAAATAAAAAAAATAAACCTTTTCATTACTCTCTTAGTTTTAAATTAACACTTCATTCTTCATATAACCCCAATTTAATATCATAAGGTTAATATCTGGGTTTAATTTTATAAAACCTCTTCCCTTTAAGGCTAATACCTTCCACTCCCCTCTAACCACTGACTACTGTCTTGTGCATTTCATTTGACTGAAAAATTGAAATGGATAATTTCCGTATTAATATTTTGACAGCTGTCACAGTTAAATTTCTAATTCCAACAAGAACCCAGTCTGTATATCGGGGTTGAATAAGACTGCCAAAGTTTTTGTCGGTTGAAATAGATGTATATCTATTGAAATATATATATATATTGCTATATATGTCACTAACTCTCTCTCTCTCTCTCTCTCTTTATATACATATATATATATATATATATATATATATATATTGCTAAATATCTCACTAAGTTTATACATGTATTGTGATATATCTTACCTACTCTTTCTCTCTCTCTCTCTATATATATATATATATATATTTGCTATATATCTCACTAACTCTCTCTCTTATTATGCGTATATATATCCAACACCTTTATCTGCAATATAGAGCAAGCACAGCTCCTTATGGTAAATGAGTCAATGCTAAAATTAGCGGCATAATTTGGGTTTTAATAAGATGCTCCACGACCAAGGAACCATATATGTTCAGAACGTCCTTTAGTTGGAATGTTCCATTCCTGATTTTTCTAGATATATGCTGTATTCTAGTATCTAAATATTGGGCTGTTCTACCTATGTAGTCAGAACTAAGCCAGTTATGCTATTGAGGTGACATTTAAGCTAGCTCCTGCAGAGTGCTCTTGATTGGACCTTTGGCCCAACAATGACACTTCATGCATTGAGTACATATTGAAGTTTATTAAAGTTGAATAATCTTTTTCAAACAACGGTTTTCATCAAAACAATGATATAATTTGTCTATTTGGAACTTATTGCAAAACTTCATGATAAACAACATTTTTGGTTTTCCCATCCGAGGTCAGTTCAAATAGCTTGTTTCATTCCCAAGCCTTGAACAACTAACACAGAGCTGGCCGTGAGAAAAGTAGGATTCCATTTGATGAAGTCAAGTTAGTTTCAATGATTGTCTTTGGGACTTATTGATTGATATTGCATCCTCTCACTGGAAACTGAAGTCTTTTGAATTCAAAATGAAGATCTGGAGGAAGAATTAAGGGAATTCTTGGAATTAAGACTCTTTCCTCCATTCCTGGGCCATTAAAGATCTCTGCTTCCAAGAGATGAGGAAACATCTTCTTGACAACTAACCTTGTTCCATTACAAAACTTTGGAGGATCCAGATTTCTCAATAGCATAACTGGCACATTATTTTTTAGTTCAAGATTGTGTGGTGGCATTCCAAGAGGATTCAATGAGTTCAGGAACTTTATTGGATAATTTACTAGCTGCTCTTGTTCAACCATAGTGTCAATGGAAAAGTACTTCATGCTTTCTTTTGGAATTTCTTGGAGAAGTTTCCAGTTGATGCTTGGGAGCTAATATGGCCCTCTCATAAAGTCAGTTTGAATCTATGAAATGGTATTTAATGTTTGAATAAACATGGCTAAGCAAGTCTTGGATACTTTAGTTTGAAACTCCAAAACCATTTGCGAGTTAAATATTACCATTTTGGTCCATTTTGATGGTTCCATTGCCAAGTTGCAACAGCAAAGCAGCAAATCTTCCCACTTCAAGGTCACCAGTGATTCTAACTCCCATGTTTGTTTTCAGGTTGCGTCTTTGAACATGGCTCCAGATGTAAGAATTTTTCAGGCAAGCATTGATTTCATCAGCTGTAGTTCCTTTTGAATTGACTGGTAATGTTTATCTAAAATCACCGAAGAATAGCATAGTGATACTTCTCATGATTTGTGAATTCTGTCTAATGTCTTTGAGTGTTTTGTCCAGGGCCTCAAATGCTCACTTGTATGCCATGGTATATTCATTCCAGATAATGAATCTTGTCTCCTCCACTAGTTTAGCCAAGTTGGTTCCTCTTTTGATGCTGCAAATAGAGGTTTCATTACATTGTAGTTCAAATCCAATGGAAGTTTGAAGGTGCTGTGTGCTGCAGGCAAGAGGGTAGCAGCAATTCCAGATGATGCTACTGCTAGAACTACTTTTCTTTGTAGTCTCATTACAGATAAAAGAAAGTTAGTTATGAAAGTTTTACCCGTATCTCCAAGTGCATCCAAGAAGAAAATCCCACCATTGCTGTTGCTGATGTCATCAAGAACTTTCTGATACACTTGCTGTTTGTCTTGGTTCAGTATGGGCTCATTATTTTGAACACATTACCACAATTCTTCAATGCTGTATCCTGTTTCTCTCAAAATTTCTCTGTTGATTTGTCCAGTTTCTCTGTTTGGATTTGGCAGACCAAAATTACTGAGATCTCTTTGAGACAAGTTCATCACTTTATCTTCAATGTCACAGAGAGCTAAATTTGTAATCTGAGGATTTAATTCCATTCCTAGATGAACATGTCTCATTTGAAAAAGATGAAATATTTAAATGTTAGAGAGTTGTGTCCCTTTAATTAAAAAAGTGTGACACACACAGACATTTTTGCATTTATTATATAGAAGGAATAGATGAGATATTTAGAAGTTAATAATACCAACTAATCAATGTAAGATGTTAAAAATACCAACATCTGTACATCCATATAAGATGTTAATAATACTAACTAAACATCAATTCAGAGCTATATTAAATCAAAATGAATTTTACAAAAAGAATAGTAAGCCATATAAGGTGCACTGCAGCTCATCTACTGTTTATTACTGTAAGAAAAAGTATGATCAAATTCAAAGTTTAAACATATTGCAAGATAAAAGGTAGACTATGCCTACAATTTACAGTCAATTCACTTCTTTAGTTTAATAAGTTTTTATCAGAAAATCTGATAATTTTTCATGTAAGCATAGAAAACAAGGTTCATTTAAAAAACTACATGATCTAGTTTTTTTTTAATTTTCCATTTATTATTAGGAGTTCATTAGCTTCTATTAAATTCCAAAAATATTTAGAAAGAGATGTACTATTTTTATTAGTACTATTAGTGAAGAATAAGATATGTTGATACTACCTAGTCTTAAAAGAATTTTAGTACTACCAATATAAATTTTTTCAACAGTTGGATTCTCTATTGTAGAAATAGTACGTAGATAAACAAGGGAGTTGGTTGAACATTGGTTTCATAATGTGCATTCATTAGAATTCTTGCAATTACATTGGTTAATATTATCAACAGTATTTATCTTGGAATGTGCATTATTATCCACATTTTTAAAATGGTTTAAAATTTTATCATTCTGTTTCTTCTCAAGATTATTGGTGCAGCTATAACTTAGTTTTACTGTGTTTCTGTTAAATATTTTACTAAGAGGGTTACTTTTAGGGAAATATTTGTCAATTAAATGGAGGAGCTTCTGGCCTAAATTAATTGGTTAAATGGGGATGTGTACCAAATAATTTTCTTATTCCTATTTTTTTTCCTTAGATCAATATTATCATAGTTTCTATACTTGATTTCAGCATACTTGTAACCACTATTTTTTAAAGCAGTATTATAAACACTGCTGTATTTATCAAACACATCTATGTCAGATGAGTTGTTGCTAATCCTACATTCTATAGATGAGGGCATATGTTTGATTACAGATGGAGGGTGGTTAGAACTGAAGTGAATATATATTGGGTTAGCATTATTTTTCATATAAGTTTAGAAAACATCATTAACAAGATTTAGTGTAACATCAAGAAAATCTACTCATTTAACATTAGTATTAACCTTAAGATTTAAGCTTTTTAATTCCTTATTAATCATTTTCCTTAATTTGTTAACCTTAATTTTAGTAAAATTTCTTACTACCATAAGACCATCATCTCTATATATATTACTATCTCTCTCTCTCTCTCTCTCTAAATATATATATATATATATATATATATATATATATATATATATATATATATATATATATAAATGATACAATATGGTAATCTGTATGGAATTTCAGGAGGATATAGATTCAGGGAGAGCTGTATGTCAAAAGACAGAGCAAAATTATTATTAATTAAAGAATATCAAGCACTTAAAATTTCATAGGTAATAATTTTTATTTCATGAGATCTCAATCAGCTCTCAATCATCAAACAAATTACAAATGAAATGGAAAAAAAAATATTCCGGGTTAAAATCGAGTGATATTGCTATTTTATTTTTATTTCCTATTTTAAGTAGGAAAAGGCAGAGAGTGTTGACCTATTTTGACATATGTCATTTGAAAATGGTGGAAGGGTTTAAAGATGGTAGAGGGGCTTAAAGTGTAGTTAGTTCAGTGTGAACAATCCTGTCTGTTTCTGTCAATGGCCAAATTTCAATGCTGATATAATTCATTCAATATTTATTTGTAAATAATATTAAAAGAGGACATTTTTAAAGATTTTGAAATTAGCGAAAAAATTTTTTATATAATTAACCAAGAAATTTAATTTAAATTAGCTAAGAAATTTGAATTAAATGATTATTAATTATATTCAGAGAAACATATTTACAAAGGTTATATACTTAGATTCTTGAACTTTTATATCTTAGATGTATTTATTAATATTTAGCAGAATATGAATGTACTTTAACATAAGGAAAATTACAAAATTAAATTCTGAGCTTTTAGCTTCCATTTTTGAAACATGGTTAGAACTGTGTAGCGGAAAAAAAACATATTTTAAATCAATTAATTTATAATATTAATGCTCTGTAAATTTACATTGAGTCCTATTTTGTAAAAATAAAAATATCTATGAGAACACCGGATTATATATCTTACTGTTCTTTCTTTTTATTTATATATACATATATATATATATATTGTAATATGTATGGTTAATTGGATTTGCATGTGGAAAAATGTGTATGTGTGTGAATATGTATGTATATATATGTGTGTGTTTGTGTTGCGGGTGTTTGTGTATGGTCACATTTTGCGTTTCTTGATACATATTGGTGTGTTTGTAAGAATTTTGTATTTAGAGAAAAATTCATTGATATATGTGTGAATATGTATGTATATGTATGTGTGTGTGCGCGGGTGTTTGTGTTTGTGCATGGTTACATTTTGGGTTTCTTGATACATATTGGTGTGTTTGTGAGAATATTGTATTTAGAGAGAAATACATGGATATATGTGTGTATGTATATATGTGTGTGTGTGTATGTGTATATGGACAGATGAAAACTGATAGGGTTATTGATCTGTAATTTATGCTTAAAAATATATATATGTAAGGATGTTTATATGGGAATATGAAAATATATAGTACTAACTGAAATTATTGATATCCATGCATGTTATAGATTTTTTATTATTTTATTTTTTGCATTGTGTTGTTTATTTTTTATTATGTTGTTTACTTCTTTATACTAGTGATATGTCAATTATGACTATCCTTATGGCAGTGTATGTATTATGGGTGAAGAAAGAAAAAATAAAAATATATATATATATATATATATATATATATATATATTTAGGCAGCAATTTTCAATGATGCATGTTTCATTAAATAATATAGACAGGTTGTATCTATTTATTTTAAGTAAGTTCCTTTCATATTGTCTGATAAGCTTAATAATATTATCATTAAAAGACGAAAGGAAATCACCATATTGATACATGTTTAAATCCAATCAAAGCTTTCGGTTTACATAAGCCACTATCAAAGAAGACAATTACTTTTCAATATATCAACTAATACACGGACAAAACAATAATGTCTGTTTTTGTTGCATGAAAAATTTCAAAGCAACGACAAACTCGTGTATATGAGACGCGGAAGTGAAAATCGCATCGCAGCTCGTGACGTCACACATGGCCACGTGAGAGTGAAAACGAGAAGTATTAAGTATGGGATAAGATCACCCAGCAAGAAATTGAAAATTTAATTTCCTCATGCAGTCGAAGATGTCAAAGTGTGATTGAAGCTAAAGGGCTTCACACTAAATATTAAATAATTCCAGTATTCTCTGTCATTTTTTATTATTTTGTTATTTTTTCAACCGTTCTGATCATTTTGGCCGCCATGGGTTTTGCAGTGATATCAAGAAAGTTAACTATTTTTAGGTTAGAAGATATATCTATGTTAAAACCTAAAAACTTGAAAACTTTAATAATCTTTTGTGTAGTTTTAAGGTTAAAGGACCATTACTATTTGGAACAATCATTAGGATATCGTCTCTATAAAGGCCAACTTAGTTGTCATTAACTAGGGTGCCCAAGATATATATATGTCCACCAAGGTTTGCTATTTGGGCAGAGTCAAATGCCCCCATAGGAACATCAAAGTTTTCATTGTTTCTTTTTATCCAAGTTGAGTTATTGTATACTAGTACTGATCATCAGGATGCTATTATAATATTTAGTTAATCATCCATGGTATTAATGTAGTTTCTCATGAAATTTATGCTATTAATTAGTAATTCTCCAGAGATGGAATGGTAGAAGTTGATTATAGAAAAATTTTTTCCATTTCATTTGTGATTTGTTTGTAATTCTTGAAGATTGAGAGCTGCTTTTTTTAAAGCTATCATGAAATAAAAATTATTATTTATGGGATTTAGTGTTTGATATTCTTTAATTATATATATATATATATATATATATATATATATATATATATATATATTATTAATTAAAGAATATCATATATATTGTTACAAACCCCCATTTAATTTCATTATAAAAACTATATCATTGCTTATATTTTAGAAGCATTCTAAAATAAAGAGCCCAGTACTTGCAGAAACGTAAAGATAGTAAGCCCAAAGAGATAGGTAGATTTAGTGGCGGCAAAGATTAACCAGATTAACCTTCCTTTCTCTTTTGATCAACGTGTAGACGGCATGATTTACACGGATAGATTCCAGATAGGAAAAGTTGAAAGACTTTAAACTAAACTTTCTCTGACCCTGGAGATGAGGGAGGGGGTCAATGACTTCATTTCACCTACAATGGGAAAAAGTTTGTATTTGAAAATTGACCACATGACAAGAAAAAAAGGAAACGAATAGAGAAATGAAAAAAGTCAGTCTTGTCCAGGCCTTAGGGCCAGGCAGACGTGTTTGCGAAAAATACAAGAGTCTTGTCCAGGCCTAAGGGCCGAACAGATGTGTTTGTGAAAAATACAAGTGTTTTGTCCAAGCCTAAGGGCCAAACAGACGTGTTTGCAAAAATACAAGAAAGAGAATTCATCTTAGAATGGAATAGATGAACCCGTTTGCTATGAAAGCAAAAGTTTTGGTTGGGTATGCAGAAGAAAAGTCCCTCTTCAAACCTCAGGTAGACGACCAAACGCAAGCATGTGGAATGCGAAAGAAATGTTGAATTTTGGGAAATAAACGACGACGTATGTGGAATACCGCTACATCGGGACGAAAGAGAGATAGAAGACATCTTCGATTTGTCTGTCACCCAAGTCCCGAGACCAGTTACTGATAGAAAAAGAAAAGAAGAAAGCAAGAAAAGATCTCAAAGGGAGATACTTATGGGAAAAGGAAAGAAAGGAAGATCTCAAAGGAGAATGCTGCCACACCAAGATGAAAGAGAGAAAGAAAGATAGCAGTTTCAACTTAATCATCAACCAAGCCCCTAGACAGGATCAAAAGAGAAAGAGAGAAAGTAAAAAAAGACCTCAAAAGGAGACGCTTATAAAAAGAAATAGAAAAGGAAAAAGAGAAAAGAAAAGAAGAAGTAGATATAAGAGAAATTAGTGGAAAAGAACTTTTATTACAAGATAAGTTCATTGTTTTTCTTGTGTTTCGTTTTTGTTTAAATATACTTCTTTTTCATGTTTGTACTTTCATGCAAGTCTGGCATGAGATCCGTTTATTATATGTTTCTACTTGTCATAAAATTTATATGCAGCAGAGAAACGATTTATTAGATGTTGGGACTCCACAAATGATGTTGCAACAAGAGCAGCAGCATCAGCAAACAACAAATCATGAATAATTTGCATACGAAGGTGGGTCTTGGCTTTGAAGCGCTAATGACTGAAGAGACCACCAGTTGTTCAAAACTGAAACTTGACACTGCTCTCTGTGTCTGCGAATGCATATTTCAGCATCACTGCTTTTTGCCCTTTTCTTCTAAAAGGACAAAAAGGACAGGGGCCATGGCACAACCTTGCTTAGTGCCATTTCTGACATCAAAGGATTCTGACATAACATCAGACACAGTATTAGTTTTTATTCCTTCATGAAAGGGGATGATGACCTTTAGCATGTTTTCAGGGATACCAAGTTTCCTCAAGCCAAAGAGCCTCTCAATTCACAGTGTCAAAGGCCTTCGTCAAGTCCACAAACACCATGTACAACTCCTTGGTTTTCTCGCAAACCTTCTCTGCAACTTGACAAAGAGAAAATATTATGTCAATGATGCCATGACCCGACTGAAAACCACACTGCAATTCAGGATAGATGTCATCAACAAGGTGTATAATGATTCTGTTTAGAATCAGTCTAGCTAGGATTTTGCCTGCAATTGAAACTAGTGATATCCCCCGATGATTATCACAGACACACTTGTAACCCTTGTTTTTGTAGAGGTGTTTGATAGAGGCGTCTTTATAATCCTGTGGGACAGAGCCTGCCTTCCATATCTTCACGAAAAGGAGATGTAACTTTTCTACCAACTTTTGGCCACCATGCTTATACACTTCAGGTGGAATAGGATCCTTAGAAGTAGGTGATTTTCCAGATGAGATTTGCTTGATGGAGTCAATTACCTCTTGATAGGTAGGTTCAAAAGACAACTCTGGAATTTCTGGATTTTATATATTTTCTTCTAGAGAGAGAGAGAAGATATAGCAAAATCTCTCTCTCTCTATTCTCTATATATATATATATATATATATATATATATATATATATATATATATATATATATATACTAGCGGAGATACCTGGCGTTGATCTCTGAATAATTTCAATTTCAATAATAATTTTCAAGCAAAAACTATAGCGAACTTTACTTCTTCGAAAAATAATTATTTACTGTTTATTTTGGAGGAGAATTTAGATTTTTTCAAGTAAATGAAGTTTTACTTTAAACATTACATTAGTAAACATTTCTCTGTAAATGAATTTAATTACTAAGTAAGAGTAGAAGCAAGCCAGATAAATTGGGAATTTAGTTTTGAAAAGCAATTGTTTAAATTTCAAATTTTGCATTTGAAAAGAAAATAAAAACTTTAGTTAAATAAAAATTAGGAGACGCAGACATGACTTACAGCCAACATTAGTTGTGTTGAATATTTATTTTACGAATTTAGCTATATTTTTATTTAAATTAATTTTCGAAAAAATAAGGCTCGCTATAGTTTTTTGCTTCCAAACTTAATCGAAAATTATTTATGTTTTTAATATGTTAGTTACAAACCAAAAAACAATGAAGTTTATTTTTAAAAATTGAATAAAAAAATTATTTTCCATAAGATGGCCGAAAAATAAGTCAATAACACACACACACACAGGTGATACCGAGTCTGTATAGACAAACCTCTCATCAATGGACTAAGGAATCGATTAAAAAGCCGATTGCCCATAGATAGGTAGGGATTATAAAACCAATATAACAACTACCCATAGTTATGATCATAAATGTAAACACTATAAATATGTATATATGGTATACTTCATAAAGCAAAATAACAAAGATTTCTCACAGCTACTTACTCATGCACACACTAAAAATGAATCATACTTTCTGTCTTTGATTACAACTGAAAGGTCTGCTACCATCAAGTGGTCACTTTGAGAACTAATACGATTCGTTCTGTCTGCTAAGCCTACAAATTTTGAAATACATCACAATTTAAGAAGTTTTGCCTGCAGATTATTTTTTATTTTTTTGCAAATTTTGTACATTGCATATGAAATCCGTTGATGGGTGGTATGTCTGTATATTTATTTTGTAACCGGACACACAAACACACTATTTAAATAAGTAAATTAAATTTATTAAACTTTTTGTCAAATATAATTGTATTTCATTTATTTCATTATTATTCTTTTAAATTTACTTTGTTGTATCAATATTCGTTTATTTTAATTATGCTTTTATTTACTATAGATATGAAAATAAATTCAAGTTTTTATCTTAATTTCTTAATTTAGGTTTATTTACTTTTTTATTAATAATCCCCTCCAATTTTTCGAAGAAGTAAGGCTCGCTATAGGTTTTGCTTTAAAAAATGATTACATTATAAATATTTTTAGCTAGACACACGCACTCACTCAAATATTTGAATATTAAACACTTTTCAAAATTGCTTTAATATTCTTCTTCTTTTAAATTTACTTTGTTGTTTTAATATTCATTTGTTTAAAGATATGCTTTTATTTACTATAGATGTGAAAATAAATTCAAGAGAATAGAAATTTAAAAAGTACATACTTGGAGAGCGTTTAGCAGAATAAAAAAGTAAAAAAAGAACAGTAATCTGATTCGAGAACAAGAATTCTTACTGTTCATTTTTACTTTTCATTCTGAGAACTTCGAATGCATTCTAATTCATTTTAATTTTAAAATATCTTCATAAATACAAATCATACAATGATAATTTTTTACAAAAAGCAGGCTTGGGTGATAATGATTCTGTATACATATTTACTTTTTCATACTATTGTAGTTTTTAGCCAGACACACACACACATACAGACAACTGCCCTTTATTACACTATTCTATGTATGTATATTAAAATTTCTCTCTCTCTATATCTATATATATATATATATATATATATATATATATATATATATATATATATATATATATATATATATATATATATATATATAACTATATAACTATTCTCATTCTCATATTGCAATTTTAGTTGTTATTATTGCTTTTCTCTAGCACTCCATATTACTGGTTCCCATATTATATTCATTTTATGCTAAGAAATTTGTGTGGCCTAGCATATGTGCTTAGTCATGTTCTCCTCTATGGTGAGGGGAGTTCTTATTTGGAAGAGGTGTTGAACCACTTTTGAAGGTCATCCTGATTTTATATGGACCACAGATCTTTTTTCTGATAATCCCTTCACATAGTGTTGTTATCCTCTATCTCAGTTTGTCAGAGTTGCTGCCATGTATCCAGGGTAGTTGTTACATTGTAGGGTACTGATTATACTGACCATTTCTTGTTCATATGTCTCTGGATCTCCACATGACTTTTGCTTGCTGTTGTAAGCAGCGGATGATCCCCTTCTTCACACTGTATGGTTGGTAGGAGTTGAAGTTGAGGAATTGTCTGGTGAATATTGGCATGTCGTATATGGATGTCTTGAACCCATGCTCTGTTCAAGATATTAGTACATCCAGGAATGCTAGTTTATCGTTTTCTCTCTCCATTGTGAACTGTATTCACATGGTCCAGTAATAGCTGGACCTCTTCTTGGTGTGGCCAGAGTATGAAAGTGTCATCTAAATATCTCAGCCATAGAGTTGGCTTTAGTAATGTGGATCCTAACACCATTTCTTTGAAGTATATGTTTGCCATTGCTGGTGATAATGGTGAGCCCATTGCTAATCCTTCATCCTGTTGATATATGTCTGATCCCATTCCAAAGTTTGTGTACAGAAAGTCAGCATCTCCATCAGGTTATCTATTGGTATATTGGTTCATTCTCCTAGTGATGAGTTTGAGGCCAGCCTGTCCCTGACTACCAATAATACCTTCCTTCGGGAACCGTGTATTTATTTGAATAACCGTAAAATCTCCCTGTTAGATTGATTCAATATAAATATTAAATAAAATTCTTTAATAAATAAATTTATATATATATATATATATATATATATATATATATATATATATATATATATATATATATATATATATATATATATATAGAGAGAGAGAGAGGGAGGGAGGGAGGAATAATCAAATATGCTTCCATCCAATCTAACAAGATGGTGAGTCTGGTGAGTTTGTTACCAAGGTACCCATCTATATATATATATATATATATATATATATATATATACACACACACACACACATCATCCCAAAAGTATTCTTGATGTCTTATTAAGTTAGTCCTTAATGTCAGAGTTGGATGTTGGTGGTATGGCAGTACAGACTGAAATTTCCAGCCAATAAGCCATAAGTTTTTGACTTGTTACACATAGCAGTTTGGCAAAATACCTTCTGATATGAAAGTGCATATAAAGCAAAGTTATATCATTGTTTCATTTTAAAAAATAATTTCATGTACTGGCCACATTTCCTGAACATTTATAAAAGTTAAACAATGAATGTAAGCACAGTCAGATGATGGGTAATACATTTCAGCTGTGGTGACCACAATTCTTCAAAGAAAAACTTTAAGATATTGACTGATGAAATCTATCATCTTTGGGGACAGAATGTCTACATATGTTGAAGAATACTACATAGAAGTTTACATGTATTTTTTATTATTTTCTGACCAAAATTGTCATTTTTATTAATAAGAAATTTTATTGTTGCAAGAATGGTAAGACTTTTACAAAGTTTGATAAAATTTTAGTCAAACAAAAATGAAGTCACTTTAACATTTATTTATTCTACATTTCAAACAGAAAATTAAATGTCAGTATTGTAAAGATGCATAGTAAGATTCTTAATATGATTTATAATGGGACAAATGACATTTGTAAACAGCCAATCAAAATAGAATATTATTTTTGAATTCTGATATCTCAAACATTAAGGCTGAAGATAGCATATGAATGTTTCAAACTATATTTACATGTAGTAATAACTTACACTAGCATTCAAATAATATATTTATTGATATATTACAAGATCTTCCTTCTTTTTCTCATTGCTCATGAAGACATTTTTGATATTCTATATTTTTAGTCACATATCAACTCATGGAATGTACCCAAGAGTGTTTCTTACTCACAAATTCAGTATTTAATGTAACAAATGAGAGTTTAAACAAATTTGGTGATTTGGTGGAAGGCCTTAATCAATTTTGGTTGATTTTTATCATATTTGTTGATATCTCAGATTAAATATCTTTCTGCAGACCAATGGACATTTGATAATTGAGCTTGATTGATTCTATCAGTTCCTTGGTTGTTTCACTTTGTCTTACTCTCTACTAGTGGTAGGACAATTAATCAGAATCAGAATCAAGAATCAGAAATATCGGAACTTTTGGGGGTATTGGGATTGGCATCAAAATCAGAGAATTTTTTACCTAATTTTCAATTCTAAAAATGAACCTTTGGATATTTTTTTGTTTAAAACTTAATTTTCTATTCCTGGTACTAATGATAAAAAGATAGGAATATTATTGATTTTAAACTATCAGTAAAACTAAAATCTGTAGATCCTAATAACACCTAAGTTAAGTATGACATAAATGTATTTTACTTGTGTTAAAAAAAAAGAAATGTGCAAGTTTCTACTCAGTACTCAAACTTTCCATAAAGTTTGCTAGTTTAAAAGTCTGTTTCAGTTCAAAATAAAATTTTTATTTTTAATTTCTTTTTAAACGTTGTTAATTTACCCATTTAATATTATAAATTATTAATTCAATAATTATAATCAAAATTATGTAATATAAACATAAAATGAATTCACGTTGTATTATGTAATATAAACACAAAATGAATTCACAAGTTTGGCTCTCTTTTAAGACAATTTTTTTTTTTTTTTTATTTATAAAAAATGAATGCATGAAATTCCCGCCAATGTAACATTTAATTTCTTCACATAAAAAATTGACCTTGTGTCACAAATTGTCCTCATGGTGAGGAAGTTAAATTACAACACTTTGTTTTTTAATAAGTTTTAATTCATAAATTCATTTTTTAGTCTCGGGTATTAAAATGATTTTTTTTTTGTTTATATAAACAAAAATAAATCTTCTTTTCAATAACTGAGACTTTGTTATGGGAACTTACCTATAACGATAATGGACTCTTCCTGACACTATAAATATTGCGCCTCTCAAGAGGTATAATGAATGAATGGTGTAACGAGTCGAGACAATATTAGTTCACTCTAAACCAGACGGACAGTCATTACTAACACCTTCAACTTCTTGTACTATATTTCTGTTGTAATATATCTTTGTTATTCTACTCTTGTGTTCATGTTGTTCTTCTTTGGTTCTAACCTTGGACCATAACTGTGGTGCAAGGATATTGGACCATAACAGTGGCAACGAGGAACTGAAGAAACGAATTCTACGCGGAGGACAAACTTTTTTTTGCTATCCATCGCCATAACAGAGGTGACGAGGAACTGAAGAAACGAATTCTACGCGGAGGACAAAGCTTTTTGCTATCCATCGGCTATAACAGAGGCGACGAGAAACTGAAGAAATGAATTCTACGTGGAGAACCTAAAAAAAAAGTATACTCAAGAAACAAGCTCTACGTGGAGAATCTACAAAAAACTTTTTGCCATCGGTCATCCATAACAGATGCGACGTAGGTAGTGAGAGAAAAAAACAAAAAAAAAAAACAAGTTCTACGTGAACATAAGAAAAAAAAAAGAGAAAATTTTCTTTTTGGACACCAACTTGACAGTAGTAACAAAGACACAAATTCTACACAGGAAATTTTTTTTCCGTACTAAGGTTTCACAATAACAGACAACAAAGACCTGAAGTCTAAACTAAAAGAAAAATGCTTACACATAATTACGGTAAATATGGAAGATTTTAAGGCAACCATATTGGAACTTATGAAAATACAATTTGAGCAGCAACAGAAAAATGAACAGAAGCATCTGGAACTACAAGAATAATTCTACGGGTAATAACAAATAAAATGAAACAGTTCTCTCGCAAAATACTATATGTAACTCTATCGAAGATTTCACGTATAAACCAGACGAAGACAAAACCTTCGCAGCTTACTTCAGAAGGTACGAAGATTTATATGAGTTTGATTGCGGGAATTGGTCAGACGTGAGAAAAGTACGTCTACTACTAAGAAAATTAGGGTCTAGCGAACACACTAAATTTGTAGACTACATCCTACCAAGGAAAACAAATGAGTTAACTTTCAAGGAAGCCATAAAACTGTTAACAGAACTTATTTAGCCCAAATATCTCACTATTCCACAAAAGATGGAAATGTCTGAATCTAACAAAAAAGGACAGCGAAGACTATATAACATTTGCTTCCATTGTAAATAAACAATGTGATGACTTTAAGTTATCTGAACTCAGCCCGGACAATTTTAAATGTTTAATATTCGTTCAAGGCCTGGTTTCGATGAAAGACGCAGAGATCAGACGCAGAATTCTTACAAAACTGGAGAGTGAACCAGATTTGATGCTACAAAAATTGGCTGAAGACTGTCAGAGATGTATAAGCGTGAAGAAGGACTCGAATGATATAGAAGAATCTGGCATCGCGCACATACGTAAAGTCCAACAACAAACACGTTTTTGCACATCCTCAAAAACAAACCAAACCAATTTTTCCTCCCCAAAAACAGATCAAACAAATTTTCCTACTTCAAAAAGTCAATATCAGAAAAAACTACCTCCCAGACTATGCTATTGCTGTGGGACTTTGCATTGGTATAAAGACTGTCCATACCGCTTTAAGACTTGTCTGTCGTGCAAAAAAAGTGGGTCATAAAAGTTCTCATTGTTGGACTAGAAAAGAAATCAAAAGCTGAGTAAGAGTCACGAGGACTGAGCAAGCGGACGAGACAAACATACGGAAATACGTGCAAGTAGAAATGTTAAACAGAAAAGTCAGACTACAGTTGCTAGGTCGGTAACTCGGAGAAAAATAAAATTTGAAGGAGAAGTTATTACAAATGTGACATTCAATGGAATGACCAAAAATTAAAAATGTATGTGCTAAGAAATACAGAAAATTTATTTGAACGACTGGATGCAGAAATTCGACTTCTAGGATTTACCAATAAGTACGTACTGTAAAAAAGTGAAAAGTTTATCGACCGAGGCAGATAAATTAAAGGAGAAACTAAAAGAGAGTTTCCCCAAAGTATTTTCAGCCGGCCTCGGGAGGTGTAAAAAAATGGCAGCAAATATAGAAATAAAAGAAAATGTACAACTTATCTTCAAGAAGAAAAGGAACGTACCTTTTGCTTCAATAGAAAAAATAAATCCAGAGTTGGATAGACTCGAAAAAAATCGGTATATTGACAAAAGTGGAATATAGTCAATGGGCCAAATCTATAGTTTATGTCAAAAAGAAATCAGGGGAGATACGAGTATGCGCTGATTTCTCAACGGGATTAAACGCAGCGATTAGGGATTACCACTATCCTCTACCCAGTTCAGAAGAAGTTTTCACAAAACTAAACGGAGGAAAATTTTTCTCAAAAATAGACAAATACCAGTAGATGAGGAAAGCTCGAGATTATTGTGCATAAACACACACAAAGGATTATACAAGTTCCAAAGATTACCATTCGGGATTAAGGTCGCGCCGGCAATATTTCAAGAGATAATAGATACTATGCTAGGCGAACTTGATTTCACGATTGCATACCAGGATGACATACTGGTAAATAGCAAAAACATTGAGCAACACTGGGAACACGTTCAAGTGGTTGCTAGGAGAATACAAAACTATGGTTTCAAGGTAAAAGAAAACAAGTGCGACTTCTTTATGAAGGAAATGAAATATCTGGGACCTATCATCGATGAAGACGACCAGACCCACAAAGGGCTACGGCAATAAAAAAATGCCAGCTCCAAAAAACGTAGCCGAATTACAAAGCTTCTTAGACTTAGTGAATTATTACCAAGAATTCATTCCAAACATGCATGTTGAAGAAGGAAAAGGTTTGGGAGTGGACAGATGAATGCCAGAAAACGCTTGACAAAATAATTAAGACGCTAACCGCGGATCTATTTTTAACGCACTATGACCCAAAATTAGAAATAATAGTCGCAAGTGACGCGAGTGTCTATGGAGTCGGGGAATGTATACAGCATAAAATGCCAGATGGGACACTAAAACCCATCGCGCATGCTTCAAGATCTTTACTACCAGCAGAGAAAAATTACTCACAAATCGAAAAAGAATCGCTGGGAATTATTTTTGCAGTTACAAGATTTCATAGATATATTTACGGTAGATTTTTTTATTTTACAGACGGACCACAAGCCGTTATTAACAATATTCGAATCGAAGAAAGGTCTACCTGTTTACACTGCAAATAGGTTGCTAAGATGGGGTAAAAATTTACTGAACTACAATTTCAAATTGGAGTATCTTCCCACGAACAAAATTGGACATGCAGATGGTCTCTTGAGACTAAACCTAAGAAAATGGAGCCATTGAAAGATTCCGTAATTGCAGCTCTACGACATGAAGAAGATATCAGGACATCACCATGTAGTACAGTTCGAAACCTCGCCGTCACACTACAAGAGATAAGAAATGAAGCAGAAAATGATGAATTCATAAAAGAAACAAAAACAAAAATTGCAGAAAAAAATAAAAATGTATCAGACAGTTTTTCGTTATATGACAATGTTCTACTATATAACGAAAGGGTAGTAATTCCAAAAATACTACAAAGGCGAATTCTAAAAGACTTCCACATGGCCCATCCAGGAATGAAAGAATAGAATGAAATCGTTAATGTGAAGTTACGTATATTGGCAAAACATGGATCAAGACATTACACAGATGGTGGAAAAATGCAAGGGTTGTTCCTTAGCAGCGAAAGCACCGCTGATCATCTATAAGCCATGGCCAGAGACAGATCGACCGTGGTCAAGAATCCATATAGACTTTGCAGGTCCAATAGATGGTTTCTACTATTTGATCATAGTAGACAGTTATAGCAAATGGCCAGAAGTGTTTTGTTGCAGAAAATCTACTTCTGAAACTACCATAAATTGCCTCCACGAGCTGTTTGCTCGCTCGAGTGGTTGATTGTCTAGTCACTGATAATGGACACAATTCACATCTGCGGACTTTCAAGAATTTTGTGAAATTTTTTTTTCAAGTTAAACATATCAAATCGCCGCCATATCACACCCAAGATCAAACGGGGAAAGCGGAGAGATTTGTAAACACACTCAAAAGAGCGTTAAGGGAAAGCATATGACGGCCAACAGAAAAAGGCGTTGCAAACAATTTTTACAAGTATATCGAATTACACCAAACAGTGCTACGCCATCGGCATTATCACCAGCTGGAAGTGATGTTCGCCGAAAAATCTGATCAGTATTTGACAAATTGCTACCAAAACAAACAAAGCAAATACTAATGTCGTGCGTACCAAAAAGAAAATTTCACCCAAGAGAGAAAGTTTTTTTTAAGATATATAAAAACAATACGTCCTACTGGGAGCAACAATTAAAAAAAGAACCGGAAACATGGTTTACATAGTACAGGGCCCAAAATTCTCACATAAAAGACATGTAAATCAAATAAGAAAGAGGCTGTTAGATGATTCTAACGGTCCACCTCAGGAAAAAGAAGTGATGGATACAATATTTGACACATTTGATATGCAAAGGCCACAAACAATGTCTGAACCACGAAAATCGACCAGGAAAAGAAAAGTCACAGAGCCTTTGATAATAAATCCAAAGAGAAAAAATACTAAAGACCCCTGAGACGCAAAAGCTTTGGAGGGGGGGGGTGTTATGGGAACTTACCTATAAAGATAATGGACTCTTCCTGACACTATAAATACTGCGCCTCTCAAGAGGTATAATGAATGAATGGTGTAACGAGTCGAGACAATATTAGTTCACTCTAAACCAGACGGACAGTCATTACTAACACCTTCAACTTCTTGTACTATATTTCTGTTGTAATATATCTTTGTTATTCTACTCTTGTGTTCATGTTGTTCTTCCTTGGACCATAACTGTGGTGTGAGGATATTGGACCATAGCATTAATAAATTTTCCACTTTGTCTCATCATTATCTGTCTATATCTCTGAGATGAGCTATTATGATTATTTACATTATTTGCATTATTCAGACTGTTATCCTCATCTTCATTGCCATATACACAACGTTTCGGCCGTTGTATGCTCCAGCATTCTTCAAGTGATTGGAATTTCAAACTGAACCCTTTATTTCATCCACTGGGGTAGAGTGTTCTAGTTCCACATGCCATGCCTCTTCCGGGCATCTCAGTTATTTCCCTTTAACTCAACTCTCCAAGTTTTTTGGTTCACCACTGTTATAGCCTGGTATTGAACTCACAACTCTGGGTCTACTCATTGGATCTACCCAAAACCTTTATTTACTGGGCCATGTTTGAATATAGCGATGAAGATGAGGATAACAGTCTGAATAATGTAAATAATGTAAATTGTCTCATCATCTTTTATTTATATATATATATATATATATATATATATATATATATATATATATATATGATGTAATGAATATGCATACACCTGGGTTCCTCCTCACAGTAATATGATTGGCTGGTGTCAGCCAAATACAGACTGATGTGGAGGTACAGGGGAATGCCTATTGAAGACACCAATTGCCTATGCCTATTGCCTACCACTACGACGAGTCCATTACGATTACCTGCTAGATTGTCCTACCAGGTTACATTAGTCAACAACCACTTTGCTACTTCGAACAAATATATCCCTTTCCGGGACATATCAATATATATATATATATATATATATACACATACCTAATAGGTTACCTATAATCACATCATGACCAAAAAACAAATAAAATTGCATAACCTAAATCTAATAAACTTTATTCAAGTACCAAAACTTAGAACCAAAGAAAAATATTTGGATAAATTATACAACTAAATATAATATTTATAGTAATTATATATATATATATATAACTGAATGGGTAAATATATTTTAACTCCAATAATATTCTACCCCAACAATAATATATCTTATGTGAACCAGAAAATTTAAAAATAAAATGGTGTTTACCAAAAATATAAATAAAAATAAATATAATATTTCCAGCACTTGAGAATTGCTTCGCATGAAACTCGTACAATTAATGTAAGATATTATGTATATTTCTTATATATATATATATATATATATATATATATATATATATATATATAAAAGATTTAGAAACAGCAGATATTTTTTATATATAGTGCTCAATATAAAAAATATCAAAATAATATTAAAAATAGAGTGTTAATAATATTATATAAAAAGATTACTTTTAAATATCAATTTTTTCCCTGATTCCAAAGTTTCTTGGTAAAATTTCCATTCTTCAGGGGGAGTAACAATACTTTGTTACTTTAATAATAATATAACATAATAAATCAATTAAAATATTAATTAATAATACAAATTTAATTTCAAAGAAAAAATTTACAACTGAAAGAAAAATCTACAAAAAATGAAGACAAACAAAAAGCAAAAATTCATGAATGTGCATATATAAAAGAACATTAATTTCATGAATACGCACATATACAAAATGGAGTTAAAAAAATGCATTGTAAAAAGTATGAAATAATTAAAACCAGAAACCCTTGAATAATGGAAATTTTACTATGGCCCACTAATATATATCATTTCATGCTAATTTCTAATAGCCCTATTTGGTTTATAGTCAATTTATGTCCGTTTTATCTAAAACATGTTAAAACCATCCAAAAATACACAAACAAGTTGTTTTTTTCTCTTTTTAATCAGAAAAGTAATAATAAAAGATTTTAAACAGACAAAAGAGTATTAAAGAATTAAGCAGTAATACAAAACAAATACAAGTAAAAAAAACTTACCAACAGTTTCTCTATAAATCAATTTTCTTTTGACCATCGCCTTTTTTTTAAAACATTCTACAATATTTTTTTGATCTTCATTCACTGAAAACTTTCATTTGTTGTTGTAAAATATATTGACAACAATTTTTGCTGCAAAATGAATTTCAGATTGAGTGTGTTGTTTACAAATAAAAACATATTTTGGAGAATAAGTTTCCAAAATTCTTTCAGTAGACTCTCTTGTAGTGGATTCATTATGTTTTATAATAAATTTATCTGCATAGTCATATACAGCAAAACAAGCACAAACGAACTCTGTCATTTGGCTAGATGGAACTGTAAGACCTCCTCAAGAACGTATGTCAATGTATTGATTCTCTTTAGCATCATCACCATCATTGCCTACCATGAACAGAGAACACATTTCACATTGAAAATGTTTAATTCATTTTTTGAATTTTCTCTAATAAAGAAAAAGATGGTAATGGAAATTTCTCCAGAAGCAATTTGTAGGTTTGTTGAAACATAGCACAGTAGTAAGATATAAAGTATTAGGATGATAGTATTGGTTGGTAATGTTTCTTTTTTGTAATTCTTTTAGAATTAAGTATGGTTGTTCTTCCACAACATTTTGTATGTAGTTTGTAAAATTTTCTAAAATGCTAAATCTTGTGATTTTAGCATTATGTCCATGTATAAACCACTGTGATAATGGTATAGGGGTTCCATTGCACTGGAGCTAGCCAGCAATGCAAATACATTCTTTTGTAGATGAAAAATGTGCTTCAGAGTCAAAGACTATTCTATAAGTTAGAATATAATCTTCTTTTTTTAAAATTCAAAACCACTAAGACAACATTTTGCTTCTTCCAATTGAGTAAAGTCCTTTATCATAAAATCATGTAATTCATCAGTTTGGACCAGTTGTTGCTTTGGAGGCCTTCTGAATTCCCTTGTATTCAGCAAAAGAGACTGTTTATTTATTTTTTTCTGAATGTATTGTAAGTATTGGATGTAAATCCCAATTCAATTTGTTTTGTTTTCCTTTCAAAATAAATTTCTCTTCAAAATGAAGAACTGAATTTTTCGTAAGAAAACAATCAATACAATTAACAAATTTTATCCATTTTTCTACAAGGTCAGATTTTCCAAGAAGAAAAGAAAATGTCAATACTTTTTCACTGTTAGTAACATATCCACTAGAACACACATTTTTTAATCATTTTTGTTAAACAAAATATCACAACAAACTTTATAATTTAATCTTTAAATGTAATGGAGTATGAGGTAGAAAATTTACCTAATAGCATTCAATTGCAAAACAGAAAGTATACACAATGAAAATCATAAAAGCAAGGTAACTCACAGCTCTTTATAATTCATGGATTAGTAAAAAAAGGTGTAAATATGCATTTTAGTGTTGGAAACATGTCTAAGGAATTGAAATAATATCTGATAAATTCTATGTAATTGGACGCTATAAATTTACATTCTAAGAATTCAATTTTTAAAGTTACCTCCCTTTTCGATTAGCAATTTTTTAAGCAGCCATTCACATTTTTTGTTTTCATTACATCGGCCTGTTAGAAATCAGCCTGTTATGTGACATGTGGGGGCCATATAACATTAGTTGACTATCATGGATCCATATATGCATATACATTGAGGAGTCAGAACATTATAGTCACCTTCAAAATAATGTACTAGTCCTGCCTGCAAAATAGTTCTTACCTAATTAGACATAGACTTAACATGATCTTCACAGATTTCTTCTGAAATCTGATGTCAGGATGTTAACAGCAGATCCTTTAAATGCTTTAGGTTTTCTGATGGAGGATCTTCAGAGCAAACTTGTTGGTTCAACATAGCTCATATGGAATTGAGATCTGAGAAGTTTGTTCGCTCAAACAACACAGCAAAGTGTTTTTCTTTCTCCTGAAACTATTCCTATACACCTCATGCAATGCAACAGAATGCATTGTCCTGGTGAAAGATGTCACTGCCAATATAGAGGACTGCTGTCATAAAAGGGCATATCTAGTTTCACTGATGTTAAGGTAAGTGGTAGAAAAATTATTTTTTGCATGAATGATAGGACCCAGTATTTCCCATCAGATTGGTTACTTATTTTCTCACAATGCATCACTTCCACAGCATAACAACACACAGACATACACGCTATCTACCTTCCACTCTGTTTAGGAGAAAAGCAAGAAAAACAAACAATTAAAAGCTGTCAGAAAAAACATTATTTGGTCCATGAGGTCATGTGTCTCTTGAACAATCCAATTGTGTAATTTTGGCACCTAATGTCTGTACTCAGGTAGTGTAATTTTTGTGTATCCTTTCTTTCTTAATTAAAGTTCAATCTCTGGATAAGGTAGTACAGAAAAATCATACACTGGTCCAATAGAAGAAACAGACAAGCAACACAAAAGTGAAGAGACTGGAGAGAATTAACTGATAGGAGTTATCTCCTCTAAGCTTGGAAAACAGAATAAGAAAAATTTACCACTGTGGATTGAATAAAGGGTTTGGTTCAAAATTTCCAAGAAGATTACCAAATACAATAACAGATACCTGAGGGAGACCAGAAGGTACAACAGCCAAAATAATGTGAGTGTAACAGCCACAATAAAGATACTAGTCTGAATGTAAAGGTACATGATAATGATAACTCCACATCTCAAAAGTTTTCACATAAATTATAAAATGTATTATATATATTTATTTTTCTCAAATATACATACACACACTTGAATACATAAATACACATTCATAGATGTCCTGTCACCTATAACTGCTGACATATCAACAAAAATAAGTTAATTATTTGGAACAAATCTTGCAATTTCTTTTTTCTATATTTTAGCCACAACCAATATTTATACCTTGACAAAATGCAAAAGTTATCATTCACAAAAATTCTGCCTTATATCAATATTATACTCTTTGTTTCTTATAGAATTCTTCAATTTTTGAAAACAACACAAAAGAAAGAAAAAAGAAAGAAAAAATATTGTAAACTTCTTTGGTTATGGTCACATTTCATTTAATTTACTGTTTATAGAATGAAAATAGAGATTCTTGGAAATAATTCAAAAGCAAAACCTAATGTTTAATATTTCACATAACAATTTTTAATTCTGTTGCTGTAAGAGAAAAAAATAGTAAAGAATGTTTCCCAATGGTTTGTCATTGAGAGATTGCTTATATGGAAGAATGAATTGTGAACATTTTTAAATTATGTTTTTTTTTATTCTCAGTGATTTTATAAGCATTAATTTTGGAATAGAAACACTTCATTAAATTTTATTGTGGATCTGATGTCTTTAGTAAATTCAAATTAATAAGCTATATTCATTAATTTTCCAAATCTCTCAGAATAAAATAAAAAATAAACCACGTTATCAATGAAAAATTTAATTTTGCTCATATAAAATAGGTACACAAGCTAACTTGTTCAAATTATGTTTTATAGACAATGATACATTTCAGTAAGGCAGTTGCTGCATTCATAAGGAGTCCTAAGAAAAAAAAAAGGTTCAGTTTACAACTAGACTGAACCAATTTCAGGATACAGGCCAAATTTATAGAAGCATCCACTGAAGAAGATCAACAAGAATAAATCCTAATCTGCTGAAAATGAACTGGAGTATTTATTGTCACTGAGGAAATTTGAAAAATCTAAATACTCATTGCCATTTCTGCAAATTTTCATAGGATGTGTCAGTTGATCTCTGAAAGGCTTATCTTCTGATATTGGGAGAAGGAGAAAGTAAAAGAGATTTATTTGTTTTTCTTTGCCACCTTATCTTTTTCAATGCAGATATAGAAAAAGTGTCAGATTCCATTTTCCATTACAATCCCAGCCTCTCCAAATTCTGTTTCTCATGTTTTTCTCTCTCACCATTCTTCCTCCTCATCACTCAACTTCCTCAGCCATCAACAAAGCATCACATTTCCTTGTGAGTCTGTTTCATTGATAATTGTGTAATTGCAAAAGAAGAATTGGAATAGGAAAGATTGGAAGGAGAGAAAAAGAATGTCAAAACGATACAAGACAAGAAAATAAACTTTTGCAGAAGAATCTTTCTTCAGATGACAATAATATTGATAATAATTTTCTATAATGGATTACAATTTGCTTTTGGTCTTATTTTTTTCATTGTTTTTAATTGCAAGATGATGGTGCCAACAATAGTTGCAATAATGGCCTGGATGGTGATAGCTGATGATACTGATGATGAAAATGGTGTTGATAACAGTTCTTGTCATTGTGCTGATGATAACAACCAGTAGTGATGGAAACACTGATGTTAGTAGTGATAGTGATTGTGAAATGATGGTAGTGGTGTTAGTAGAAATAATTCTCATAATGACAGTGGCAGTATCAACCATAATGGTGATAGTGGTATGAGTGATATTAATGATAGCAATAGAAATAGAGCTAGTGATGGGAGTAATGGTGGTGATGATAATAATACTGGTGATGATAATACCAGTGATGGTAGTTAGGATGATGACAGCATTATTGATATTGGTTGAGATGGTGGTAGTTGATTACCTTAATAAGACAGATGGTGAAAAAGGTAGTTGTTTACATGGAGATGGTAGTGCTGCTGCTGAATGGTAATGGAGAGAGATTGGATGGCAGTTGACATGGCAGTGATGCTGATGTTACAGATCTGGGTTCAAGTGATGAAAGTTTTGATACTAATGATTTTAACATTATGATGCTGATGAGGCCAAAGATGATGATGTTTATGATAAGGATTCAACTATCTTTTGAAGCACTTTCAAAAATCATTCCAATGCCATTAATAAATATTTCATTCCATACAGAATACACATTTGTCTATATAGTTTTCTTCTCTTCTTTTTCCTCTCATCAATTTATTTATGATCTTGTGCCAACATATTTATCATGATTGATAATCCTAAATCACTTTTAAATAGCAAAACACAGAAATATATATAATTTATATAAAGAATAACAAATGATAAAAAATAATAAGTGCTCTTCAAAAACTGTGTAAGAGATGTTGGTAAAGTCCCAAAACATCTTTTAGGCAAGGAAGATGGTAGATAAAATATGTGAATTTCACATAAATACACAAGAAATTTAAAGCCCCTCCCACCAAAACACATGTACAAAAACACACACAGTAAGATAGAAAAAGCAATTACTGCTAAAATTATTCCAGTCATGATATCCAAGATTTTATCCCAAATGCCACCTCCCAAAAAACATATTCTTTAATATAAAAAGCATTGATTCAAGAATTTTCTTTCTGGCAACTACATTGATGAAAAAGAAAAATAATCTTGTCATCAGAAACTAATATCATTTTCTACCATGTCAGATCAAAGTGTGATTTCTGTTTTCAATAGCATAATTAGAATTATAGTTTAATTATAGTTTAAGACACACACCATCACCTTTTGTATTTTCAAATACAAAATGTAGCAATATTTATTTGAACTCTTCTTTTTTAAAGTAAGAAAGCCAAAAAGTGCTCATTATTCCCGGTTATACTAAATTAATATTGAAATTAGTTTCAATTGCTCTTTTCTGATTCTGTTAAAAGGACCAAATTTTTGAGTTATACTCAAGAAAAATCTATATTTTGGTATCTAAATTTCAATTCTAAAATTGACTGAAAATTAATCACATGGCAATGCTGTTACTAGGCAATGAATATCATTTGATTCTTAGTCATTCAATATAACATTATCTAAATCTTTAAATCTGGTAAATCTTTTGTTTTTTCTTGTAATGATATGAAAAATAAAAACATCTTTTAAAAATACTTTATTTTCTTTGTCTTAAGAATATATTATATATGTTTCATATATACTCTGTAACTCAGTCATGGGCACAATTGGCTTTATGAATAACACACCTAAATCATGAGTAAAATAACATTTATTAAAATGTTGTGTGGCTTCTTTTCATTCTCACTTGTTCACTCACACACTCTCATCCATAACCACATAAACAATGATAAAGTACAATGTTTCTTGAATTTTGTAACATTTCATTGATAGTACAGTTATCAACATTTTAAACCATTAGCAATTTTCACTAAGGAAGATCATATGTGTAAACATATTTTGCTTCAGAAACAGGAAATGTCAATGATAATTATCCTTCTTTTAAAACTACTTTTGTCTACTCAAATGAATACATTTGAAATAAATCACATGATGCAGCAATGTGTGTTAATCACACTGTCATCAATAATAATTATTATACTAAGACTTCAATTTTTTTTAATTATACAAGGAATCTTTTCTCCAAAGAAAAAAAAATCAACTTTTCCTCATTTCTAAGACAGATGCTTTTGATGCCCTATGATATAGTGTACCACATTTGGCCAAAAATTTTTGCCCATGTCTGTTGTAACTATAGCTCAGTAATATCAAAACTTTGTTTAGCATTCTAATATATATATATATATATATATATATACATATATATATATATATATATATATATATATATATATATATATATATAATAAAGAAGTTAATGGTCAAAAGTTGAGTTGAATTAAGATAAACATTTAAATTTAACATGTAGAGCTTTTAAGTATAGAAATATATATATATAAAATATCAATCAGTATATATATATATATATATATATATATATATATATATAGTATTAACTACATTTACTGGCTTGAATTTCCAAGAAATTTCATTAAAAATTTGTGTCCTTTAACCTATACACTTCCTCTGTAGGTAAATGGCATAACAAATCAGGCTATATGACAGTTCCATATGGGATACAGGTTCAATTCCTGTCGGAGGACATATTTTCTATGAAATTTCTCAGACATTCAGGCTGGTAAGTGTTGTTAATACTGTTATATATATATATATATATATATAGATGGATATATATAGATATATATATATATGTAAAATGTGTATGTATATAAATATATATGCAATTTTTTATATATATTATTTATATATTATATATGTACGGTACTTATTGGAAAGCACTCAATATCAGTGATAGAGCTAATATTTAGTTGGATTGATGTGAGTTTGTAACCCTGTGTTTCACGCTATTTGTGATCGTCAGACAAACTGATTAATTTCTAAATTTTGGATTTATATATGGTTGCGTATATCGGTGTTTTATGGAAGTGGGATAAAACCCAGGGTCACAAACTCACATCAATCCAACTAAATATATATATATATAATATCAATCAGCACCTGACAATTGCATAGTGCATGAAACTCAGAGTTGTGCTACCAGGAAGGAAAAAAATGTATATTATATATTACTTTAAAATTTGTTATATTTGTGATTCTCAATATCAGAGATAGAGCATCTGTAGATATAGACAGTGTGGAAATAGAAATCAGCACTATTGTTTTCAAGCAATCTTCAGTATACAGACTTATCAAACCAACCTTGTACATATTCAAGTATATTTATCTATACACATATATGAATACCTATTCATTCTCTTTGACAAATGCTTATTCCTGTTTTGAAACAAAGGATAGTTCTAAATTCACATAAACAAGTATAAGTGATAAGACAGTTTGTACACAAAACAATTTTACATATATATATATATATATATATATATATATACACACATACACAAAATGAAATGAGAACAAATCAAATATTAATTCAAATGATCATAACTTTAATTTAAAAATAGAACAACAGTAAAGTGATAATTCTTTATTATAGGATATTACATTCAAACCGCTACATAAATGTATTCATGTTTTGATGCATATTAGTGCATCTCATCAGGTGGTAGTAAATGATGAGATGCTGATATGCATTGGAACGTGAATACATTTATATAGCAGTTACATATGTTTGAATGTAATATCCTATAATAAAGTACATGTGTGTGTGTGTGTATATATATATATATATATATATATATATATATATATAACAGTAAATTGAATACTACCATAGCATAAAGAAAATTACTATATGACATTAAACTTTAAAAGAATAGCACTTCTTTATTTTCTTATAAATATGAATGTGTGTGCATGTGTATACATTCTCATTTAAAAAAATAAGCACACAGTTGTATGCTGGGTAGTTTGTAATTCTATTATTGAAAACATACCTGTTTACTTTGAGTGTTTACAAATAAAATGTAATTTTCCAACCATTCTCGAATTAGAGGATTTGAGTGAGGTACAATAAACATTGATAAACACACCCAAAAGCCACACACTAAGATGCCCTGCAACCAAAAAATAATTTTATCAAAGAAATAATATATATTTTAATGATGAAGAATTTGTATGCTGGGGTGGTTATTTTTTGGTAGATCTTTCTATATTTTTTCTTCTGCTCAAGGAATTTAGAAAATGAATAAAAATGATCCAATAAAAACAATGTTACTACAAAGAAAGACATGATATATGAATCTTAATACAGATTAAATAGGAAGCATTTTTTTTCTTTCTTCAACTGAAAATGACTACTTGATATTGCCAAAGGCAATTTCAGAAAGTTTGGATGCTATGATATTAAATGAATTAATGAAAGAAATCAGATATGTTTTAGTATCAGATAAAAAATATAAGAACAATTATGAAGAGAGAGAGAGAGAAAAAAAACATAAAATTTGTTGATGTGGGGCCCTCCAAAAAAGGGAAACAAAATAATATCAAAAACAATACTTAGAAAGAAAGTTTTTGCCTTTTCTTGTGTGTATGTGTATGAGAGATAGAAGAAATCTCTTTCCTTGTATTGAGTTTAAAGTTAAATTAATATATTTTATTTTATTGAAAACTTGGAAACATATTCTTTACCTGGAAGCAGTAAAAAGAAATAATTATTTTAATGGAAGATAATTCCACGAAACAATTTTCTGCCCTTCTTACTTATTATTTTCTTTCTTTCCTTATTTGTTTTCTTTTTATCTCTGCTTTTTTAAAAAATATTTTTTTGACTTCTCTTTACTTTTATTTTTTCTGTTTCTTACTTTCAAATATATACAGTCTTTCTTGTTTTTATATTTTTTTTTCCTTCTTTTCATTATTAAAAATTATTTTTACTTTACCTACTTTTTCTTTTCCATTTTCTTTTATCTTGCCTAGTATATTTTCCTTCTTTTATTGCCTTCTTTTTCTTTTTTCACAGTAGCAAAGAAGAGTTTTCTTCTTCTTTACCATTGTGATTTTTCCTTTTACTTACTTTTTTCATTTCTTTTTTCCTTCACATTTTTTCTTCCTTCTTTTCCATTGACCTTTCTTTCTTTTGAAATTTCTGCATCCTCAAGACAACAGTTTTTACCCAATGTTGGCATAAAACTGTGCAAGTCAAGGTAATTCAACACACTGAGGTGTTCCAAATATCCAATCATTTTCTTGTCTTTATACAAACTTTCAATTTAGGCAGAAGGGTATGACCCACATTCCTGTAGATGTTTCTTTATTAAAAGAAACAAATACCTATGAGCAGTACAGTTCTAATTTTTTCCCCCCACAAAGAAAACTCAAATAGAAAAAAATATTTACAACAAAAATCAAGAAAACCTATACAATTTGTTTATTTTCCTGATGAAAATAAACAAAGAAAACAGTAAAAAGCCCAAAAGGCAGATACTTACCTAAACAGTAACCAACAGTGTTCTATGCCTAGATTATTAAGACAAAAAAATGCTTCACAGCATCACGCCTCAAAGGAGACAAAGTTTGAACAGCTACTTAAGTTTCATGCTCCTGGGATCATCAGGCAACCAGAATCAGAAAAAATTTATATAGATCACAGTTCATGTTTGATCATACAAATTTAAAAAAATAATTGATAACTATCAACTTGGTAACCCATATTGTAATGTCAAGATTCACAAATGTGTTTCTCTACTATGTCCAATATCATATGTCTATTCCTGTATATCAACTTTCAAAAACATTGCATAAATTAATATCACATTTATTATGTAAATATAGCATTAATTCATAATTTCTAGAAAACCTAAAAATGAAATACTAACCTTATCAGATGTAAAAATTTTATTTCCAAATGTCCCTGTTAATGAAACAATAAACATTATCATAAATAATGTTTACAAACATTCCTCATTCCCACCTCTTAAAATCAAATTATATTAAAATTATTAGGATATATTACGCAAGTTCTGTTCTATATATAGAGAGAGGATATGGTTGCACCCTGGTGCTATTTGAGGTTGGCTGTAGAGGATTTCCTGCTGCCTCTCTAAAGAGATTCCTCAAGTGTGCTGGGATCCAAAAGCTGGATAAGGTGATTAAGACTTGAGGTGAAAAAGTGGTGGAAGGAAGTCAATGGATTATCCAAAAATTCTTATCAAGTTGCATCCAACTAACATAGACCGGTTGCAACATAACATCATCCAGCTGTTGCGGGTCCACTGTGTGAAAAGGTACTGAGCTTAATGGGCCAAAACTTTGCTGAAGCACAGTGCTGACCTGAAGATTGCAGCTGGTCTGGAGCACTTGATGTGTACTTGTGTTATATATATATATATATATATATATATATATATATATATATATATATACAAAATTGGTGTAGCTATAGCTAGCTCTTTAGGTCCTTCTTTCTCTACTTTTACATGGCTCAGATAAATATTCAATAAAATAACTAAACCAACCATATATATTAGATACAATGACAATATTTTCATGTTAACAAAAAATGAGAGATATTAAAAAATTAAAACAAATATTTGAACAAAACTCTGCTTAACATATGATGAATTAAACATTAATAAAAAATATTATTCCTAAATGTCCTTATCAATTCTAATAATCTTGATTTTTTTACCTCTCCTTATAAAAAACAATTTAGTACTAATTCAAAATTCTTAATTTAGTAGTCAATAATAAAACCTCAATACAGTCAATCCTTCTATATGACTAATACTGTTTACAAATTCACTTACCCTACCACAACCTGCTCCGGCAGATTTACTTGTCATATGTCTGACTACAGAGCAATATTGCAAAACATGGTATAGAAACAAATAATACAATAATATAAGACAGTTCTTTGTTGATAATACAATAAAACTTATAAAAACAAACAATAACAAAAAATTAAAAATTTTAGAACACACACACACACACATATATATATATATATATATATATATATATATATATATATATATATATATATATATCAGAAACACATTAAAACAACCAATAATTAATAAACAGAAAGAGACAGCAGCTATTTCTGGGACACATAAGAGGACCTGGAGAATTTGACACTCACAAGATATATTGAAGGTAAGAGAAGCAAAGGAAAACAGCAAGTAATCTACTTAAATTTGAGTGAATGTATTGCAGAAAGGTAAAGGGTGAAATGTTACAAAAAACAGGAAATTGTCACGTATGTGCAGAAAGAACATAGTACATAAAAGAATTAACAAATTCACTTATAATTTAGGAACACACTACTTAAAATGTATTTAGATTCTTGTGCCACATTCATATGACATCACAAACATCTAAATTAAAAAATACTATTATGTTCACATGATGTTGAATATGTTACCAAAAAAACCTCATTCTTAAAATTGAGGTACAGAATCATCAAAGGACTGCAATTCTTGACAATGACTAAAGTCAGAGGAAAGTTTGAAATATTTAATAAACAGACATTAATTATGGTGAGTTCCTTCATAATTTCAGTCATAAAATATGTATCTGTCAATAAGAGAAAAATATTTTTAAATTGTACCTAAATAAAAAAGTATAATTTGTCTAGTTTATTTAACAAAACGTTTTATATAAGGTACCTCTACAGAAGTTAAATTTTGATTTTATTTTAAGGATGAAAAAGAAAAATATTTTTACATCTTTATTTAAAGATTTTAGCCATTTTTAAAACAAAAGAGTAAAATTAAAACAAACTTACTACCCAGTTTGATTGGCTACTTTGACAGATGCCAACAAAAAAAAAAACTAAAACACTTTAAAAATCTCTATAAAATCAAATATCTATCTCAGACATTTGTTTCAAAGAAAAATAGTAAATTTTATATTTATTGACTAAATTCTGTAAAATACTACTTACATTTTGTTTAAAATATAAGGGAAATACATTTGCCCCCACCCACTCCCAGCAGGGTATGTCCTCAATTGTTACTTATTCTATGATATGTAAGTAATTTCTTTATCTTTATTATATTGTAACAATATTATTGTGACACTGAGATCTCCAGAGGTTGATCAAACAAAAAGAGAAAGAAAGAAGGAATAGGAGAGAGAGTCTAGTAATTGGATGATAATTGTTGAAATTGCAAGAAGATGAATTGAGAGGTTGAGAAAGAAATTAAAGACAAAATGTGTTGAAAAATCATGTTTTGAGATAATACCAAGGGGAATAAAACCCAAATTTAATTAGACGAAATTCAGTAAGATTTAGCAAATCCAAGACTGCCTCCTTCACCTGCCATTGATAAGAAAGAGATCATTAAGATATCCATAAAGATGTTAGATAAAATAAAAACATATGTTGTTGATAGAGAAATCCAGGTGGTCAGTGAAATGACATTCACAATTCCCCTGGACAAGGAAAAAAGACAAAACATGTTTCGAACCCAGAAGGTAATTATAATTTCAGTGACATTTGTCCATAGAAAATTTTATATCCAAACATTAATGTGGATTCCCTTGGATATAAGTGGTAAGAAAAAATTAATTACTATTTTGAAGGGCCCATGAACATGAAAACCACTTGAGTAAACATATTTTTATATATGGAAATTTAGAAAATGTTGATACTTAGGGTAGAAGACAACCGAACACAGACCCTAGTCAACCTCACCTCTGGTGGATGCAGGGTTCCATATAAACTGGAGATTTTGGACTCAGAAACGGTTAAGATAACAGAACAAGAGACACAAGGAGAGAGACAGAGAGGTACACACCAAAATCCACATTGTTTGCTGAGACCTACTGACCTTATGCTGGACATGAAGACAAGAACTTAGAAATTTAAGTTACTACTAAAACAAGCTGTAGGCTCTGAAGGGAATCTCAATGTCATTTGATTATAACAAGTGGGAGGAGTTTAAAACCACTGTCTACAACAAAACATATATAACCCAAATTGTAGTTACATTTTGCTTCATCAATGATCTTCTCACCCTCTGAGATCAAAATACATGGCAGAGGAGTGAATGGTCATGAACAGACAAACTCCAGCTAAGTCAAGTAGAACCATGACGTCAACACAATACTAGCAACAAAACAAGTCACACACTAATGAGTAAAGTGTCAGCTAAATGGTAATCATGGTGGTCTGAAGGAACTTGAGGACCGACAACTGGGTGACATAATTGGTTACCACTGTCTAGGGCTGAGGTCAGGAATACATATTTGGTTAATAAGGACAACACTGGTGACATATTATGACAACAAAAACTTTATTAAACAGACAAAAATACTATCAGTAGTAGTAGATTAGTCAAAACTTGGTGACCCTGAGACATAATTCAGAATTCTATTTTTGATCTTCTGTAGAATAAAATATCAAACAATCAAAATGAAAATGATTAAAATTATTTAAAAAAAATAAAAGTAACAGGATGAATTTTACAATTACACTGAAAAAATATTTAGTGTAGAGGTTTTTTCTTGTCAAATCTGAAATAAAATAATGTTTATTAAATTATGCAAGCACCAACTCTCGACAAAAATTATTTTGGGGAGTTTTATTGAATTACTTTTAGTGTGGTTCAGGAGAAATTTTCCATACAGACACTACTTAGTAATTTTATCATTTTAGAATGTAGGTTCTTTTAAAGAAAGACAAATGACAGCAAATTTTCACAAGCAGCAGTAGCAATACTAATTAGAAGCCAGATTAGGTTTAAGGCTCCAAGTTCACAGAATTCTCCCATGGGACAATAGCCTAGTGGATTAAAGTGGCGGTTCATGAATTTGATGACATAGTAATTGTGAATTTAATTCATGGACTGTGTAAATGGGAGAGAAATAACTGAGTAGTACTATAGAACTAGTTGAGATATCTTTAGACATAGGCAGAGTGAGGAGAACAGTCTACTCAGCATAGATTAAATAAAGTTTTTAGTTTAGTATTCCCTGTAGGTTACTGTTATAATTCACTCCTAGTGGTTATAATATGTCTTAGGCTACTCACCATGACATCAATGGAATTCTTCTCGACTGGCTCCAATGGACTTCTACTGACTCACTTTGAGTTCCTTATTTAAAGCATCTTGGCTAGTTCATTTGTGTTACTGGAGGTGTCTTATTTACTCCACAAAATATTTTGGGTCAACTTCTAGTTTTTCTGTATGTTTCCTTTTCTGGGAAATCATACAAATTTTTTGCGTAGCTCCCAGATGGTTGAACCATTTTCACTCCAAGTTTGCTTTATCAATGATCTTCTCACCCTCTGAGATCAAAACACGTGGCACTAAAACAAGAGGTACTCACTGGGGTAGACTGTTCTAGTTCCATGTGCCATATCAGTTATCAATTATCTCCTGTTAATTCCCCTCTCCAAGTTTTCCACTGCCTTAACCGGGTATTGAACTCACACTCTTTGGGTCCTGTCATTGGATCTAACTAATGCCTTTATCCACTATGCCATGTGTCCTTGAGGACATCTGTGTATGAATTTCTGGCTATTATAAACTTAATGTCTTCAGCAACCATTTTTACCAGTGCTCATATTGCAATTTTTGCTGTTATCATTGTATGTTTTTTACCAGAGATCATATTGCAATTTTTGTTGCAGCCTCAAAAAACTGGGATAGGCAGATACAAGAGGAGGACGACAACACTCAGAAAACAGTCTGCCTGCCTTATGTGAGAGGTTATCAGAGAAAATACAAAGAATCTGTGGTCCATATAACATCAGGACAGCCTTCAAAAGCTAGACGACACTTCACAGATATTTCTCCTGAGTAAGACCCCCCTCACAGAGGAGAACATGACTAAAGACTGTGTGTATGCTATCCCGTGCAGCTGTGGAAAGAAATATAAAGGGGAGACAGTCTGCCCCCTTAAGGTAAGGCTTCAAGAACACCAGAAAGCTGTAACACAAGAGGAAGTGGAAAAATCAGGTGTGGCTGACCAGATATGGAGAGAAAATGGAGATCACTGCCCTCCGTGGGATCAGGTTGAGATCACAAAGAACACCATTAGAAAATTCGTAAACTTAAGGAATCAGCACATATGCTAGGCCACAAAAATCTCCTGAGCCGACCAAGCATAGAAATGAATACAATATGGGAACCAGTAATAAGGAGTGTCAGAGAAAAGCGATAGTAACAACAAACATTACAATATCAGCTCTGGTAAAAAAACATGCAATAACAGCAAAAATTGCAATATGAGCATTGGTAAAAATAGTTGCTGAAGACATTAGGTTTATAATACTCAGAAATTCATACACAGATGTCCTCAAAGACACATGGCACAGTGGATAAAGGTGTTAGTTAGACCCAGTGACAGGACCCAAAGAGTGTGAGACTCTTTGTCACTGTCACCAGCCTGTGTACTGGTCGATCGGTGGTCGTCGCTACTCAGCAAAATACCCTGGTCAGGATACCAATATGGGACACTGGCCCATCCAGGGTCGAATTCTGGTCGTCAATGTTAACTGCTTCACCAGCTGTACTGGTTCAATACCAGCTCTATCGTTCCCAACTCACTTGTAACATCTGGTTACTGGAGTAACTGCTTCGATCTCAAGTCTAACCTACCCACATTGTGACTTTGATCTTAGGTAGACAAGATCAATTAGGTGTCGGGCCATAGTGTAAGCTGAGTCCAGATTGATGGTGGTATCACACAAGCGCGAAGAAAAAAAAAATAAATAAAAGAAAAACTCAAGAGGTTCAAGTATGTTAAGAAATAACAAATTAACCTTATCCTTCTGTTATATACAGGAGTGTGTTTTTCTCCCAGCCCATTTCCTACGAAATGTGACACTTCTATGTTTCAAGCAAGTTGGTATCGTAAGTCAACTAATTTAGTTCTTAGGTGTTGGCTTGGCTTCGATAGTCAGTATAACTTGCTATTGGTAGGATAGGCGAAGTCAGAGGTTGTGGAATCTCTCAGTCAGCTTCTGCATGGCAACACTCTGTTTAGCTATGACTAACTCCAAAACCAACTCAAAACTCCAACTACCGAACGACCACAGGATGTTTGTTTATATGGGTACCGACCAAAACTGGTGTGGGGCCAGACGCGGCCTAGGGTTCTCGGTAAATCTCGATTTCTAACAAGAAATATATTATATATTATATATCATTTTTCAAATTTGTGAACTTATTACACAGTCTTCCCATATTCCTTTTCCATTTTAATATACACTGAAAAACACTTTTTCGTCAATTTTTAAATATTTTGTATCCTTTTTGTTATCCATTCTTATTCTTTTTTGAGCTGGTTGAACACTGATTTAATTTTTCCTGTGAACATCAATGTAACAAATTCACTGTAACCGTGGAAGTTGGTTATTGCACTTACAAATTTTCAGACGATTATCATTACAACAAGATAATGTGATTTGTTTATTGGACCTGTGAAATGGTGTATCTGTCTTTGGCTAAGATTGTAATTTCATGGTAGGTGATTTTGCTGTCAGAGCACAACCTCTGCAGGCTTTTACTAATTTTTCAATGTCTTGATCCATTTTGGTCCAGTATACATAGCTTCTCATAAGAGATTTCATCCTTGAAATTCCCAGATGTCCACTATAAATTTCATTTAATATCCTCTTTTGTAATATGATAGGTATTACTACTCTTTGTGTAAACATCTGTACTCAGTCACATAGTGAGTAAGTGTTCAAATCTGGATTATGTTCTAAAATCATCTATCTTTCTGATTTTCTTTTATTCGTTTTTTTATTTTCAAAATAATTATGTCTTGTTCTGCTTTTACTTTTATTTCTTCCAGGGTAACCAGTAGCTTGCATACTACATTGCATAATATATTTTTAATGCTGCAATATCAGTGTCCTTAAATGGTTCAGTATTTTTTGTTATCAGTTTTGATAAACCACCAGCATTAATTTTTTGGACAGTTGGTATTCCATCCTGAAATCATAATTTAATAAGATGGTACCACAGCATTGTAATCTATTTGCTGTATAAAGAGGAATTTCTTTTTTTTTTTCACCATAAATTGATAATAGAGGACTGTGGTCTGTCTGTAAGCAAAAAATCCTTCTATGCATAAATTTATGAAATTTTTTCATGCAAATATTATTGCTCACACCTCTTTTCTGATCTGGCTGTAGTTTTTTTCTGTTGGTAATAGCAAATGTGATGCATGTGTGATGGCTTTCATGTTACCGTCATCATATTTATGTAGAATTATTGCTCCTATACCATAGTCACTGGCATCTGAAGCCAATACAATTTCTGCTTTGGATCATAGTGTGCTATACTGATAATTCTGATGTTAGTATTTTCTTGATTTCTTCAAACACCTTCTGGGGCATCAGTCCAGTTCCACTTTATGGCTTTTTTAAGCAAATTGTTCAGTGGAGCTCTCAAATTCTGCATATTAGGTATATAGGTTTGATAATAGTTTGCTAGTCCCAGAAATGCTTGTAAACTAGTAACATTTGTTGGAGGAGGCATATTCTTAATTGCACTTGCCTTCAACAGTTGATGACCATTTTTGTCAATGATTTGACCTAGGTACTTGATTTTAGGCAAAAACAATTTGCACTTTTCCTCACTGAGTTTGAACCCATATTCTCATATTTTTTCAAAAACTCTTTTTACATGATAGATATGTTGTTCCTTAGATACACTTTTAATTAATATATTATCCAGATAAGCAACTGTAAAATCTGTAAACATAGTATCCATAGCTTGTTGAAATATAGCTGGAGCCACTTTTATCCCAAAAGGAAGTCAGTTGAACTTATAAAATCCCTTGTGTTTATTTATAGTTATTAACTCTGAACATTCTTCTTCAATCTGTAATTGCAAATACACTTCAGAAAAATCAAGCTTTGAAAACACTATGTCTACTTATTTTTATCATAATCCTTTTATATTCATAAATATTTTTCCATGTATAATTAAATAATGCAAGAAATGCACTGTAACAGTGAGAATCACTTTTATTTCCCAAGTACATTCCATCTCTTTCTGAGATCATCATCAGGGTTGCAACTGGTAAGGCAAAACTATGTATCCATTACTGAATATTTTTTTTGGAGAGGAATAAAAGTGATTCTAAAAAAGAATTTGCTGCCTAAATACACACACACACACACACACATATATATATATATATATATACATAAAAAAATAAACAATAGAAACATATAGTATAATCAAATAGCATTTAAACAATTTCATAATTCATATCAAGTCTGATCTTCAAAGTCAAATTTAACTATACAATATAAAGAATGGGTATGTAAATTTTATTTTATATAAATACAAATTATTAAATATATTTAGTATATATTTTGTACAGTAATGATAAAAGTATAGAAAATGTTTAGACCTGGACAACATGCAGTATACATCTCAAAAGAATATTCTATGCAAAAATGACCAAAAAGTTTTATCACTGAAGGTGCATATCAAAGACACTGTTTTCATGTTAAAAGTTCTCACTGAATTTTTTCCAGTTACACTTGCAATTGTTGAATATTTAATAAACAGCTATAATATTCTAATTTTTAGTTCTCATTCCCTTTTATTCTTCCTCTCTCTCTCTCTCTCTCTCTCTCAAAGGTTAGTCAATGCAAATCTCTTTTCATAGAAAAGCTTCTTTGACAGACATTTAACATGAATGTTCCATCACAGTGTCCAGAAGGTGTGAAGTAAAAATAGTGTCAAATTCCACTACAGTGGCCAACTCATGTGAGTCATCTTTTGAAAAGTCATGATTGCTGACAAGTAAAGTCTGACTGTGATGCATTTGTTACACAGCAGCTGTCATTGTAGAACAGAGCAGAGAATTCTGAGATTTCAAAGATTACTTTCCCAAGAGGAAATAATAGAAACAGTAAAAAAAAAAAAAGAAAGGTGAGAAAAAAGACAAATGTTAAAGAAAATGTGAAAAATATGTTATTTGATTTATTTTTTAGAACATTAACTGTTGTACACATGTCTTATTTTGTATGAAGCAATTTTACCAGTTATTAAATTCAGTTTAATAAGGACTTAGGCTTTAATTGAGGGTTACATACTTGTTTTTGCATAGCAAAGAGAACAAAAACAGAGAGGGAACAAGAAAACAAAGAGAAAAAGAAATGAGAAAAGAAAATTAGTGAGATTGAAAGTTAGAAAATAAGGAAGAGTAAAAGTAAAAAGAAATATAAATAGAGAGAGTCATTAAGATAGAGTAAAAAATAGAGAGCTTATAAGAATCATATACTGGGGAAGAGATAGAGAAGAGAAAAAGTATAACTTTATGTAATGATTAGAGAAGATAAAGATGCAAAGAAGCGAGTGTAAAAAGTGGTAAGTATAAAAAGATTTGTAATCACAGAATGAAAATAAAGAAAGATAGATATAAGAAGGGTGAAAACAGAAAAATAGTGTGTGTGAATATGGCATGAAGATAAAAACAGAGATAGGCACAAAAATAGTGTGTGCTTGTGTATGTGTGCAAGAGAAACAGAGAGCAGCAAAGAGAAAAATACTTGGAAAATCACAGTATGAACTCAGAAAACAAGATGAAGGAATATAAAAGGTAAAAACGATAAAAAGAGAATGGCTGAATATGTGTATAACAGAGAATAAGAGAAAATATGAAAATGGAAGAAGATAACAAAGAGATATTTTTTTTTAATCATCATTTCTATTTTTTGACATTTTAATATGTGATAACTTGGATGTCGCTTTGCAACACAAGCATCAATCATTTTGATTATGATAAGACTGCAAGATTCTTTCAAGCAAATAGTGTCATATTAACCCAACCCATCCTTACATATCAAATATTTTTTTCATGCTACTAGAGTGCAGCTACTTGAATGTCTAATCTGACATAATAAATGATGCTAACGATAGAGTTTCAATTTCCATTTCAAGCATCTTTGATTTTGTATTAGTATCAAAACAATTGTCTGTGAGTTTTACAAAATGTCAGATTTATTAGTGCTTGTTTTGTTCTTTCTTTTTTTTTGCCATATTCATTTTAATTTTGAACTTAACAATATAAAAGAACAAATCAAATATACAATGTCATGGGATAATCGTATGTAAAGGTAATAGTCAGTGGTACCACCAAACTTCAATGTCATGTAAATGCCAAGACCTACCTCCTTAGTTCTACCTTCTTTGTTCTATATTAATGATCCCCTCAGAAATATTCTCAGATCAACTCAGAGAGGGTCTTCCTAAGAACCACTACTTTGTGGAACACACTCCCAAGAGGATGCTTCCCTAATCACTACAATGTTAACCTCTTCAAGTCTAGGATCAACTGTTATCTATCCTACATATTTTTATAATCTGCACTTACTTCCTCCCCTTACATCCATATAGCAGCCTCATTCAAGAACCCTCTACCTTGAGTGGCTCTTTAGCTTTGTATCAAATGAAGAATTAATAAGAAAATACAAAAAACCTATATCAGTTGTGCTGTGACATCTGATCACTCAGTATGAACATTCGCTAGGTTACTCATGGTAAAGTGAGTTATCAAATTTCAAATAGGGCATAATAGTGAGTGCTAGGTGGATAAACATTCCATTTCTGAAACTATGGGAACATTTGACATCCCTCAATTTATAGCATCATGTGTGTACTAGGGATACCGGATGGAAAGTTTTATTATTCACAGATCTAGAAGTCTCTAGGTAGAATTGCCTGTAACAACAGACAAGTAACACCAGCTCAGATCCCATCCACATTCAAAGCAGGCGGTATGAAATGCATATCCAGTGTGTATTCTTCACCTTCCATAGAACATAAAAGCAGAAGACCCACTGAAGTGCTCCTGTTAATACTATGACAATGAATACATTGTCTCCCCTTGATTTATGACATCACTAATTGAACCCTAGAGAACTGGCAACATATGGCATGGTCAGATGATTCGGTTCCAGCTGTTTTGGACATAGTAGAGTTCAGGTGTGATGCAGATCCCATGTGGCCATCAACTTTACTTGTTATCAAGGCACTGTTTAGGTTGGTGCTTTTATAATGGTGTGAAGTGCATGGGTTGGGTCTGCCTGAATATATCATTGACCAATATATTGCACCATTCTGTTACTATTTGAATTTTGTGTACCCTAACAACAATGGGTTATTCAAGTGAATAATGCACCATGTCATCAGGCCCAAGTTGCCCAGAACAGGTTTGGGCAAGTTTTTTAATCAATGTATGCCGTCGTTCAGATTGAGAGAGAGTCTTTGAAAAGAAGGCTACAGGACAGTCAGCTTGACTTAATAAAGTAGCAATTGCACTGTCTGATGCATCAGTTTCAACATACAGTGGGACGGAAGGATCTACAGTTGTGATTATGGATTTTGCAATGTCTTGCTTGAGTTTTTCGAATGCTTCTATTGCTGGGCAAGATAAGGGAAAAGATCTAACTTGTATTAATGGATGTATCTTCCCTGAGAAAGAGGTGATCCATTGTGAATAGTGGGTGAACATGTTTGTTGCAACACACGTATGTTATCTGGGATTGGCAATCTGAGCAAAGGTTTTAATCACTCTGGGTCTGGTGCCATTGACGCATTGCTTATTGTATAGCCCAAAAGATTGATTTTATATTGCCCAAACAAGCATTTGCCATTATTTAGTGTAAGGTTATACTTACAACGTCCATGAACCATTTAAGGTTTTTGTTGTGATCCTTCTGTTTGTGGCCACATATAGTTACATTATAGTTACATTATCTATATAAGCAAAAGTACTTTCATCCATTATGATTTTGTCGTTTATTCTTTGAAAACTGGCTACTCCATTAGTTATCCCAAAATGGATCCTCCAGAACTGGTGCAGCCAGCCAACTGCTATTTTGTCTTTTGGCTTAATGGATACCTGATGATAAGCACTTTTCAAATCTAACATGCTGAAAATAGTATATTTAGCTATTTTACATAGCAATTTGTCTATGTGTAGCAATGGAAGAGCATCCAGAATAGTGAACTAGTTAATTGTCAGAGAGTAATCGATAACCATACTTTTGTTTTTGGTTTTCTGTGTTTGTTATTAATACTTGGGCCCTTCATGGTGACGTACTTAGCTCAATTATTCCTTCTTGAAGCATTCTTTTTATTTTGGACCCTATAAATTATTTGTCATCATGCGAATAACATTGACTCTTAATAGCTATTGGCTTACAACCTTTTGTGAGGTTTTCAAAAGTTAGGGGTATGGAATGTTGGCTGCAGTCAGTCCACAAATCTTTAATACAGCTTTATCTCCACTGAACAGGATTTCTATGCTAGAGTGTTGCTGGAAAAAATCATGGCCCAGTATTACCTCACAACAAAAGTCTTTCATTATCGATAACTTAACAGCTTTACATGAGATGGCATTATAATGTAGGTCAACCAAACAATATCCACTTACATATGATGACAAAGCTGTATTTGTCATTGTTACTCTCTTGGAGGAGGGAACATAATGCCATTTGTGAATTTTTACTAGACTGTCTCTGATATAGTTTTCCAAACTGCCAGTATCAAGTTGAAAATACGAACTGGACTGCTGTATAGCAAGCTTACAAGTATAAGCTTGTTCATAAGCAGCTTTCAAGGTAAGGGTCTTATTTTCAAGAAGGCATTGCCTTACCTGAACATTGCGTAGGCCATTTACAAAGGTGTCTAGAATATGTTCCTCTAAAACAGATATGGGAAGAAAATTGCAGTCCCTGCTTAATGTCCGAAAGGTCTTGGCTATTCATCCACTGACAGATATTACAGGGTGCTTTTTATACCTCCTAGACATTAAGGGGAGGTAACTGATGATTAATCAGTACATGCATAATATTTAGAGAGGTTGCTATTGCTTGTTAAAACTTAAAAGGTTGACAAAAAATAGAAGCTTTTATATTTTACAATTAATAGCAAACCATTATTAGTTGAATTTTTACAAATTATACACATTAGAAAACTAGAAACATTTTTTATCTAACAGTAAAAAAAATTAACTGATTATTATTATTTTCAGACCCCATTATGGCAAGTGTATCCACTGCCAAACAGAAAAGTGCAGTTTGGAAATTTTTTAAGATTTCTGATGATAACCAAAGTAAAGCAAGATGTCAACTGTAGCTAGGTACTTAAGTGATTTACATAAAGAAATTGTTCTCTTTATTGTTTAAACTCTTACCCAATTTTTTAAATAAAAAAAGATATCTAACTTTATTTCATAAGCTTTTGAATTTTTTTACTATATGTTTTATTAATAAATGTAATTTGTTCATTAAGTTTCCCAAACCAACTCTAGGGCCTGAAAATAATTAATTTTAATCATTGTAGGTATTGGAATTGGATCATAAATTTAGAACAGTATCAGGAACTGTATCAGAATCAGTAAAAATATTGGTATTGTTGCATCACTAATATATATATATGTGTGTGTGTGTGTGTGAAAATATGTAGAAAATAGGAAAGAACTCATTAGTTCTTTAGTATTTTTGTTATTATTTTTAAAAAAACAGTGCTCGATACAAAAGTAGAGCCTAAATATAATTATTTATTTAAAAATATGATTGCATTGCTACATAAGAGTTCTCATGTTTTAAAACAAGAGCCAAAAACTTCAATATAATTATTTGAATTAAATTACCAAGCTCTGTTCCATCTTCAAGCGAAATTTTTTTTTGAATTCCCACCACAAATTTTTGGGGGAATTCAGTGAGTCAGTGAGGACATGTATGAGTGTGTGTGTGTGTATAGGCAAATACTTGTATGCTATCATATGAAATGTTATAAATTTTATAAGTTTCAAATTTGCTATGGTATTTGCTATATAAAACACTATATATTTATCCATTGACCTAAATTTGAATCAGCTACATCAATTAAATTACATTGGTTTACCTTTTCCATACATTTCTTCTATTTGTCATACATATATATATATATATATATATATAAAAGTGAACATAGAAGTCAACACTTAGAGGCGACAGTCTGTTTCATGCTATATGCAATCGTCAGGCCACGTGTGCTGTTATTTTTCTCGGCTATTTATATATATACGGGTTAGTGGTGCATTGTGGGTATTCTATTATGGCGGTTATTTTTACCGGAAGTCGCTTTGTTCATTTATTTGGGTCAAGTTATATTGCTCGTTTTTATTTATTTTTTATTTTATTTTATTTTATTTATTTTATTTTTTTTTCTTATTTTATTTATTTATTTATTAACGTAGTAAAAATTTGTTTATATCACGTATTTAACAGTTTTGTTTTGGTTTGAGAATTTAATTAAAGCTGTTTGTTCAATTTTGGGGTTGGTTGTTGTAGTTCATTCTAACTATTATTTTTTTGGCGGGAACAGTTTTTTAATTTGGGATTGGTTTGTCTATTTATTTACTTGGATGAATTTAGGTCAATTTATTTTTATATTTTCTCTTTTTGGTTTTCAGTTTTTAAGCAACATAGTATTTATTTATTTATTTTATTTATTTATTTATTTTTTTATTATTATTCTTGTATTTGTTTTTATTTTATCTTTTCCGTTTTTCATTTTTTAGGTTACGTAGTAAAAATTTATTTTCATGCCTGCATTTTGAGATGAGCTCGGATCTTTTATTTAATAATTTATTTTGGTCGGGGAAAGTAATGATAGCTATTTTTTCCTCCAAGCAAAAGTTTACAAGTTTTTGATTGGTTGTTGTAGGCTGATGACTTTTTCCTTATCTTCCAAGATATTTTTGGTGTGATGTGCGTTTTGTTTTTTTATTTCCCAGATATACTTAGAAAGCATAGTACTAGAAAGATATTTACTATTTGTGAACGATGTTTTTGTGTGTATAATTTCTTTGCTTCCAGGGTCCTTCAGTTACTCCTATGTATACTTTTTCTTCGTTATCTGGTGATTTTATCGTGGCTTGGTATATTACGTTGTTTTGTAGACAATTTCCGTTTAAGGGACATTCGTTCTTTATTCTGCAGTTGCACGTGGGTTTAATTTGTTCGTGTGGTTTGTTGATAATTTTCCTATTGTGCTTTTTTTTATTATTTGTGCCATGCTCTCGGTGCAGCTGTAGCTGATTTTACTGTATTTTTGTTGAATATCTTGTGTAAGGTGCTTGATTTTTGGGAAGTGTTTGTGTAAGAAACAGATACCAAAATCGATTAACCTGAGGCTCTCCGACAATTCCTCCAATGAATCCCTATTTAACAAAGCTAAAAAAAAAAGACTATGAAACGGCCCTAAAAGATAGCGGATTCCCAGCAATACTCACATACTCACCACAGAATACAAAAAAGACCAACAGGAGAAGAAATATCATATGGTTCAACCCACCGTACAGCAAGAACGTAAAAACAAACGTAGGAAAAATATTCTTCAAACTCTTACAATTCTCAAACCAAAACAAAACTGTTAAATACGTGATATAAACAAATTTTTACTACGTTAATAAATAAATAAATAAAATAAGAAAAAAAAATAAAATAAATAAAATAAAATAAAATAAAAAATAAATAAAAACGAGCAATATAACTTGACCCAAATAAATGAACAAAAGCGACTTCGTAAAAATAACCGCCATAATAGAATACCCACAATGCACCACTAACCCGTATATATATAAATAGCCGAGAAAAATAACAGCACACGTGGCCTGACGATTGCATATAGCATGAAACAGACTGTCGCCTCTAAGTGTTGACTTCTATGTTCACTTTTATATTCACACGCTCTATCTCTGATATTGAGCACTTTATCCCATAAATATAGCACTCCTTAAGACTATATTTCTTTATATATATATATATATATATATATATATATATACACATATGATGTAATCATGTAATTCTTCTTAGCATAAGCATTTTTTTTTATTAAGATTATCCATACTTGTTCTTCTCTTTTTGATATTCAGCTTCAGTTTTTTTTATTTCCTCTTTTTCATTTTTATTTCATAATTATTCATCTTCTATAGCTGATAATTCTTTTTGCTGCTTTTTTGAATTCTCATTTTTTTCTTCTCATATTTTATTACTTCTTTTCTTCTTTCACTTTTCTTTCCTTTCTCATTACATATCTTTTAGATGAATTTAAATTATTCTTTTTCTTTTCTTTTTTCTCCCTTGTAATTCTCTTTCTCTCCTCATACATTTCCTTAACTTCTTTTTCTCTTTTTTTTGAACAGCATCTCTATACTTTTTATGATTTTTTCATGTAGCTTCATAATTTAATTATGATCTTCAATTTTAATCCTCAAAAATTCTTCTCCATACCTCTTCCTTCTCTCTTTTTTCTATTATTATTGTTGTTGTTGTTGTTATAATCATCATCATCATCATCATCATCATAATACATCTTTTTTCTCATTTAATCACAATTTATTTTTCTTTTATTATTTTGTTTTAGGTTTCTTATTTCTATTATCATCTTGAAACTTAATTCCTTGTTTTTTCTTCTTTTCATCTATAAATTCTCATTTTTCTTCTCATTTATATCTTATATATCACATTTCTCTTTCTTTAGTTAATTCATTTATGTTTTCCCTTCTCAGTTTTTCTCCTTTTCATCTTTGTTTTCTGCTTTAATTTTTTCTCTTCTTTTCTGAACCTCTCAATTTTTTTTGTTGTTTATAGATCCTACAATTTACCAATTTTTCAAAATATCCTGTTTCAGCAATTTCTTTTTTGTGCTCCAATTAATGAAGGTTGGTGTCTCTAGCCAAGAGCCATTTGCACTAGACAATCTGAAGAATTCTTTCAAATATCCAATCACTGGCAGCAGTGCTGTTGTTATTGGTAGTATAGAAATTATGGAAGTCTTGCCCTAATAAAGAAAATGCTGGGTCACATAGGCCACAGTAGTCAATAAATTGTTATTGTACAGTGGTTGCTTGTAGAGTCTATAAGAGGAGGTTGATTTAATTGTTATTTATACAAGTTAACAATGTATTTTTATTGTAATTTTGGAAAAGACAGAAAAAATGCTATATTTCTTTGTTAGATGAATTCTGCAAATGTAAGTCTCATAATAAAAAAGGGACTGAACTTTTATTGATTATATGCTATATGGAAAGAAAATTCAATCTGACAAAACTGAAAGTATTTTATGAGTGACACTATGATTTCTATGCATTTAGCTTTGCTACTTTAAGGATGGTAACTATCTGATAATTAGGAAGAATACAAAAACTGAAGCAGAAAGAAAAAGGATGGATTTTCTGTTTTCAGGATTTTAAACATCTCTTGCTCACACACACACACACACACACACACACACACAACTCCCCAAAAGAAGGAAGAGGACAAGATACACCAGATGACTGACGTATCCAATGAACACCAGTTTCAAATAGGCAAATATTTTTTTCAATACTTGGCAAAAAAGCAGTAATGTGGTGGGGCAGAAGTGGGGAGACAAATTTTATCTTTATTAATAATCTATGCTATTTCTTGACTAGACAGACATCTATATAATTTTAATGTTTCTAAGTCATAAGACAGATCACTCATAAAAAATCTCAGGATTTTTTTTCAAGAATATAAATGATACATATGAAAGGAGATGCAATTTGAATATCTTAAGAATTTAACCATGTCCTTTCTGAACATTGCAGGACACAAAGTAATCAAAGTCTCATATGATGAATTGAACGCTAGTAGATTGTGACAATTTTAATATAACACACTGAGTAATAGAGAATTGGATCAGAGCAGAATCAGCAGTTCAAACATTCATCTGAAATGGTACAGAAAAAAAAACATAAATAACACTTTACAAGGTTGCATGAAACAGTCATCAGTTCCTGTACCTAAACAAAATAAACACTCCTAAAATTAAAATTTTTGCAATAATGAATAATTGGAGAACCTATTAGATATCTTGAAACCATGTTATATTTTTATTTAGTCAAATTGTGAGTAAAACTTGAAAAAATAATCTATACTAGAAATAACTGTGAAAATTTTATGGTTTTCCTATTTGAATTGTCTGATTACTCTTAATTCTTAAGTTAATGATTGACTAAGCTCATGGCAAATTCTACGACAATAAAATATCCATAGAAATTCCCCTATCACATACTTAAATATTTGAGCTTAACAACTTTAAGAAAATATTGCAATAACAACCATAAATATGAATGCTGATTGGTAATTTAAAATGTAAGGGGGTACAAAAGAAAAGATTTGAAATTGACAACTTTTCAACCATTTCACTGAAACAGAAGTTAAATGCTTCTATCTTCCCTTCTTTTTTTCTGCAACGAACTAGTGTCTCTGATATGTCTTTTCCATATTTCCACATGATCAAAACAGAATAGTTCATTATTTAAGAAGTAATTATTTAAGGTGTAATGGTCATGCTAAAGGAGTGACAAGCAGAATTATAAGATATTTTCAATTCTTTTCAACTATATAAATTAAATAAAAGTTTTACACTGCGAAACATACCCAACTTGTGGGAATAACCACCTTCTGGTGATATGTAAAGTACAGAAATTGAAGAGGGCTAAGGTATCACACAAATTGCAATGTGTCAGATTTTGAATGACCCAAATGTAAAGGAGAAATATAAGGATAGTGTTAAAAACAGATAAAATGGACAAAATGAGAATGTAAACTCTAAGTGGGAACACACTAAGAGAAGTTTTAGTAACATCAATAACTGAGATAATCCCAAAGAAAATAGACAAAGAAAAAAGTGTGAGGAACAAGAAGACTTACCTCCCACAAAGCAAACTTGCATGGCGTGTCAGGTCTTGTTGAAAGATCACGACCGGCATTAAAAACAAAAAATAAAAATAAAAAAGACTAAAAATTCAAGCCAGCATAAATTTATAAGATCGAAAGTCTCAGGCAGATGAGAAGTAAGTCTTGTATGCAAATATTAGTTTCCCCCGATGCAGGCATAGCGGGTCTGTGAGGAAGACAGGATAGGTGTGCATACTAACGAGAATGAGAGAATAGGAGGTCAGTAGCAACAGCTTAGTTGGTAGACTGGAGGACTGGACGAAAGCAAGCACTTTAATTTATTTCAGACATCGCAAACGATAGGCAAACTGAATTACCCACAAAAAGAATGGATGATAGATGAAAATAAGACAAAAAACAATGCCAAGGTATGACACAGAATATAGCACACTGCACAAAGAAATCAGGAACAAATGCAAACAGGCTAAAGAATAATGGCTCAATGAAAAATGTGCAGAAATAGAAAGAATGAGTATCACAGATAAAGCAGATATGCATAAAAAAATAAGGGAACTAACAGAAGAAAAATATGCTCATCAACAGGATGCATAAAATCCAAAAACAGAACAACGATATAAGAGAAAGAAAAAAAAATTCAGAGATGGAATGAATACATCAGGAATCTCTTCCACAATGAACAAGAACAACCAGCAATATTCAGAAATATCAAAGGACCAGAAATATTAAAATCTAAAGTGAAATCAGCAAAGGCCAAATTGAATAGATACAAAGTTGCAGAACCAGATGGAATTGTAACAGAGATGCTGGCAGCCTTAGATGATTTTGGCATTGACAAGATCTCTGACATTAAATTAGGTATGTTCAATACTTTGCTAGAAAAGAGCATACCCTGATGAAAAAAGGCCCCAAACTTTATTAAACAATTTTTTTATCATCTAAATGTTTATATTATTAAGAGAAAAGGCCAAAGTATTTTTGAATATTTTTAAAACTTTTTAATCCCTTCTAGCACATCCAAAATTTTAGTTAAAAATCTTGTTCTTTTGAGTCAGCAAAATTTATGTAAAATCAATCGTATCAGCCATTTTTGACAACTTTGTAAACAAAAGTGAAATTCTCTGTAAAAATCTTGTAAAATTCAATTGTACTTTTTGCAAAAGTTATTTTAGGAAAATTAGAAAATTTAAAGTATACTTAAGGTAATTTGAAACAAACATTACTTAATTTTTTAGCAGAAAAAATTTAGTTAGAGAGAAGAGAAGCATGTCTAACTGTGTTTATTGGTTTTGGAAGTGTGAATTGACACTTATGTCAATATAATGACAACTAACATCAGGGCAATTTATCAGATGGAAGGGCAGAAGTGACAGTATTTTTTAATTTTAAGTGACCCAGCTTATTTAACTATAAAGTAATTCTTAAAAGTTAAGTACTTTCAAAAGTCTAATATTGATTTTTTAGGTACTATTTTAATGAAGATATCTCCAAAGCCTGCACTGTTTCCATCCCTAAAATCATCTTACTTATTATAAAACGCAGTGTGTGTGTGTGTGTGTGTGTGTGTGTGTGTGTGTGTGTGTGTGTGTCTGTAACGTTTATATATTGGATCGGATTTCCTATATTTTTTTTAGCCAATTTCAACAAAACTACACAGGACTACATAAAATTAACTTGTGGTGGTTCTAACAGCGCCAAAAATGGGAAAAACACAATTGTTTTTTTAACAAAATCAATTTGAAAACACGATTAAGACACATCATGAGAATGAAAGAGGGACAACTCACATCGGGTTAAAAAACCCAAGTTGTTTGTGTGTGTGTGTGTGTGTGTGTTCCTTTATATATGGGATCGGATTTCTTACATTTTTCAGCTGACAAACATCCACTTTTTTTTTTGGCAAGTAGTGTTTCTTATTGTCTTCCACACTTTTTTTCTTTATTTATACATTCAGAATGCTTTAAAAATTCCATTTACAAGACAATTGTTTATAATAAAATTCTATTCAATCGGTAGACTCATAACGATTGAAAACAATGTTTTTGTTTGAGTTTGGGTTTGACCAATTCGTAAAAAAAAACGAAAAAATTAATTAAGACATGCGTGTCCGTCAACCTTAAACAATAATCTTTGTCAATTTTATTTTTCAGTTTTTATGATGGTCGATACTTGTTACTGTTATATCCCCGGGCAACGCCAGGCTCTACTGCTAGTACTTATTATAAAACCCAGGTTGTGTGTGTGTGTGTGTGTGTGTGTGTGTGTGTGTGTATGTGTGTGTGTCTGTTCGCTTATATATTGGATCGGATTTCCTACATTTTTCAACCGATTTCAACAAAACTTCACAGGACTACATAAAATTACCTTGCGGTGGTTTTGACAGCACCAAAAATTGGAAAAACACAATTGTTTTTGCACGAAATCAATTTGAAAACATTATTAAGAGGCATCACGAGAATGAAAGGGGGACAACTCATATCGAGTTATACTTATTATAAAACACAGGTTGTTTGCGTGTGTGTGTGTGTTCCTTTATATATTTCCTACATTTTTCAACCAATTTCAACAAAACTTCACTTTTTTTTTGGCAGGTAGTGTTTCTTATCGTCTTCAACACTTTTTTCTTTATTTTCACATTCAGAATGCTTTAAAAATTCCATTTACAAGACAATTGTTTATAATAAAATTCTATTCAATCGGTAGACTCATAACGATTGAAAACAATGTTTTTGTTTGAGTTTGGGTTTGACCAATTCGTAAAAAAAAAAAAAAAAAAAAACTAATTAAGACATACGTGTCCGTCAACATTAAACAATAAACTTTGTCAATTTTATTTTTCAGTCTTTATGATGGTCGATACTTATCTATCTCTTACTGTTACATCCCCAGGCAACGCAGGGCTCTACCGCTAGTTTAATCTAAAAAAGAAAACATTAATAATTGCGGTACATCTCTCAATGAAAAAGAAAAAAATATTATATTTAAAAAATGAAGAGAAAATATTTAATGAAATATGTAAAGAAAAAGGAAAATTAAAAATTTTGAAAATGCAATGATGATGGTCAGTCAGTCAGAGAATTTGACACAAAATCAATGAAATTTATAATGTCAGATTCTCACTATCAAGAGAAAAAACACTTAAAACACAGGACATTATTTCTGAATTGAGCCTCCAAAATTTTACCAAAAACGTTTTTAATACAATTTTTTGTCATATTAGAAAATTATTGTAAAAATAGAAATGCTTTGCTTTCAAATTTATGATCTGTAAAAATAGATCTTTTAAGAAATGTATTTCCAAAGATACACATATTCAAACTTAATTTTAAAATATTTCACAACTTTAAGACATTTTGTATTTAAAATTAAAAAAAAAAGAAAACAATTCTTGTAAAAATTAATCTTTCATTGAAAAAATATTTTGGCTTGAGACAATAATGTCCTTAATATATATTATTTATAAAAGCCATTAAAAGCTTTTCTAATCAAATAATGTCTCAGTTTTATTGGATTTTGTATTTTACCATTCAGAGCAAAAGTTTGGGTAGAAACACTCCTCAATTTACAAAAAAGAATCGATGGTTTATATTCTTCAAAGTCTTCTGCATTTGATTAAAAAATTACAGAGACACTCATATTCAAGTTTTTTAGTTTTCATAAAATTAAGTAGGGAGTAACAGATGTAAAAAAAAATATTTTAACCATGACTTTCTAAAAAACAAACATTTCTAAAATAATTTCATTCGTTAAGTTCTGAAAGTTTCATTAAAATCTGACAATTATTAGATTTTTGCAAGAATTCTCACATTAATATGTTTTTCAACTGAAAAAAGCACTAAAAATTCTAATGCTAAATATTATGCAACTGCTGGCATAAAAAAGAAAAACAAGCTTTTCAACCAAAATTTCAATATATTAGAAAGGAGTAAAAATTTTTAAAAATAATTAAAAATTACTTTGGTCTTTTTTCTTATAAATAATATAAACTTTTTCATGAAGGGCCCAAACTTAATAAAAACTTTGTTTTTATTAAGTTTGGGCCCTTTTTTTTCATCATGCTATGTTGTTTTTTTGGTGAATTATTGAACATACCTACATTAAATGAAATATATAACAGTGGTGATATACCAGAAGAATTCACTAGATCCATTTTCATAGCACTGCCTAAGAAGCCAGGTGCAAACAAATGTCAACCCCATCAGACAATCAGCCTAATGAGCCATATAACAAAACTTATCCAATGAATAGAGTGCATAACAGAATTACACTGTAAATAGGACAAGAACAGTGTAAGTTTGTTAAAGACACTAGAACAAGGAATGCAATATTTATGCTCAGAATGATATCAGAAAGAGTAGAAGGATGTACATCTATGTTTTACAGATTATGTTTGATAAAGTAAGTTACAAAGAACTGTTGACATATTTGGGAAGAATATTAGAATAATCAAGAACCTATAGTGATAGAAAATCACCTACATACAGATAGAAAATGAATTCAGTAAATATACGAAAATTGAAGAGTGTTTAAGACAAATCACCAAACTTATTCAAACGTTACAGTGAGGTGATTATGAGAGAATTAGAAGTCTTATGATTCATTATTGACAGCCACAATCTTAACAACATAAGATATACAGATGACACATGACACAGTGTTGATAATAAACATTAAAAGGAAAATACAGGAACTCCTACAGAAGGTAGTGAAGGAAATTGAGAAAAAGGACTGAACATGAAGAAGATAGAATGCATGGTTGTTGACAAAAAGATGAGCCCAAAATGCAAATTACAAATCGGATATTCCAAAATCAAATAAGTACAAAAATTTAAATATCTGGGAAGTGTTTTAACATAGGAAGGAAAGTGTGACACTGAAATTCAAAGGTGCATTAGGATAGCGAAAGAGGCCAAAGTATTAAGAAATGGGAAAATTTTGTTAGAAACAAAGAAAAGAGTACAGAACTGTTACATAGTATCAGTCTTCCTATATGGCAGTGAATATTGGACAATCTTCTCCTCACAGATGATGAAGAGATTTGAAGCAACAGAAATGTGGTTCTACAGAAGGATGTTGAGAATATTATGAACTGAACATGTGAGCAACAAAAAAGTTATAGAGAAAGTGGAAACTAAAAGAAAACATACTTAACATCAGAAAGATATGGTTTAAATTTCTAGGGGACATAATGAGAAAAGAGAGCTTGGAAAATTTTACACTCACAGGACAGACTGAAGACAAAAGGGACAGGAAAACAGTGTATAATCTACCTTAGTAAGCTTGAATAGATGGCAGAACATGATTTGGGAGAGATAGCAAGAAGACAAAATTTCTTTCTTAAAACATAATTTACAGTTAGTCTTCATAGAACATTACTCATCCGATTGTCAACATATCAAAATGGCTACTGTCAGGTTAAAAACACAGTTACTCTTGGGCTAAAAAATGCATTTCTGCAATATTTTAAACTTAAAGTAAATATTGTTTCAAATCAGATTAATTATACTTTAAATAAGATAATATTCCTCAAATAAAATTTCAGAAAAATATATTTTATTTTTGGAAGAATTTTAATAAAAAGAATTACATTGTGATGAAAGATGACTAAAAAAGTGCACTAATCGGCTATTTTAGTAAAAAAAACTTAAAAAAAAAATCCTTCCAGTCAATTAAAATTAATTTTAAATTAGTTTTTGAAATACAGCAAAGTATTTCACTTATTGGAAATATTAAATTTAATCTATTAGCTTGAAATTAAAACTAAAATAAAAGCTTCAAGAAAGATTTTTCATTTTTAAAAATTCATTTTAAAACTTAGATATAATTTTTCTTCTGTTTTTTTTCTTTATTTATTTTTTTGGAGGTACCTATTTTTATGTATATGCTCTCTTTTTAGCTGAAGAGTAAAACTTTAACTGTTGGCCGAACTGCTTTCGCCCACTTAATGACAGTGAAGACTACCAATTTGCATTGAATGGAAAGCATGTTGAGTTCTCTTTCTGGATAGTTGACATGGATACCCTTAATCCATTTCATATTTTAATGACTCATCATTCAACCACTTGACCAAAAGATTAATTTCATCATCACATCTTAAGTCAAGGTCTTTTGAAAGATGTCTTTTGAAAACTGCATTTTCACCCCTAATCATTCTCTGGTTTGTCATGGAATTTAAGGAGACCTGTCAAAACAATCAAGTGAAATAGTTAACAAATTCAGTCATCAGAATATGGCTGTTTATAGAGTCAATGGCTGGTGCTGGTGCCTGTGGATGAGTATTACTTCATTTTTCAGATATAATGTGAAAAGAGTAGATTAACTGTGGGTTTTTAAATACCCATTAGCACTGATGATACTTCCACTGGATATAATCCTGGTGCATTTTTAGGTTGAAGTGGTATGGTACTGAGACAGAGTTTGTGATTGCTTCAGCTGTCCTTTTCAAATATCTCCAAAGCATTAACCTCTGCTATTGCAGATCCCTTCTTTTGAGTCTAAGTGTCCACAGAAGCCTTCAATCAAAACTTTTTTTACTTTTATTTATTTTACCTTCTTATGAAAGATAAGCAAGTTTTGACTTCTGAAAACTTTGTCAACATTTTATTTCAATTCAAGGGGCAGCTTTCTATTATGTCATTCTCAGTAGATGTTTTGCTTTATTGTTTGATGTTTTGTAATCTTCTACTCAATAGGTTCTTAAGAGTGTGTGTGTATGTGGGCATAGTTCCAGTGCATGTTTCTTTCATAACTAGTTTTATACAAAAATAAATAAATAATTCTGCAAAAAAACAACAAATGGAAAAATTTATTTCATTTTTAGATAGATTCTCAAGATTATTAATGTTTACAATTGTTATACAAACTGTGATGCAGTTTTAAAATACATTATGCAGGTAATTTTTAGTAATATCATGAAATACATTGGTTATCCTGATCTACAGAACATTTAAGAGCAAGGTTTTGTTAAAGTCTTTACAGTTTTCCATAAAAGAAAAGCATTGAATTCAAATCTGATTGTGCTGATCAGTTGTGATTGGTTTACTTCTTCCAATCAATTTGTTAAAAAAGTTTTCATTTTAAAACTAAGCCTTGTTAGCTTCACTATCTTTCTAAAATTATCTCCTACCAAATAATTAGCTTTTTTTAATATTCTACTGTAACCAAATACATCAGAAATATAAACAAGATGAAATAGCTGGAATATAGATAAATCCCCAAGATAAATAAGTAATAGTATAAAATACTACTCACCAGAGCTTTCATCAGATTATTAAGGAAAAGATGCCAAACCAAACTGATAGCTTAATTAAAGAGAGGGAATTTGATCAATGTCTTAAAGTCCATTAATTGGTGGTGACATCATGAAAATATATCAAATTCGGAACCACTAATCAAGCTACCAAAGTGGAAATAGAAGTATATGAAGTGGTATAAATTTGGCAGTGGAGTGGGGAGTGGGGGGCAGGATATGATCAGCCCTGATTGGATCTACTGGGGAAAGGAGTCTGATATTGAAAAACCCAAACCTTCTGATAATCCCAGTTACAAAACATCACAACATCATCTCTATGCATTGGAAAGATGCATTTTTTTTTTTTTATGGGTATCACCCCAAGCAAGGAAGTACAACCACTAAAATGTAAGGGGTTACAAGGTGTGGAGGAATTAGGAATGAGGAAAAAGAAAAGAGCAATTAGGAGGGCAGTAAATAGTGATTGACATTACATTTAAATTAAAGTTGGTTAGAAAGCATGAAGCTGAGAGGGAGTTCCACAAGTGAGAAGTATGAGATAAGCAACTGATAGCATAGAAGATATGGTTACATCTAGCTAGCTCAACTGTAAATTGATGAGATCTCTAGGTACTATAGCAAAGAGCTCATCTGAACAATTACCATGAAAGTATTTATAAAAAAGGTACAGAAAGGCAACCTTATAGCAGTGGGCAAGTGACTGAAGCTGAGCTGCAAGACCAGGCCCAATAAGACTGCTGATTCTTCTTTGGAATTTATCAAGGAGCTCCAGGTAAATAAAAAAAGGTACCAGAAAAAAAGGTATGGCAGCAATATTCTAAATATGGACAAATGGTAGACTTATACAAGATAGATCGGCAAGAACAGGGAGAAATAAGATCCAATAGAGAAGCATGTTGTGCTGTTTGGCTAGAGAAATGAGTAGGGAAATTCACAATTTGAGTGAGGGATTGGACAATGGAAAGATTTAATGTCTGTATACCGGCAACATCAGTACCTTTAGAATGTTTCAACCACATGTTGTGGTGAGCATTAAAGTCACTGAAGACAATGATGCTCACTGATGAATGGCTAAAAAGTGCCTTTTCTATAGTCAGCTACTACATCTAATATACTGCAGTCTTGGGAACAGGTGAGTGATAAAGGAAAAAGAAATAGCTGACAGAGTTTAGTAACAAAAGACAGGAGCACATGAAAGAGTAGTCAACAGTCTTAAGAGATAATTCCCTGGCTATCGAAAGATTATCCCAGATGTAAACACCAAGGCCATGCATGTGAATGCAGGAATCTTTTCAACAAAGGGAAAGATACACTAGAACCAAGAATTCATTAATAACAATGGAAGAATTCAAGTTGGTTTCACAGAGGGCAAAGATATCTGACAACTTTTCCAGGAGAAGTTAGAATGGTTACTACAAATATTGGAGAAAGAAAGATTGAGGGGCATTCAAATATTATTTAGTCACATTTTTAATATTTATATTTTTATTTGTACCAAATTAAGATATTATATTTAATTTATTTACTAATTGAGTACATATATACTAATGTTAAAATTGATATATTAGAATCTAATTATGTCTTCATAAACTATTTTATTTATGATCAAATATAAATATTTTAGTTTCATTTTATAAAATTAGCTATTACTTAAGGAAAAATTTGGCAATGTCTACAAAAAATCGTTATTAATTTAATAAATTTTTATTTTCCAGAAATTTAATAATATTTAAATTTTCATGTATGCACAAAGGACATGGGTCATTTAAGGATCTACAAGTTTGTAGTGGATCTAGAAAAGCTGCATGAATATTTAAGATTGTGCTGCAAATAAAATATGCAATATCCACAAACATAAATTATAAGAAATGGCCAAATGGTAACAATATTCAATCACGACAAAAAATACATGTTTGAAACAACAGATTAAATTTTATATACACAATTTACAATTTCTTTGTAATGATGCATGCAAAAGTATATTTAAGAGGAAAAGTTCTTTGCTGTTTTGGAAATGTTCAATGTCGAAAAAGTTGTCTGCCTTTGATTTAAAAGGTTGAATTTAACTTAGATTTTTTTTTTTTTCTATGAAAGATATTGAATAAAAAAGTTTGTTGCATAAATTTTTCTAATATCTCATAAAGGAAGTTTGTTTCTTTGGCGTCTCTCAGATCCATAATTCCCGTGTATATTTTTTGTGTGTGTGAATCTCAAATGTGACGAAAATTCATTCGCTGTTTCTATTTATAGTTTTTTAAACAACCAAATCAGCTCAACGGGGCATGGTAGTTGTTATGAATTTTTCTCAGAAATGCGTGGGCAAATGTATTTTTTATTTTTTAGCCAATAGAATTTCTTGAAACATTTAAATTAGGGATGAATTTGAGAAAGAATATCAGCTGAGCCTACTTTTGCACAAAATTTGATTGTTTTGTTATGGAAATTTCTCGAAACTTATTTTATGTTTAACAACCAATGAAATTCAAGAAAATGTTTGAAATTGAAATGAGGGTTACTAAAAGTTCTTGTTTTTTTTATTAATTTCTATTTTACTGTTGGTGTTTTATTGGTTTCTTTTAAATGCCAGAAATATTTAGATAAGGATGTCTGGTTGTAGTATTTAGTATTATTGAAAGAATTTTGGTGTTGGTTTCATCTTAATTTAAATTCATTCTTTGTACATCCTACATAGACTCTAACATCATTAGGATTCTCAATAGATGAGATATTGCATTGATAATCTATGGATTTTATATGACATTTATTATTCAGAGGACAATTCTCAGGATTTCTACAGTTACATAATTTTTCTTTATTTTTGTTTATTCTTATTTCAGGATCTATATTTCTTTGATTTTGGTTAAGTATTTATTCATGATTTTGGCATTATGTTTCTTGATAATCCTTTCTAAATTCTCAGTACAAGCGTAACCTATTTTTAGGGTATTTTTATTAAAAATTTTGCTGAGTTTACTATTTCTAGGAAAATGTTTTTCAATTAATGTAAGGAATTTTAGTCCTAGTTTACTTATAACCAAATCAAAATCAATAGTAAATCAATTTCTAAAAAGGTTATTCTTAGCATTGCTTGATAATGGAATGGAACTTTGTATTTTAAGTTTAATTTTTATGATTGAATTTGAATTGAAGTTTCAGTTTTAAAACATGGAAATTTCGGTGTTGAGATAATTATATATCTAAAAAAAACTATTATAATATTATGCTCTACTGTTGTATTGAGGACTGTTTATTAAAAATAAAAATAAATGCTAAAAACTCTGAATTATAAATCCTATTATTTTCCTATTATTTTCCTATTATTTTATATATATATATATATATATATATATATATATATATATATATATTATTCTTTATTAGTTAACTTTTGTTTTGTACCACCACTTTGTCGTTAAAAACAAAAACAAAAAACAAAAAAGCATAGAGCATGATGAAAAAAAGGCCAGCAACTTAAAAAATAAGTTTTATTGTCAAAATTTTATTAAAAGGAATGACTAAAAGTATTTTTATTATTTTATTAATTTTTTTGATCATTTCTAGAATGTTCAAATTATTATTATTATTATTATTATTTTTTTTTTTTTGCATCAACATTTTTACGATTTAGTATTTTTGAGGGTTTCTTTTTTAGGTGAAACACACATTGATTTAAATTCTTGCAAAAATCAAATTGTCGGATTTTAATGAAACTTTCACTACTTATTCACAAATGAAAGAAATTATTTTGGAAATTTTTTTAGAAAATATTGGTAAAAAGAAAAAATATTTTTTTATACATGTTACGCCCTCACCCACTTAATTTCATGAAATTTGGAGAAATTAAATTTCAATGTCAAAATTGTGTCTAAAAAGCAGGACTCCTTGGAGAATGTAAATCAATATTTTTTTTTTTTTCCAAACTACTACACATTTCCCTATTTTCCAAATCGTAAAATAAAAAATGCAATAAAACAATGACATTATTTAAATTTATTTATTTTAAAGCCTTTAATTACTTCTAAAAATAAGATTTATTAAGGACACTATTGTCTTAAAAAATTTTTTTTCAAGGAATAATGAATTTTTACAAGAATTGTTTTCATTTTTTAAAATTTTAATTTTAAGTCATTTAAAATTCTGTATTACTTTAATCCAGTTAGGTGATATTGATGTTATTAAGCAAAAACTGTATTTATGAATCAAAAATTGAAAAGCTTAATAAATGTTATTTTGCACCAAGATTTTTAAAACAACTTTTAATTTTTTTCTTTTTAGTATAGAAACATTCCCATTTTCTTAACTATGGATGTTCATCATATGTTTTAAGAGGTGACCTCCCTGAAAAATCTGGCCATCTGCAAATCTTTCATTATTCATTTCTGTGTTTCATCATGCTTATGTCACAACAGGCTTTGCAAATCATCCCTTCAAAATTTTAAACTTTAAAATTTCAAGTAATTTTTACTTTTTTTAATTCCTATTCACTATATATTTTTATTTTATGTATTTATTTTAGTGTGGGTCATTTCACAAATTATCGAAACATTAGAATTTAAAAAGAACCTTTTCATTGTGTTGAGAGAACATCTTCATTCTGCACACACATACATACAGTGAGACCCAGATATAAGAGAGATTTTCTCTGGTCCTAAATTAGAGCCAGTGTTAATGTAAACAAAATAGACCAAACCCGGATATAAGAGAAACCCGGATATAAGAGACTTTTTCTCCGGTCCCGACAACTCTCTTATATCCGGGTTACACTGTAATATATATATATGTGTGTGTGTGTGTGTGTGCGTGACTACAGCCAAACACATCATTGTACCTTATAACATATCATTTATCTGATTATTCAATTAAATCACATATCACCAACCAACACAAGAAAAACACAGCAAGAAATCAAGAAAATCCTTATCAATAATGCAAAAAGTTATATCACTGTAAAAGAAACCACAACTACTAAAAACATTAAGCATAAAAAACAAACAACCCATCATCATTAAAATGATATCAAATTTGGGGACAAATATACTAAATATATTTCATTAATAATAGTAAAAAAAATGACACAAACTGGTATGTGGACACATGGAAATAGACATGACACTTGAAAATGAAGAAACCTATCATATAGCACAAAAATACAACTCTTTGAAAATGGCTAGCAATAGCCAATAGCTAAAAAAGTTCTTACCATTTGCTGGTCTTTAATCAATTTGTGTATATATATATATTATATATATATAATTAATAGAAACATAAAGTTTGTCACTTAGCTGTATGGTGTTACCTTCAGCACCCTGTTCCACTGATCAACCTTCCAGACATTACTCTGTCCACTCGTCAGGGGATATCAACAATTAGCACGCACATACACACACACACATATATACTATTTAATTTGTTTTAGTGCAAATATAAAATGTCTGCATTATTTTAGAGGTTAAGAACCAAAAATGCTCTTCAGATTTTAACTCTTAATCTTTAATGGATTACTCCAAGTATAGGTATTTTTATATTTTATTATTTTCAGAACATCACAATTTAACGTATTTATTTTTAGACTCAACAAAAACGTATTTGTGCAGCCTGTAGAGTAGAAATGAATCTATTCTCAATTTCTTGTGGCTTGCAGCAACAATTTTACAAAATCAGTGGCAGCAACAAAGGTTAAGATTTTAATCATTCCTGAGCTAAATGTGAATTTTATTTTTGATCATTATAAAGCAAAAAATATTCTTTGCTTATTCGTATGTTAGAAATATAAATAAATCTATTATTTGAATCCAGGATGCTGATTTTTAAGGAAAAAAAGGAGTAAAAAAAAACATTCTCATGATTCTTACATTAACTACTATTACTTTATAAAACAAAAATATGCTTCAAAATTAAATGCTGGATGGAAAAAAATGATCTAAGAGGTTAATGAAGATTCATTGATATTGAAGGAATTTGAACATGGTAAAAAAAAATTTTACACAAGAAAAACATTTATTTACTTACACAACAAATTTATACATATTTTTATTATTTTATAATAATTATTATTCATATTTCAGCACTATCACCCTCTTTGTCAATGTCAATACACTTCTCTAAAGATCACATAATATGCAGAGGAAATTTCAGATCAAAATTCAACTAATAATTATATGTCAAGATACAGACTTATTGATCTACATTCATACTTCTTAATTTTAGTGCTGAAGAAAATTTTCACAAGTTTATTTTTCTCTTCTTTGTATTCAATATAAACAGCAGAATGTTGCATTTCATTTTGTTCCCCTAATCGATCAGTCATTTTTATATTTCAATATATGTGCTCAAATTTTGAAATATATTTCTCTATTTTTAAACCTTTTTGCAAAATTGAAGGAAGATAAAATTAACAATTGCAGTGAGTAATATCACCAAGATTTTGAATATAGACAGAGAATTATTTGATATTTGTTTAGAAACTACACAATTAATGTAGCTAAAACTGTAACATAAAATATTTTCCTATTATTCCATGTAAAAAATTTTCTTCACAAACAAAAATTATTGCATCCCTTATTTCTGAGTCAGATATCTATTTTTTTCACTCTATTTCTACATTTCCCTAAGAGAAAAACCTAGGCTGAGAATAGTGTGTATTTAATAAAACCTGCAATAGAACTGCTCAGTCTGACTACATATCCGTTTTTCTTTTTTTTTTTCTCTAAATCTATTTTCCACCTCTTTGTTTTTATATGATGTTCAATTTCTTTCTTTCTCCAAAAGTCAATGACTATATTTCTCAAAATCATTGTTAAAGATACAAGTTGTCATTTTCACCTTTCTCAAGATTATGTTCATGTACACTTTTTCTCTTTCAAATCCTAAGTTATTTCTATCTTTCTCTTCCTCAATGTTAGTGTTACTGCTCAATCTTTTTATTTTTCCCTAGAATTGTCCCTCTTTAAAATATTTCATTCTTTTTATCATTTTTTTATCTTTCGCACTGTACTTTAAAAATCATGCTCCTGTTAAATATTTTTACAGAATAATAATAAAAGAAAAAATTACATTTGCAGAGATGTTTTTTTTTTCTTCTCTCAAAAGGCCATGACACAAATTTAAGTTTTCATGTTTTTGATCAAATAGAACAAGTAAATTTTGGAACAACTTATTCTCTGCCCTTTTATTACGCTACAATACAAATATTTTCATGGCAGCCTTTGAGACTACTGTTGCCTTACCCTGGCATCATTGTGAATAAACGTAACTTACCCTCTTACTTTGAAAACCTAATCAGCCGCTTCAAAATAAATTAAAACATCTGAAACATGCCTCGTTTATTTTTTGGTATATGAATTTTATCATAGTGAGCTTTGCATTATCAAAATCTTAATGATCTTTCTTTGCTCGATTATGAGCCATCACATGAGAAGATCCTTACCTTTAACTTAAGTAACTTATCGTCTCTTTATCGATGAGTTTCTGAAGTGTGATTTTAGTAATCAGTATTTATTTATTTATTAGGCTTACTACAGCAGAAGGCCACGTGAGGTACTCAGTCAAAATCATTCAATAAAAGAGTATTTGAATTTTGAATGGAAGTATCAGTTGCTGCAGGCTTTCATAGCTCTGCCGCCTAAAAAATCTGTTCACTACTTTAAACGTCTTTAACTTTCTTTAGATGAGCTTATCATATGGCATCCATGTCTCCTCAAGCACTCAAACAGTTACTGAACAGTGGTTACCGTTAAGGTTACTAGTTACAATTCTTCTGTCTGCTCAGTATCATTTATTTATGAAAATAGACATTTCCGATTCTAGGATCTCTGCTCGTTCTTACTTAAACTCCTTACCTTAAGTGTGCATTTTTAATTTTTTGTGATTACTTTTTAAATCTGTTCCTAATGTTAAAAAAAAGCATCCATCCACTATGGGGGAGAATGGGCCTTAAATTGTGCATTTATTTTAAAGCTGTTACAGTTTACCGCTAACTCCCACTATAAATCGGTTGTTTTACCTTTTTATTTTTTTTACTATGACCAGACCCGGTTGAAATGTGATAAATTAAAAATAAACCTACCCGGTTGAAATGTGATAAATTAAAAATAAACCTAAAAATACAGTGGCAAACAAAGATTTTTCACGAACCTTTTAAAATCCTCGTGCTGCATAAATTGCATGTAAAATGTTTTTGAAATAATCTCTAAAAGAAAAAAAAGCATCATGCCTTTTTTTTTTCTCTTTTCGAAATTAATTTTATTTTTAGTCTTTATTGAAAATAATCTGATTTTACTAAGTTAAGTTACTAACCAAACACCACCACGATAAAAAAAAAAAAAAAATAGTACCTTGGCTTAATAGAATTTTTTTTTTTTGTAAAACACTGGTTTACTTCCTTTACACTTACCTTTTTTAAATTGTTGTCCTAAGTTTCATATTTTCTTGAATATTTGAAAAATCATCCGAGAAAAAAAAAAATCAAATAAAACAAAGAAACTAGTGTTCGAATTGCAATATATATTTTTATTTGAACTTAGGGCACCTCGAAGTGGTGTAATGCTCAGAAAGCTCGTCTTGCTAGATCAATTACGACTGAGTAATGAGTTCTCATCACTCACTGCGTGCCCCATACTTTCGACCCAGTGTCACATCTAAGCCGGGCTTAAAAAATCAATTTTTATTTGAACTATATTTTCAGTAGCTAAAAAAACTTAAATTTAATCTCCCTAAAAAAACAAAATGCAGGAATATATATATATATTTCAATTTACATAGGAAGATATTAGTTTTCAGTCTTTTTTCGGATACATAACTTTTTAAAAGCAAAGGTGAACACGAGGTTAGTTGAAAAACTATTGTAAGGGAGATAAATCCGCGCAGGTTTCTGCGTGTGAAATTCTTAATGGAGTTGCTGTCATCCGAGTTATATTCAAAACTGCACTTAACTCGTTAATGTCCATTGTAAAATCCGATATTAATCATGAAAATTTAAAAAAAAAAATAAAAAATTTAAGATTTTTGCTTTTAATTACCAAAATAAATCCAGTTAAATATTTAAGAAAAACTATACTTATTACAACCCTTGGCATTCAATGCCCATCTCTTGTGACAGGTATTTAAACTTAAAAAGAAAAAGAAAAAAAAAGGGGGGTAAGGTAAATTGTGTGTGTGTGTAAAAAAAAAAAAAAAAAAAAAAAAAAAAAGTAAATAAAATACTGAATTTTCTACACAAGATTTGTTTTTTTAATTATTTGGCGGTTAACGACAGAAGTGATATACAATGCTAATAGTTATATAATTTAAAAAAAAAAAAAAATTTAGTCATGACTAAATTTTAGAGTCTAAAACAAAATATTTAAACTTTAAATTTTTAAAAGTTGATATTTATTTTACAAGCTGAGAATTATCAAACCATTTTCCTCCCGTACACCCCACCCACGGACTCAGAAGATCTCAGTGACAGAAATGCGTTTTTTATGGATTTTAAATAGAAAGAGTAAGATGAAAAGAAAGGAACACGAATTTGTTTGATTCTGAAAATTAAACAAATTTTTGTCTTATGCAAAGAAAAACGTTTCATTAGTTTCATTAGAAATATGCATTTTATTTTTACTGCAAATTACCTGTTCCACTTTTTCGTCAGACTTTAGCTAGCACTTTTTACTTTACCCTTTTGCTGATTTCCAGAGTTTAAAAATGTTAAACTTTGGAAATCAGTAAAGTGAAAGTGTCTAACTAAAAAACACGAAAAATGTTGCAAATTTAGAACAAGATATGAGAAGTGACATTTAAAAAGAAAATGAAGTACGAAATATTTTACAATTGTACATTTAAAAAAACAGGCTAGAGACAATTTATTTTGAAATCTTTAATTCATTTTTATTTTAAAAAATTCATATTTCTTAAGTCAATAACGAAATTAAGCCTTAATTTTCGGGCACTAGAAAACGCGATAACCGGATTCGTTGGGAATGGACTCATTTTGGTTTGGAGATTAGTGAAAAAATTTTTTCCACGCAAAGCGGTGATCCTTTCAGTTAAGGATCGCCTTGATTACACGACAAGTAAAGAACCAAGAAAGGGGTCTACATTCCACCCCCACCCAAATATAAGGTTCATGGCTATCGTTGACTAACTAGTGGCATCTGGAGTAAAGAAGGTGAATTAATAACTAAAATGGAGGATGGGGAGCAGCAAAAATATTAGCTATGTGGGATTGTCTAAGTTTTTGATAAACAAAAAAATATGGAAAAAATAAAGTAAAAAAGAGAATGTTATTGTTGGGCAAAGATGTGTAGTGGATAAAATAAAAGCGAGAACTATCAATTTTTGTGGTAAAGCAGATTTTTTTCTTCAAATGTGTGGTTGCCACTTAGGATAAAAACAAAATACATTTCTTCTCTGGTCAGATATCGAGATTAAATACGTTTTTTAATTGAATGTTAAATTTAGCATCAAATGCCGGTAATTTCCCAAATAGCTTTTCGCAGCACCGTCTGTGTAAAAAAAACAATTTCATTTTTAACTTGAGGTATGAACACTTGATAAAACAAAAACGAAGATTTTTCTAAGAAAAAAGCCCAACGTTTAACAAAAAAATACAGCATTTCTGCATTAGCATAAAAGAAAAACTAATTCTAAAAAGTTTTTTAAAATTAAGATGAAAACATTTTTCAATTAAAAGAAAAAAGCTTCTTTCATTAAGTTTGAAATTTTCGTAAAATCTCACTTCTAGCCATTTTTACGTGCCCAATGCACCCTTTAAAAACTTTATAAAATTGAATTAAGAATTATTTTATTATTCTCGTTTCCGATTAAAAAATGTATGTAGTGCTACATAGCTACATTTAAGTCTTGGGATCACAAAATGGCATTTGTTTTTACTCTTTCTAAAAAAGTGACTTAAGGAACCTGTTCAATTTTTCAATAAGGAACTTTTAATTTTAAAACGTAAAGAGAAAGTAAGGTAGTTGGCTCAAAGGGTTCAATTTACTTACAAAGTAAGTAAATAATGCCAACCTGGATCATGATACACATAGCTTATATAATCTTGCGAATTAATTCGCAAATATATGCTATATTATAGCATCAAATTCGCAAGACTGTAATTCACGAATATATTTGAAGTTCTATGACATGATATGTGTGACCAATAAGCTCACAGAAGCAGGAAAAAGTGTCCTTGTTTTGACTTCTGGGAACATTTTCTTTCCACATGATTTCCTTCATATAAGATGGGAACGATTCTTGGTTAGTACCACTTTGGTTTCGTAGCTTTTTTTTGCAGAGTTCCCACAGAGATTCTATACTTTCAAAACTTTGGTAAGTTTGGTTATTTCCATCATCATGTGAATTAATAACCTGATGATGTTTATAAATACCACCACCTAAGTCGGTTAGGTTTCGATATGCAGCATGATCATGTGTTAGAATTGTCGTTCCCGGAGCAATGTATTTCTGAATAATTGGTTCCAATGTATCAGCAGATACATCTGAAACTGGGACCAAAAAACACTTCCTGGTACCTCTCTCCACGCCACCAAATACCCACTGTTGCTGACCAGAATGTTCAGGAGTTTTCCTACGGAAAAAATTGCTCTCATCTATTTCAACTGCGCCATCAGGGCCACCGATCTGTTGAAAGTTATTATTCACCCATTCACAGCAAAGATCACGACTGAAATTACACCAATTTATAATAGTACTTCTGGTTAACTGTAATTCACGTTCAATTGCATGCAGTGGCATATCCAGAGCCCAGAAATATGTCAGCTGTATTAGTTTTTGCAGACTTACGTGTGACATAGCAAAAAATGAATTGTGTCTTATAGTTTTTGTCCAGCTGCATCCCGTACACTTCCATCTGAATTTATCTATTCCATTAGCATAATGAGTAAATGATGCTGGATTTTTGCAAATATCACATAATGCTGTGTTGCGTAAAAGCCGTCTTTTAGCAAGCCATTTAATTGCATGTTCAGGTGTAGCTATTTCAGGCATAATAGTCAATAAAGTCCATTTTTCATCTCTAATTTGAGGAAAAAACAAAATTTCTAGAGGGTTCACCAAAAAAGTTCTGTTTCTCGGACGAGGCATGGCCAGATTTTGAAAATAAAATAGAATCTCATAAAAAAAGAAAAAAAAATAGTCAGAATATTAGGCTAGTTTAAGAAATCTAAGGGAGGTCATTCTGTATTTAGAAATTGTTAATTTAAATTAAATATTAGGATTAACCTATTTTTCTACAAGCTAAACTGGTCATTAATTCAATATAAATTTTAAAAGGACTGACATTTTTGTCAGTTAAAACTAGTCTTTAAACTAAAAATAAAGTTACTTATGCGTAATTACTTGACTGATTGTAATCCGAGCTGAAAAAGGAGTTTCGTAAAAATACAAATTCGTCAGCTGACAAGTCATACAACTGGGGAAAAAAAAAAAAAAAAAAAAGGAATAAATATTAAATTATCACAGCCTGTCTGGTAAAGATGTTGGTTGAGGCATTAAGAACACATGCTAGAAAATTATTTTATACACCCAGTGTCTAATGTTGTCTGCATTGTATTTGTAGAAGCCATCGTTTTAAAATATCGAACGTAAGTGCCGTGTTCGATATTTTCTTTTTTTAAATTTCGAACCATAAAAATAAAATCAACTGCTTTGAAACCACGAGAATCGTGTTTCCGTGAAGTAAATGTTTTTGGTATAACTTTTTTAATCATGTAACCGAATTTTCACCTATGAGCGGGTATATAGTCCTTTCCACCTATGGTCAATCGTGTAATTGTAAAATCCGCGATAGTCAAATCGATAAATGGAGAAAAGAAAATTACATACAACCGGAAAAAAAAAGCCAAATAAAGAATGACTAGGAAAAGAGGAGACATAAAAAGAAAGAAGGGGGCGGAGAGAAACGAGGGATGCAATAGAATAGCATATAATATTGACCAATCATAATTAAACTTTTTATTCAAGTTTTTGTTTCTTTTCTTTTTTTTTTAACATTAAAATCAACTTCCGGTTCCGATAAACCTCGTTTTGGATATGCCAACGAAAAACGGAGTCTTTAGGGTGGTTTTATTTTTACTACTTTTAAATGATGAAATTAGATCTTGTTCGGATTGTACATTATTTCCTCAAATAAAGAAAGTGTGGAAAACGACATGTTTTCCAAAATTATTTTTCTTTATTTGAGTGATGTGAAATCTGTTTTTATTTTAAAATAATTTAGGGTGTATTAGACAATAAAACACAGTAGTAACGTTTTTTTTTTTTTTACTTATTCTAATTAATTTTTAAAACAAATACGATTTGTCCAAATTTGAGATTTAAGATAAGAATATGGATTTAGTTTGTTTTGTTTTTGTACGACGTTGTTTTTGTATATCAGTCAAGATTCAAAGAAATCTTTCTTATTTCCAAATCCTCTGTTAGAATCTGCCGCACTGTTTCCCTATTCATATTCAGTTCTTCTGCTTATAAGTTGTACACTTAATCTTCGATCTGAGCGCACTAACATTCGCACTCTCTCAACATTTGCAACTGTTCTTTGCGTTTTGGGTTGTCCACTTCTTGCGTCATCGTGTACATTTTCTCGTCCTTCTCTGAACCACCTGTGCCATTCAAAAACACTCGATTTCTTCACAGCATGTTCACCATAAGTCATTTTTAATAAGGATAACGTCTCACTGGCACTTTTACCAATCTTCACACAAAATTTGATGTTAATCCGCTGCTCCAGATTCCTTTCACTCATTTTCCACCAACAATATAACTTCCTAAAATAAATGCTCAGCAATGAATGACTCGTATGGTTTGGTTGGGTCTCAAGAAAGCGGAAGTTGCAACATGTCCGTACGTAGTAGGGCGAAAATATGTTTTTACGGTACCTGACCGCAGTTTCACAAGGATAAAAAGAAATTATCTCGCTTAAGTACTTAGTATACTTATCAACGATTTTATCCTTTCAAACTTATTGTGAGTATTGATCCACTATCTGGTACTCCTATTTTCTTTAACTTTTTGCGGAATCTATTATTAAGATTTTTTTTTATATTTCGACTTTTTTTTTTTTTTTTTTTTTACTATCAAGATGTGAATTAATTTTTAGCACTAAGAATTTTTTAAAAGTCACTTTTGCAGACTTGGCGGAGAATCAATATAATGGTTTCAATGGTAAATATCATGCTTTTTTTCTTCTATGAAAACATTTTACTCTAATATGGTTTTTTGTCCTATTCTTAATGAAAATGACAGTTTTTTTCTTTTCATATATTGTTCAATTTCAAGAAAATGAAAATTTTGTTGAATCCTTCACAACATTGCAGTGTATCTAGTTTTCAAAAAAAGTAGTAGTAATAATAAAAAAAACCCTTGTTGCTTGTTGCATGACCAACATTGCTATTGGAAACAGTGATATTGTGATTGGCCAATATTTAAACCATAATGAGCTCTCAAACATGTCCTTTAATTATCAGCATTTCAAACCTCATCAGAAATACGAGGAGGAAATGAGAGCCCCAGTCTATTTAATCTTTTCCTAGACTATGCTGTACTCATTTACAAACATAGATGTGATTAGATAGGCACTGACTATTTAAGCATTCCATACCACATCCTAATGTACCAATAGAAATCAACAATCCTGCTTTGCCTCCCAGGGCCAGTGTACTGATGATGGTGGGATCAATGCTGATGACATTTGTATTCATATTTGGGATAAAAATGATCTTGAACAGAAAATCAACATCCTCTACCTAGTGTTCCAAGAAATAGGACTCAAGATAAGCCTTTCCAAAACAGAAACTGTGATTTAGAATTTGAGTGAAAGTAGTGATGGCATATAGTCTGAATATGTCATAAAAATTCAGGATATACAATTAGTAAATGCATTCAGAAATATCTAAACTGTTGGCTGTATGCAACTGCTTTCTTAGATCAATGATTAAAAATGGCTTTGAGCAAGTGAAGGCTGAGGGACTTGGCAAAAACCATAATTTTTTGAATATGTTGAACTAGCACTACAGAATCACAAACAAAGAATTGTACCAAAGAACAGAAACATCGTCACTCAAGGACTATCAACAGCAGCAACAACTTAGTTGGAAATCACATGTAACTAAAAGATAAAATAATGACATAATCAAGATGTTGACATTCCACATGCTTCACTGTACTGGAAAGAGCAATAACAGCTACTAAACCTATTTTCCTGAAAAATTGTTTTGAGGAAAATTATTAGGAGATAGTGTGCTGTGTTGTGTGACACATAGTTTTCTTAGGGACTAAGAAGCTTCTTCTGAAGGAAAGCAAAACATGTCACTATGGCATCCTATTGGTAAAGGAAGGAAGGGAAAGAGGGTTTGTGTCTTTTCCATTTATACTTCTTTATACAATACAAATATTCTGATTAGTTTCAGCAATTATGAATTATGCCCCAAATGAGGCATTATAGTTAAATAGATGTGGCTTCCACACAGTTTGATTCATAAAAGTTTATAACTCATCCCTGTTTATTAAACTGTCTTTTCTGTTAATTTTATATCAATCTCTTTTAAAATTTAACTTAAAACATTACATACATACAACTTATCTTCAACATGAAAAAATAAAAGATGGGTATATACTTTTGCAGGTCATAATGCTTCTCAAACTGCTGTCAACTTTAACAGCATAGCGTGAAGGATCTACTTATGATCAAACAGTGCAGCACTGGTTTCTGAAGTTTCACAATGCGGATATGAGTCTTGAGGATCAATGTGATAGAGGACATCCATCTAAAATTGACAATCAATATCTGTAAACACTAGTTGAACAAAACCCATATTAGAGTGTCAGAAAATATCTCAGATAGTGGATATCAGCATTTCAACAATATAGGACCTTTTCTCAAGAAAATTGGTAATGTGAACACAATATATACGTTCCATATGAATTCATTATGTTTTGAAGTGTATTCAGTGCTGTATCTGCAAAATTCTAATGATCCATTTCTTAATGAAATAGTGATTTGTGATGAGAAATGGATCCTTTATGATAATCATAAACAATTGTCTCAATGGATTGATCATGATGAAGAATTCAAACACATTCCAAAACCAAAATTGCACCAACAGAAGATTATGGTCTGGCAGTCCGTCATTGGCATTATCCATTACAGCTTTCTGGAATCTAACCAGCGCATCACTGCCGAAGTTTAATGCCAGCAAATGGATGAGATGCATATTCAGTTAAGCAAAATGCTTCATGACAACGCTCAACTACGTTATCAGGATGACACTGCAGAAGCTTACAAGATATACAAGACATTGCCACATTGAGGTCCTGATCAACAACATCAATTCAATAAAATGTTGCATCTTCTCTCTTGGCTAGTGATCACTAGATTTTTTTGGTTACCCAGGTCAGCAGGTAGCACCTCTGCAATCCAATATTCCTTTCTTGCTTCTTCACTTGAGATTGCACAAAATGTACATACAATTCACAGAAAAAAATACTTGTCCAAAAATCACACAATACATGCTGAAAGCCCCATGCCACAGCATCAGCCAATTCCATAACTGAGCCACATCCTTGCCACCTAAATTTTACACTTTAAATATATCCATACTTATTTCCTACTCACACAGCATTACCATCCCATTATCACCCTGTCTATTCAACCACAACCATTTAATTACTTTGTTATTTGCCTATTACCAGATTTACTTTTGATCATCAGACCCATTTCTCAACTCTGGGGATATCTTAAGGTATATCCATTCTATATGAATACTTCATAGAGTACAGCTCCCATTCTACACAAGCATTGTCCGGTTTCGCTATCTACATAGCCAGGTGTGACAATTCACCCCCACCCAGGACACAGACCCAAATACATTCGGAAATCCCAAACCATGCAAACTGAATCTACTTATTTCCACAAATAATTAACTTAATTTTTCCACAAAAATTAACTCCTAAAATTCACCAATTAACATCTTAGTTATTCAACCAATGAAGGCAAAAGGACACACACTAGACTCTTAAATTAAAAAAATTCCACACTCTGTTACAAAAATGAACAAAACAATCATTTGTCAGTTAATTACCATTAACAAAATAATTCTAAACTTAAGACATTTGAATGCATGCAAATTTATAGTCATTATATCAACTAATTAACAGTACACAAAATTCACAAGAAATCACAGTGGGAGTTACCCACCACAAAATGCTGTCAGTCTTTCTTTTCCAAACAATTTTCCATTGTATTAACATATGCAAAATCAGGCCTCCACATAGCCAACAGACTGCCATACATACAAACATAAAAGCATGTTAATTAAAATCAACATAACCTTAGAATTTTAAGATTTAGCAAAAATTCCAAATAGATTTTTGCACATAGTTCTAAACCAGTGATTCTTAACCAGGGGGTGCAAAACATTGCATTTGGCAATTTAGCAAAAATAATAAATAAATAAATTGAAATGTTTAAACTTTAACTGTTAAACATTCAAATTTATTTGTTTATTATTTTTGCTGATACCTCTAACCATTTTAACAGTAGAGAAAACAACTTTTTTTTTTAAATTATCCACTGTAACAGTAATAAGATAATATGGACAGCATTCAAATTAGCAACCAAAAATAAGCAGCGATGCTTCCTGTCAGCTACTGTTTATAGTCAGGTTGTCAAGTGGATGAGCCTCTTATTTCTTTACTTTATTAAATTCAGAATTATCTCTAGAATCCAAATTTGATGAGTGCCAGATTCTATTATATTGGTTATTACATTGGTGATTATATTGAAGTTGGTTATTACATTGGTGAGTTATTCATTTTTTTCTATCTCTTTTAAATTATTAACCCTTCATTATGTCAACAAAAAAAAAAAGGAAATAGAATAATGACTACATGTGCTTTGGTTTCACTTGCACGAGAAATGATGAATTGCAAAAACCCCAGTGCATACTTTGTAAGGCTGTGTTTTCCAACACAAATATTCAAGAACTCTTCAACAACAAGCACAGTGGAGGTGGTGTGGAAGGCCATGATTTTGAATCACTGAAAACTAAAAGAGCCCATTGTTACGTGTTGATAATTGTAACAAAGGAAAAATAATGATTTACCCCAACACAGCTAAATCACAAACAAATATTTAATTTACTAAAACAGAACATAAAATATATACAGGATAAACAATTGTGGCCTACAAAACAGAAAACACAGAGTTACTGGCAAAGTGTTACGAGGAAGAAGGAAAGGGAAACAAATATCTTTATCACTTTAGGGCTAGTGAAGTAATCTAAGTGCTATATTTGGAAATCCACAAAGGTGTGTAAATAAATATTAATTTTTAGTTTGATCAATGAAAATTAGTCAAAATTCTATTTACCAACTTTGTTCCATGATATTCTCTTTTGGGTTTTGGTTGGTCGGCAACTTTTTATAGAGATTCTTTCGGCTGGATATAATTGTCCTTGAATCAAAAGCCGGAGTTGATAACAGCAGAAATTCTCATTCATCAACTGACAACCCTTTACCAAAATCCCATTTTTATAGGGGCTAACACCTAATTTGCATATTTCTAGATGTTTCTCGAATCATCTAGATTTTTCTCGAATATACTAGAATGATCTAGAATCTTCCAAACATTCTATTTCTAATTTCTCTATTTTACAACTACTTCATGAATTACTTTTTTGTAATAACAAGTAGAACTCAAAGGAATCCCTTATTATAGAAATGCATCCTCGTAACACCATTTTCAATCTCAAGGAACCTTTCTAAGATTAGGTTTCATTTCTGTTGACAAACCACTGCTGCTGGCAAGTGGTATATAAATTATCCAAGTCCAAGAAGCACCATACAATTTCATAAGAGCCGATCAAATTGTGTGCATTAGAAATGGCAACAACTGTTCTGGGCCAAGAAGCAAGAAAAAAGCTTGAATTAATGCTGCTATAAAATAATAGCATTCATAATCAAATTGGTGATTTGAGTGATGATATTTTGGATCAAGTTATCTCAGATGTTAGGTCTAGTTCTTTGAAAATCTCTCTCCATTTGGATGAATCAGCTGATGTATCAAACTGAAGTCAACTCATTGCATTGGTTAGGTATGTCAGTGATAGTATTGTGAAAGAAAATTTCCTGTTTTGTGAAGAGATGAAATCAACCACACAATGAAAAGATGTGTATCAGTTTGTGAAAGATTTCTTCACCAAACATGATTTAAATATCCAAACTATTGGTTCTGTGTGCACTAATGGTGCTCCTGTGATGCTAGGGAATAAATCTGGGTTTTCTACACTGATGAAGAGGGAGATTCTGCACTTGCAAGTCACCCACCGTTTCCTTCATCATCATGCCTTGGCAGCAAAAACATTGCCTCCAAGGTTGAAAAAAGTACTCAACACTCATGTAAAGATCATCAAATGGATTCAGGGTCATGCTCTGAACCACCGCATCTTTAAGTTGTTTTGTGAAGATCTGGGAAATGAATATACAATTTTGCTTTTCCACACGGAAGTCTGCTGGCTCTTACGAGGGCAAGCTTTAACCAGCTTCTTCGAACTGCAGGAAGAAATCAAAGTTTTTTTGGAGGAACATGACTATGATCTGGTTGGTGAATTGGAATAACAAAATTTCATGCAAATGCTGGCTTATTTGGCTGACATTTTCACTCATATGAATGAAATAGTGTCTCTCTTCATGAAAAAGATATGAACATATTAAAATGTTGTGAAAAATTGAAAGCTTTCAAAGAAAAGTTACCTCTTTGACGTCAACAGTTGGAAAGAGGTAATCTTTCAAATTTTCCATCACTTGAAGAAATTGTTGATAATAATGGATTTCTAATTTCTACTGTGCATGAAGATATTGAGACTCATTTGGAAATGCTGTCAAAATCATTTGATGAATATTTTACAACTGGAGAACTGAAGATTTCAGGAGATTGTATCATGAATCCATACTCCTACAATTTGGATAATATGTTGGATAATAACAAGCTGAAGGAAGATCTTATTGATTTGCAGACAAATTGTGCTCTTGAAATGCAATTTGAAAGCAAGACTTTGGAGGAGTATTGGTGTTCAGCAATGAATATGCTTCCAATACTGTGAAAAAGCCCTTGGTGTCCTTATCCCATTTGCGACCACATACTTATGTGAATATGGATTTAGTTCTCTTTTGTCAATCAAGACAAAATCTATAAATTGCATGAATCCACGAGCAGACATATGGATCATTATCAGCAACAAAGTACCATGTTTTGACAAAATCATATCCAAGAAACAGGAACAAAAAGTCATTAAATTTAAATTTTACATTTTTTGATGTGAATTTCTTAATGTTAGATATTATTTTTTTAAATTGTTTAATTTACACTTACATTGAATGAAAAGCTTGATTTTTTTTTTGTACTATTTGTTTGTATTTAAGTTTGTTATAGCGGTTTTTATTTCTTTCTTCCTTTTCATGTCATTCAAAAATTAGCTTAAATAAATTTGTTGCTCAAATTGAGCATAAATTGCCTTCTTCATCTTCATATGAGATATTACTTTTGTCTGTATATATATATATATATATATATATATATATATAGGGGATGCATGATTATATTATAAGTTTTCTAGTGGTGCAAGGCATAGAAAAGGTTGAGAACCCCTGTTCTAAACTTTTGTAAAAAGACAAAACAAAGCAACAAAAATCACATTCTCACTAAAATGTTTCACCAAAATTGACATTGTATGCATGAGTGTAGGTGTTCAGTGTTCATACTCTGTTCTTTCTTTCTTTTTTTCTCTATTCATCCTTTTTTCATAATTTTTTCTTGTCTGTCCATCAAAACCTGTTCGCTTACACCTTTTTACCTTTTTTCTCCTAGATTATTTTTTATCATTAATTCTTATTTTGGTTTGTTGCTTAGTTGTGTGTGAGCAGAACATAGTAATATGATTGTACTTAGTTTCTTTTTGTCTTGATTACTGTTTCTTTCTTATTCTCCTTGTTGAGTCTCCCATTGCTTTAACATCTCTGAACATTCTCTCCAAACTTTTCCATATTGTGTTGTAACCCTCATTCTGTCCCCCCCCTCATGCTGGAGGGCCCTGGTCAGTTTAATTATATTGTTGTATATTGTCAGCAGTGAATGATCTCTGCTTGGCTTTTTCTCTTGGCTGGCAATTGTTAATCATTTCAGTTCAGCAATGAAATACTCCAACACAGAGAATTTTAACTTAAGTATTTTATTAAGGTTGACATGTATCCAGTGGGAAGTTGTTCCTCCTTACAAGGGAGCCATTTCAAACACGAAAGAGAACACGTCTACATCACTTGACAGTTAAGACTCATTTGCCCACTAACTCAGTCAATCAATATCAACTCTTCGTATCACAACAGATCTATAAATGTAACCAGAGTGAATTTAAAATTATGCCAATATATCGAACAGACAATTATTCTTGCCTACAAATACAAGAACAAAAACTTCATAAACAAATTCAAACTAGCACTAAATAGATCATAACCCTACACTCAAAAACACATAACATGCATGCATAATGGCCAGATACAATGGTTGAGCCACTCGCATGCATGTGCATACACTCACACACTGGTATTTGTAGAGCACGAATATGCATACACATATTGGCAAAAACAAGACTGCTCACAAGCATACACATGAACCCTACACAACACAGGAAGTGTGTGTATGTATGTATGTACATATATATGTGTATGTATGTGTATACTAATTCCTTGTAATAAAACAGTATGTATGTATGGAGAGGCAATATACATATACATACGCATGCTGACAAAAACACACACAATACAAAAAAAATGAAAATAGATCTAAGAACAACGAGGGGTCATTAAAAGATAAGAATACAGATATCTTTCCTCACCCTTTCTCAGACCAATCTTAATTGTTTTATTACCATTCATGCAGAAGAACTTTCAAGAAAGACATTTGTGTTACTACCATGCAAAAAAGAGAATGTTTAACATCAAATAACATAAATTAATTCATTTTAATATGTGGAATTATCCAGTCTTTGGCTGTAGAAGTTTACGAGACCCAAAAACACGTGTTGCAAAATTATAGAAAATCAAGCATAATATATATTTTTTAAGAAATCCACATCACAACCAAAAATGTTTGCGGTTTCTCTCTTCTTTTTAATAAATATATATATATATATATATATATTCCACTGTCTGTAGCATTTAATTTCAAAAAAAGAGCTCAATATAGAGTAGAGTTTAATATTATTTATCATATGAGATTAAAACAAAAACATGTTAAAAATCCCTACATAATAGCTTTCATGTTTTAGTACTAAGTTGTGCCTCCTCAGGCAATGGTAAGTAACTGGCAAGTAAATAGTAATTTTCAAATTTCTAAAACAGAATACCCCTTCTTTTTTTTTTTTTTTCGAAAGGGAGGAGAAGACCAAGATAACAACAAATTAAAATTAAAATAAGGCTTGTAGGTTTACTCTGATTAACCAATTAGTTGTCAGACCTACGCTAAATTCAAAATTAACCTAAAAAAAAGGAGAAAATTTTGATTATGGTTAAATGTGGTCTGAAATATAATCCTAGACAAGGTCATAAGTTTCAGACAAGAGATTGATACAGACTAGAAGTGAGTGGAAACCTTGTATCATAATTATGAAACAAATGTAACTTGATCAATTGGTGAAGGATAGGATATGTTGGTACCACCTAGTTTGACAGAATTCTTAATACTCACTAAATAAAATTTTTCAACTGTCAGATTTTCTATTGTAGAAATAGGGCTTAGGTAAACAAGAGAGTTGTTCAGACATTTGCAATGGGCAATCATTAGAATTTCTGCAATTACATTTGTTAGTATTATCAACATTAGTTACCTGGAAATTACTCGGGTTTTTATATTTCTTTTTATATTTGTTTAAAACTTTATTATTAGGTTTTTTATAATTTTTTCTAGATTATCAGTGTAGCTATAACTTAGTTTTAGTGTATTTCTGTTAAATATTTTACTGAGTGGATAACTTCTGGGGAAATTCTTGTCAATTAAATGGAGGAACTTCTGCCCTAACTTAGTACTAACCATTTGGTTAAATGGGGGTGTGTACCAAATAATTTTTCTGTTCCTATTCTTTTTTCTTCGATCATTATTATCATATTGTCTATACTTGATTTCTGTGAACTTGTAACCACTATTTTTAAGGCATTATTATAAACACTACTTATTAAAAACATCTTTGTTAGAAGTGTTATTGCTTATCCTATATTCTATAGAGGAGGGTATATGTTTGATTACAGATGAAGGATGGTTAGAGCTTGCGTGAACATATATTGGGTTGGCATTGGCCTTCATATAAGGTTGGAATACATCATTCACAAGATCTAACGTAACACCCAGAAAATCTACCTGTTTAACATCAGTAGTGCTTTTAACTTTAAGATTTAGGCTTCTTAATTCTCTATGAATCATTTTTCTTAATTTTAGTAGAATTTTTTTATTAATATAAGATCATCGTCTCTATATAACCCTATATTATCAACACTAACATCATCATAAGCACTGAGATTATACATAATAAACCCACCAGGTGGAAGACTCTGCAGAATCTAATGATCTCATAGAAATATCAGTGATCATCAGAATTGTTATTAACCCACTGTTCATTATTTTGAATAAAAAACAGATCTTCTGCAGTTCATTATTATATCCAGTTTACCTTCCCCTCTTGTTTTTTAGGTTAATTTTGAATTTAGCATAGGTCTGACATCTAATTGGTTAATCAGGGTAAACCTACAAGCCTCATTTTAATTTTAATTTGTTGTTATCTTGTTCTTCTCTTTTGAAAAAAATCAGAGGGGGTATTCTGCTTTTGAAATTTGAAAATTACTATTTACTAACCAGTTATTTACCATCACCTTAGGAGGCACAACTTAAATGTGTACTGAAACATGAAGACTATTGTGTAGTGATTTTTAACATGTTTTTGTTTTAATCTCATATAATATATATATATATATATATATATATATATATAAGGTGTTCAGAAAGTAATTACATATTTCACTACTATAAATTATGAATCACCCAACAAACACAGAACCAAGGGTGAATAGTAGGAAACTACCTCTAGAATTAGTTTATCATTTTTTTTCTGACAGAGTTTCATTTATAGTGCATTTCAGGGTTTAGTTGGGATTACTTACAAAAAGGAAATTTGGGTTCCTCATGAGCTTCTGCTTGAGAACACCACATTCCACTAAATGCAACAGTCTTTTAACCAGGAAAGCCAGCCTTTCATTTTTGCATATCAACCATGATTATCACAAAATGAGAAACCATTATCTGCATAACCAGGATTACATCCACAGAAATCTTTGCTTTGTGTTTGGTGGAACATTAAAGATATCATCCATTACAAGCTACTGGAACAGGGAAGGACCATCATTATAGATGTTTATTGTAAGCAACTTGAGAGGGTAAACAAAGTACTACATCAAAAGTATCCTGATTTAGTAAACAGAAAAAGTGTCATTCTCCAGTGTGACAATTCAAGATCAGTCTTCCATATTCAGCAGATTTAGCACTGAGAGATTTTTAATTGTTTTCATCTCTAGAACATTTCATAAGTGGCAGAACATTCAGAAACAAAGAAGAAATTGAAAACAGTCTTTCAAACCCTCTCTAAGGCCACTATTTTATTTTCACTGATAAGTATAGTTCAAGCCAAGGACTCAAAATAATGCCATAACTCTTTCACTGGGTTCACTGGCAGTCTAAGATGAATCTTTAGCAACAGATCTCTCAAATGCACTGGATTCACCACACTTGGTGATAGCTGCCCCAATGGCAATAAGTCTAGCTGGGCTCTGATGTGCTCCAGTGACAACAATAACGATTGAGAAGCCTGATCTACTCGAGCATTTAATGCTGTTAATTGCAAAATTTGTTTCATTGCGACCTCCAACATCCCAATTCGAATATTGGTTTAGTTGGTTACAGACCCTATTTCGTACAATATTTGTTGAATCATATCCAATTAACTCTTTGCTTATTTTCTGCCAGTTCAGTTCTTGTCACATTTAGGATCAACACACTTTCCTGGGTAACACAGAGAAATCTAGTTGTGGTGGCTGATACTTTAATATCCGACTAACGGTCGTCCGGCATCGACTGACTGACCAACGCACTGAGCGACTTCCATGTTACTCTTACTACCCCTACTTATTATAGGTGAGAGAGTCTATTAACTATAGAATAGGTGTGTTCCACTATAACATCCCCCCCTAAAACTTTACTCCGTAGGAGTAAACAGTTTTCTTTATTTATTTTTTATTTTTTTACAGGAAATATGAAGAAAAAACAAAAAAAAAAAAAATTCTTTTTTTTTCCTCCATAGTGTTACCAGAATCAACCTTCCGCTTTGAGTTTCTTAAGGATGGAGTCACAATTTCTGTAGGTTCTTCTTGTGGTTCTATTTGTTCAGCCTCTAGCTTTACTTCTGTTGATCCTGTGCTTCTTAACATTTTCTGTAGTGACTTCAGTTGACTTAAATCATTTAATAATACTGCATGTCCTTGGCTGTGGGTAACTTTCGCTCCCCAGTTTTTTCTCGTGTCGGCTTCATTTTTTACTTTCTGGAGCTTTTTTTTTCACATTATATCGTCGATGTTACCCATTCAACTTTTTTAAATACACCGGTTTTCTCTAATCTGTCCAATTCTTTATCTATCTGTTCAATTGAAGCAAACAGCACATTCCTTTTCTTTTTGAATACCGCCTGAGCATTTTCTTTTAGCTGCAATTTTGCCTCCCTCTTGGTACACGTTCTCAAACCTGGAGAAAAAATACTAGGAAATGTTCCCTTAAGTTTCTTTACTAATTTTTGGGCTTCGTAGTTTAAAAAATCTACCTTGTAACAGGAAGAATTTATTGGTAGATCCCATAATTGGAATTCTGTTATCCAAGTAAGATCATGGTATTTTCTATGACAAATAGTTTAGCTTTTCATGTTTTTTTATTTAACATGATGTTTGTAACAAATTCTCCAATAGATTGTATTTTTTCTCCCATCACTGACCTCGCAATTTTATTTGTCTTCATTAAAGTTGGTTTCCCCAACTTCTTCCACGTATGCAAATTTATGATAGATAGGTTGGAACCAGTGTCAAGTTGCATTTTTATTTTTTTATTACTTATTTCGACGATAACAAATTTTCTGGTTATTCCATCATTCACCTCGTCGGACTTTAATTTTCTTATTTTATTGTGTTTATTTTTTGACCTGCAGTGCAAGCTTTTATGACCCACTCTTTTACAGTTGAAACATTTTTTATTCCTAAAATTGCAATATCTGTACCAGTGTAGTTCACCACAAGCAAAACATGGCTTCGGGAGTTTTTGTTTATTTTTCTCTGGTATTTCACTTTTTGTTTAATAATCCTCAATTTTAGAATTCTTTTTGGTAGACTGACTTTCTTTTTTGTAGCATATTTTCCTTACATGCGAAACACCAGACTGTTCTATCTTTTTCAAATCTTTCTTTATGCTAACATATCTTGTGTGTCTTCTGCCAACTTCCGTATCGTAATCTTAGGTTCGTTTTCCAATTTTGACAACACTAGTTTTCTCAACTCTGCATCTCTTTCCGATACCAGCCCCTGAACAAACACTAAGCACTTAAAATTGTCAGCGCTTAACTCAGCTAGCTTGAATTCTTCACAATGCTTATTCCCATTGGCTGCGTACATTATATAGTCTTGTTCGTCATCTTTCATCAGATTAAAAAATTTCCACCTCTTGTGAAACAAAGATGTCTTTTTACTAAATAATTCACTTAATATATTTACCGCCTCGGTAAATGTCAACTCACTAGTTTTTTTTTCGGTAAAATGTAGTTTACCAATTTTTTATGCTCAGCAGGCCCTAACTTGCTTAAAAGAAGCCTAACCTTCTTTCCATCAGACCACGAGTGGCAGTCCTTGTTATACACATCCGTATATTTTTTATAATACTCCTCAAACATTATCTCTTCATCTGGACTGTACGTGAATATTTCAATTGAATTCCATATTGTATTCTCTGGGAAAGAATCATTTTGTAGATTTTTCTCTTTCCTCTTCTCAGTTATTTCCAGAATTTTGTTTTGAAACTCCTTATGCATCTGTTCCATTTCTCATTGAAACTGCATCTGTCTATTAAAAGTTTCCTCCTGTAGTTGCATCTGGAATGTCTTCTGTTGCTCTAATAATGTCATCTGTTGTTCTGTCTGGAACTTAAAAAATTCCTGGAATATATTTTTGCATTCCTCCATCTTCGCAAAAAGTTTACACAATGCTTAAATATTGTAGAGGGGGGTCCTATGAATTTGCAATTCGTGTTGAGCAAACTGTCTTATCGAGAAAAAAAAATTTTCTCAGTTGAGAATACAACTGATTTTTTCGTCATTAAGTTGACATCTTGTCTTTCGAAAAACTTTGCCATGTTTTTTTTAAGTGTGAATCTGAGATTTTGTCGCCGAAATTGTGACAAGTATGAATTCGAATCCTTGTGGCCAAATTTGTTATGGCGGGTGAATTTTTTTTTTTTTTCCTCTGTACGAGTTCGAATCCTCTTCGCCAAGTTTGTTATGGAGCGATTTCACAGTGGAGGCTTGTATTTGTACTGTCGGTCCTAAAATAGGTTTGACGTACAAAATGTTAGGAACTTGATATAATAGGTATAACGCAGAGAAATCTAGTTGTGGTGGCTGATACTTTAATATCCGACTAACAGTCGTCCAGCATCGACTGACTGAGCGACTTCCACGTTACTCTTACTACCCTTATTGAGGAGAGTCTATTAACTAAAGAATAGGTGTGTTCCACTATAACATCTTCTGACCTATGGTATGGTCTCCATCTTTGATCCAGGTTACCTTGCTTCACATGGGTCTTGTGGAACAACAATCTCAAATTTTGCCTCAGATCTGTTTTTGTTAACCCTTTCATTCCATTTCTTTTGTGCCCTGAGAATTCCATTCCTTACTTTTACAAAGATAGTGTTGTTTTTCAATCATAATCTGATGAAAATCTTCACCCATGTATTTCCTTTGAGATTTTAGGAGGTTATCAATCGACAATTCCACATCTCTGTCAATCACCATATAGTATGGAGAGCGTATACTGGTCTCATTAATTGAGAATCTGGCTGCTGCCAGTGCTTGATTCAAGAATAAATCCCAATTCTCATTTTCTCCTTCAGATAATTTTGCTAACATGTCTCCCAAAAACCTATAGAATCACTATACTTTGGCATTACTTTGGGAATGATACAGGAGGTAGTAATATGTTTGACATTCAAAGACTTTAAAGTCTCTCTCATGACCACATTCACAAATTCTCCCCAATTATCATTTTCTAATTCTGCTTCTGCCCCTACTCTTGGAAATATTTCACTTACTATTAGATGAGCCATTGTCTGAACAGTTTTGTCCTTTACAGCATAGGCTTCCACCAATTTGTGAGCCAGTCCACAAAACTAACTATATATATATATATATATATATATATATATATATATATATATAGATATATATTCCCTCTCAGCATCTTGGTATATGAGCCTGACACATCCATGCTGACATTCTCAAAAGGATAAGAGTGCACTTCCATTTCCATTAATGGTGCTTTCTCATTTCTCGTCCACCTTGCTTGACACATTACACAACTTGTAACATATGCTCTTAAATCCTTGTATATTCCAGGCCAGTAATAATTTTGGCTAACTCATACATTTTTTTATCAGGTCATCCCATAAGTTCTGTCTGAATTTTAACTTTTTGTTAAAATGAACAAAATTTAAAGAGTATTTTATAATGCCTAATGGAGCTGAACATTATTTTTATGTTTAGATGCATTTAAACTGATCAAATTTTATTTCAGAGAACAATAAAATTAAATTTTGTTTGATTAAAACCCTGCTAACATGGAAGTACCCAAGAATCATTTGAGGCACATGATGCTTTATGAGTTCAAGAAAAGAAACTCAGCAGCCAAAGCGGCTAGAAACATTCACTCAGTTTATGGAGAGAAATGTGTGAATGAAAGAACTTGCAGATGGTTTGCAAAATTCAGAGGTGGCGATTTCACCCTTGAAGATGAAGATCAAACTGGATGTCCAGTTTAGTTTGATGAAAAGCTCCTTGAAGCAGCCCTTGAAAAAAATCCTGCTTTATCAGTTGAGGAATTGGCAGTGGTTCTCAGTTCAAACCATACAACTGTTCATCGTCATCTTCAACAACTTGAAAATGTTCCTAAACTTGGAAAATGGGTGCCTCATGAATTGTCTGAAAACAACCTCAAATCCCGAGTTGACATCTGCTCTTCTCTCCATTCTCACCAACTTGTTTCACCTTTTTTGGATAGACTTGTGACTGACAACGAAAAATGGATCTTTTATCGAAATGTTAAGCATCGTAGACAGTGGCTTGATAAAGAGGAAGGACCCCAGCCACAGCTGAGAAGGGAACTTCATGGGCAAAAGGTTCTTCTTTCAATCTGGTGGGATCGCCAAGGAATAATCCACTTTGAATTCTTACCACCTAATGCAACAATTAATGCTCAAATATACTGTCAGCAATTAGAACGTTTGAACCAAGCTTTGAGGAAAAAAAGACCTGCTCCAGTGAATCGATAAAAGGTGATGTTTCATCAGGACAATGCGCCATCCCACACAGCAAGAATCACGTCACAAAGGATCGAAGAACTTGGTTGGGAGAAAATTCCTCATCCACCTTATTCTCCTGATCTTGCTCCTTCAGACTACCATTTGTTTTGTAGCTTACAGAATCATTTGGAAGAAACAGCTTTTGTAACACAGGAAGAGGTTAAAACTGACATTTGTGAGTAATGGAATTAGTAAGCTTGTTAATAAATGGAAAGAAGTCATAGATAATCAGGGAAAATACATTGTTGATTGAATCTAATTAAATGTAACATTTGGTCACTTGTTTTTTTTATTCGAAATTTGGACAGAACTTATGGGATGACCTGATAGTTCCCAAGTGTTCTAACTTTTGATGACATCCTTCCAATGCTTGCTCTTGGAGGGGTCCCCTTGGTATATATAATCCTATTCTCAGATTCTCATCTATATCCAAGATATAGTAGAGTGCTCTACATTGGACCACAAACCTCTTAGCCTTTGATCCAGTCAGAGTTCCTTTCTCGACTGCTTCCTTCAGCTTTAACAGTTCCTCATCTTTTGGATAATCTCTTGTGGCTTCTTCACCAAGCACATAGTCTTCTTCTTACAAATTACTCCTTTTCTTCATTGTCATCCTCCATGACAGTGAGAATTAATGACACATATTCTGTAAGCCTTGTTATCCACCTCAGGCTCCTCCATCACTGATTCCTGTTCTAATCTTTTAGGAATCCGTGATAATAGATCCACACAAATATTCTCCTTACTCGATAGCCATTCTACTCTACAGTTATACCCACTCAACTTCAAGACCCATATTTGAATCTTTTTATTTGTCCAGTCAGTCTCAAACAAATATTTTAATGGCCTGTGATCAGTTTTAATCATAAACTCTGTTCTGTCCAAATAGTAATGCACTTTTTGCAAGGTATACATAATTGCATATGCCTCTTTCTCAATCACAGGCCACCTCTGCTGAGTTGGAGATAGCATGTGGGACAAGAGGAAGACTGGAATTTCTTCACTCACTCCTGCAATTAAACTCTCCTTTTTCTGGTAGGGTTGAGTCAAGCATGCCCTAACACAGGTGTCACTGTCATCCATATACAAAACCATTGGCTTGTCCTTATCAGGTTATTCAACAATGGCACTGCTGTCAATTGCTCCTTCAGAGCATGAAAGGACCACTGGTAGTCCTCCATCCATCAAAATCTGGCATGCTTTTTTGTCAGATTTATCAAGGGTATCACAATCCTGGAGAATCTGAGGATAAATCTTCTATAATATCCCATGACTCCAATATCCTTTCACTTCTTATAGCAAAGAAGATGGTGACTTACCTTGTCAAACCAAGCGACAGCACATCGCATGTATCCTACAACGGAAAAGAAAATTACTTACTGAAAAAAAAGGGCACGCATTCCACATGACATACTGACGACGGAATATTTAGATTAAAAATAAGTCCGTTGCAGAAGTCTATATAAAAGTATTTTGAAATATATTTGGTATTTTTGATATGCAAAAATTTGGCGTCCTCTTCCAGTTGTTGATAAAAATGCTCGACCGATAAAAGCAGTTGGTGTTCTCGAATCGGGAGGGAAAAATTGATGTATTTGGGGAAGTAGACGCCAGTGCTAGAGACCTTATTACCTTTTGCTTTTGCAAAGTATGTATTTTGACAAGCTTGAGTCTGAACATTTAAGGTTTTTCATTTTTATTTTCTAAAACTTTATGTTTCAGTTTTCTTTTGTTCTTATTTTGTGCAGATTTATTTGTATGACTTTTTTGTTTATTTCCTTTTGTTTGTATTTTTACCCTCCCCCTGTTTTATTTACCTTTTTCTTTGGTTTACTTCTTATGTGTTTATTGGTTTTATTTGTCCACGTTTTTCATTTTATTTGGTTGTTCACCATTTTTGTTTTTGCATTTTGTGCCTGCTTTTAAAAAAAATATATATAGATAACAGGCCAAGTCTTATTTGTTACGCCGTGGTGGCTAACTGCCGCCATGAGTGAAAATTTAATTATGGCGCTGGAGCAGGTAGAAAATATGTCCCCACTGGAAAAACGGGCCTGGGCGGAGAGTGGCCCAAAGAAGAAAGATGCCAAGTATTATGAGGAACAATATGGTAAATTTGATAAATACCTACAATGCAATGAGTTCCTCACCATTCTGGAGGCCTTGGAAGCAGTGAATGCCAAAATCATATCTTTACTGACTACTACTACTGTAAAAAGCCATAGACTTATTGGAGTCAGCAGAGAAAGCATGGAAGAGGCATTAAAAAGCCTCAAAATTATGCCTAAGTTACTAGCAAGGAGAAGCAATGAAATGTGGGATCTTCTTCTCAGCTTCGAGCAAGAAGCTAAACAGCTTGCAGGAAGTATCTTTTTAACGTCCTCTTTACGATTTCAGATGGAATACATGGGTACAAAGAGGACAAAAATAACAGTACATGGTGTACCAGTAGACATTACAGAGGACAGGATTGGAGCATTTTTCTCTAAATATGGTCCGGTTGATGACGTGAGTGCTGTTAAAAGCAAGTCTGGGATAGCAACGGGAGACATGGTTCTTCAAGTGGTCCTCACAAGACAGACCTTTTTGGACATCCTGAACATTCTGATATGCTGGGACAAAAGAATGTTTGTTGTTGTAGAGAGAAGGAGGCCCTGTTGTTGGGCATGTAATGCAGTGGGGCATATGGCAAAGTCGTGCCCTGGGAAAAAGGTGGAACAGCCTATGAAAACTACACCGACACCAGCAGCAGTAGTAGAAAAAGAAAAGGACCCCCAGGTTGCCTGGACTGAAGTGAGGAGTGGGAGAAAAGTGACAAAACCACCCTCCCCTCAACAGCAAGTCACACAAGCACCAGAAAAACCAGCATGGTAGGAGCAGCAGCAACAACAACAGAAACTGCAGAAATCACTGAAAGCAGCATCCAAACAGCAACAAAAACAACAAAAAAAAGCAGCAGCAGCAACCAGAAGAGGAGATGGAGGTGGAGGAAATGACTCCCCCTCGCTCTTCTTCTTTGAAAAGAACTAGAGAAGAGGAGGAGGATGCTGAAAGACACGTAGAGAAAAGTGTCGGCTGAACTAGGGCAGAAAGAAGTCTGCCAAAATATAGGTCTTCATCAGTTCTGGTCTCACCAGAACAATCTACAGTAGAACAGCCCAAAGCTAGGAGCCTTCCCACTTCACCCACTCGAGCTCCATCCCCCTCACCTTCTACCTCCACTGCCAGTTCAATATTCACTCTCCCTCACTCTTCCACTTCCACGTCGGCAGAATTGTCCTGGAAGGACAAATGACGTCAGAGCTAGGTGTGAGGAGCCTAGGACAATCCTTCAGGGTCCTGACTGACGCAGATTTCTGGCATGTATGTGAGTAGGGCTTTTTCTTTTCTAATTTTTCTTTTTTCTGGCCTAATGATGTCTCTCAAGATATCCAGTTTGAATGCGAATGGCTTGAGGGATCGGGGTAAGGCTGCTCACCTGCTCCGTGATCTTGTTGTCGTTCAGTGTGGATGTCACTGCAATTCAAGAGACCCACTTTGTTTGTAACGTCAATGCTGTCTGGCGACTTTGTCGTCTATTCAGCATATGGGAACCAATGGGCCAGAGAAGTCTCTTTGCTGGTGAAGCGTAATCTTGATGCGAAGGTGGACCTTGTGCTTACTGATGCTGATGGCCGGTTGATTGTGGCTGATATTGCCGTGAAAAGTGGTTCGTTTCAGGTCGTTGCGGTTTATGAGCCCAACGACCGGGAGGAGCAGGTCTTGTTTTTTTGGCAGTTGGGGCCATTCTTGGTGGATTCAATGTGCCCAGTTTTAATGGGGACTGGAATGCCATTCTGGACCCCAAGTTAGATCAGGGGCAGGGTGTTAGGAGGGAGAAGGGCGATCATAGCTTGGTTGATCTGATCGATGAATTTGGTCTCATTGATAGATACCAAGTCGATCACCCCAGAGGGAAAATGTGGATGTGAGCTCTTAGTTGGCCTTCTGACTGGCTGGTTAGCTACCTGGACAGAATGTTAGAGGAGCCGATGTGGACTTGTTAGATTGTCCCATGTTCCAGTGGGTAGGCTATTCAAACCACAAACTTGTTTGTGCCCGGATGGTGTTAGACGGTAGGCCTAGAATGGCTGGTTACTGGAAGTTCAATCTGTCTTTACTGGACAGACAGAATTTCCAGGAGCAGCTAACTAGCTTAGTGCAGTGGGAACTAGTGGGGGCGGTTATCAGGAATAAGTCGTGGGATAGACTTAAGTGTAGGATTACGTCGTTCACCACGGATTTCAGCAAACGGCTCACCCTAGATAGAGCTGAGAAGGTGAAGACACTTAAGGCTAGGTTGTCCTGGGCAGTGGCTGGGTGGGAATTCCCTAGAGATAGCATTAGCTAGGGAGGCTGTGGAGCATTCAAACAGCGAGCGCTACATGGGCCAGGTAATTAGACATAGGTTAAGCAAGATGTCTTCCGAAGCTGTGAACATGGGCGCAGATTTGCGCAAGGAAGAGATCCGTCGAAGTTCTGGTCAGTACATTCATGAAGTCATAACTCCAGAGGGGCATACTCTTCAGGCCACTGACGACATGTGTGAGGCGTTTTGGCGGCATTTCGAGAACCGGTTTAAAAAGAAGCCTGGTCTTTGTGAGGATGAGTTTTGCATCTATTTGGCTGATTTTCCTTGGCTTTCACCAACTGAAGCAGCTAGAGGGCGAAATCTATGCGGCATTGAAGAAGGTCGGCAGAGGCAAGTCACCTGGTCTGGATGGTTTGCCCTATGAATTGTACTTGAGGCTGTTGCATATCTTTGTCCCGATTTTGACTGTCGTGTTCAACAACTTGTTCCTGCAGTGGTCTTTCCCCGACCTGTTCTCCAGGGATGTGATCACGCTGTTGAAAAATGGCATGTGTTGGGGGAAACTAGATGATTACAGGCCCATAACTCTGCTAAACACAGAGTTAAAGATTTTGGCCAAGATCCTGCAAGAGCGTTTGCAGTCAGTTGCCAAGTCTATGTTGAGTCCTGAGCAGACTTGCTCTGTGAGGGGCCGAACAATTCAGAGCAACCTGCATCTGATTCGCATGATCATAGAGGGTATAAAAGATGATGATGAGGCCACGCTGATCAATTTATATCAATTCAAGTCATTTGATAGGGTAGACCATCGCTACCTTGCTGCTGTCCTGCAGACTGCTGGATTTGAACCCGACTTCTGCCGCTGGATTAGCCTCCTGTATCGCTCCCCCAGTGCTGTGGTACAAGTGAACGGGAAGCTGTCAGGCACTTTTGCACTGTCTAGGTCGGTTCGTCAGGGTTGTCCACTGTCGCCCCTACTTTATGCTTTGGCATTGGAGCCTCTCCTTCGTCGGCTGAGGAACAGGGCATGCATGCCGGCCTTACATGGAATCGCCGATGACGTATCTGCTTTTGTCGTCCCGCAGCGACATTGAGGCAGTACTGAAGGCGCTTGTTCGGTACGAAAAGGTGACAGGGGTCAAGATTAACCGTAACAAGTCGTCCAGCTAGCGGTTAAGTGCCTGGAAGAGGGTCGATTTTCCGGGGCCCTTCGGTTGGATGGACGGTCCTGTCCACATTCTTGGAGTGTGGTTTGGACCCTACCTTCAGCTGGAGAAAAATTGGTCTGAAGTACGAGCAAAGGTTGACGCGACCGGTCAGACTTGGCGTCGACGGAGGTCATCCGTGAAAGCAGGGCGGAGGCGTGTGCCACTTACGTTTTCCCGATTTTCCTTCATCGATTGTCCATACTTCCTCTCTGTAAAGACCATAGGAATCCACTTGAGCGCTCGCTATCCTCCATTTTATGGAGGGGATGCGGGTATCAGGTTAACAGATGAGTCTGCGCACAACGTCTGAGTCATGGGGTGCTGGGAATGCCACACTTAGTGAGCCACAAACTTGCCATGAGGTTGGCTTTCCTATGCCGCGCATTAACAGGAGATTCGATTATGACGGGGATTGTTAAGGACACGTTCCCTTTCCTTACTATCAGTCCCTCACCCCCATCTCGTGGGTTGAGCGCCATCGTAAACCCCAGGATCAATCGGATTTCCTTTGCGAGTGTCGGTTGGCCTTGTTGACTGTTCCTCAGTCCAGTGACCTTTCGCAGCCTAGTAAGGTCTTCTATCGTCATCTAGTGGAGGGGATAGTGAAGGATTCTCTACGTGAGCGGCTCGACTTGTCAGAGGAGGAGTTTCACTCTTTTTGATCTTGGGCGCCAGCGGCAGATTATCTCCGTAACCCCGAGTTTTCACTTACCTGGCGATTGGCTCGGAATCGGCTGCCTCTCAATGACAAGGTCTTCATATGAGGCTTGACAGATTTGCCAGACTGTGACCAGTGTGGCCTTGCACGCTTTCTACCATTGTCCCCGGGTCCTCCCCTTATGACTCATCTTGCTCTCGAAGAGCTCATGCTCATTGATTATGCACATGCATCTGACAATGTGTCGCCCCTGTATTCCGAGGTGAAATGAATGGTGTTTCTGACGCTGCTTGCCACAGCCTGAATGGTGATTTGGACAGCGCGAATGGAGGAAGTCTTGCGAGGCAGCCGTCTTTCTCATGACGATCTGATCCGATTCTTTGAGCATCAGATCAAAATGAAGATTGATGATGAACTGATAGAAAGTGCCTGCATTCGACAGTCTTCAGCGAAAGGTGGGTGACTGAGGTGAGCTTGGTTCATTTGAACGGGGCTAGCCTTGATTTTCTCTTTTAGGTCAACCTATGTCACATCAGGGTGGTTTCCTGTGGAGCCCTCTCCTTGGTTAGGTTAGACAAGCTTTGTGTACCTAGTTAATGTGAGTAAATGTTGTTCCTGGCCTATTCCCGGCTGCATCTTTGGTTATGATCCAAGTCGAGATTCCCAACCTCCCCAGTTTGTTTTGGTCCCCTTTTACATCTCGACTGGGTCAGCTTTTTATTTCCCATGTCTGTCTATATTTTCACATTTCCCACTCCCTTAGCGAGAGAGCTTCTTGATTTTGTCGAATGGGCAGAGTACAGCAGCCTCTCATTTTGAGGGCTGGATGGGCCCTACTAACATCAGTTATGTTTCGTTCACTTTGTGTTCATGTTTAGTTTGTTTTGGGGTTCATTCCCTCCCCTCTCATTTTTCATCATAGATTTTATATAATTATTATCATTAAATTTTTATGACATGGGACGCGTTTTGTAGGTCCCCCTTGAGAGGATACGGTATTATGGTGTATGGAGGACTGATTGGTGACTGATGAGTTTTTGTTGTGAATGGGCAAATTGCAAAGAATGAATGGGTCGTGAATCAGATTAGCTAGGTATAAGATAGTGATGACCAGCCTTAAGCCCTCCCCCTTTTTGGCCTTGTGCCACAATTGTGTATAAAAACACAATAAGTATCGAAAAATTGGTGTATTTTGGCTACTGCATTCGTCAGAGTTATTTTTCTGACTGGTTACCTGCATTGGGATTTGTGAGATAGTACCTGCGAATCGAGTTTTCGGCATTTCTTTCTGTCCCCGATATTCGAGTCTGAACTTACAGTGATTTGTTCTCTGCGTTGTGGAATTAATCTGCGACAAACATTTCCTTTGCTTTCAGAATGCTTACAAGCTATTTTCGCATTATGACGGACAAGATATTTGACGTCAAGTTGATACCCGAGTTTGATGGTTCAGTGACCAGACAAGCAGTTACTGAATGGATTGAGAAGACAGAACTTGTTTGTGACCTGTGTGGAATTAAAAAGGTTGAACGTTTTCTTCCTCTGAGGTTGACGGGCGGAGCGTTTGCTGTTTACCAACAGTTAAACTCAGAGCAAAAACCAGATGTCAAGCAGATAAAACAAGCCCTGCAGATTGCCTTTGCACCGGATCGTTTCTTGGCTTACGAGCAATTTATGGAATGCTGACTGTGCCCGGACCAATCCGTCGACGTGTTTCTAGCCGACTTGAAGAAGCTAGCAGGATTATTTGGCAGGATATCTGAGCAAGGACTAGCATGTGGGTTCATAGCAGGTTTACCCGTGCGCGCATCTTTCAGGATGGAAGACATGAATACAAACCAACTGTTGGACCGAGCTCGGGCCATAATGAAAGATCAAATTGCAACTAAGGAAATGGTTGTGGCTACCATTTCACCAGGCAGAGCTGATAAACATCCAAATGTTAAACATCAGGAGGGTATGTGATGCTACCAATACTCTGGGTGGAATCACCTTTCCAGGGACTGTCCGGTTGCTTCTGGTGTCAAGAAGTAGGCCACATTGTTTCATTGTGTCCAGGGAAAAGAAGAAGGGGACAAGATGTCAGCGCCAGTCTCTTCCCTAAGTGAGTTATGAATGAAACGCTACTCGTCTTGGGTATTTACATGAACGGAATTAAGAGAGTGGCACTGGTGGACACTGGCAGTTTACAGACACTGGTATGTCAGCCTGTCAATCCTGGCAGGTGACAGAGGTGAACATACTCACCATAAATGGAAATACTCTCAAATGTTGCGGAGTTGGAAGTATCAAGCTTGATGTGGACAATGCAAACCCCCTCAAAATTGAAGTCTTGGTAATGGATGGAGAGCTATTGGGTTTTGACTTGTGGCTTGGGTTTGACACCATTAAAAAGTTGGGCGGACTCCAAATAACAGAGTGTGGCAATATACGGTTTCCCAAGCGTGGGATAGTCTGTTATGCTGTTATTAAAATAGAAGAAACTGATTTCTGTGCCGAATTCGATCCAAACTGGAAGATATGGGTCGCATCATGGAAGTGGTCTGATGATCGATCACCAGAGAGTTTGCGAAATTGGATGCCCGAGTACCCAATACCAACGGGTGTCAAGGAGGAATATGACCATGAGCTGCAGACCTGGCTTGATAACGGTTGGTTGCAGCCTTATCCTGAAAGGAACTTGCTCCCCCAAAAGGTTTAATTCTGTTGATGGCGATGGTGCAGAAAAACAAAAATATTAGACTATCGAGAGCTGAATGAGTGTCTCGATGCACACACAGCCAATGCTGACGTGTTCGCACAGAAACTGAGGGATGTCTCTATCCTTGATTTACGGCAGGCCTATCTACAATTACATATCCGTAAGTCACTTTGATCCTTTCAAACTGTAATCTTCAAGGGTCGAAGATATTGCTTGACCCGAATGGGTTTTGGGTTGAATGTTGCACCAGCCATAATGAAGGCCATTGTGGACACCACGTTGCTGAAAGACGAGTCAGTTCGACTGGCAACCTCATCATATATTGATGATATTTATGTTGACAAGAGCATGATTTCAGCAGCTCACGTGAAGGAGCACTTGACTGCATTTGGTTTGACCTGCAAGGATCCGGAGCAGTTACGGGACGGCACACATGTGCTGGGTTTGCATGTCAAGCAAGATAACAACACGCTTAAGTGGAAACGTGGAAATGGCATTCCATCAGTTCCTGAGGTCCTGACACGACGAAATGTCTTCTCATGGTGTGGAAAACTGGTGGGTCACATTCCTGTGTGTGGGTGGCTTCGTGTTGCTACATCATTTGTAAAATGCAGGACAGTATCGATCATGTCTGGTTGGGACGATGAAGTGACTGATACTCCCCTTAAGAACATGATTGAGGACATAGCGGAGAGAATACGCCAGAATTACCCTGCACACAGTAAGTGGTGCACAAGCAGACACACTTATGAGGTATGGGTCAATGCAAGTTCTCTCGCTACAGGGGTTTCGTTTGAGGCTGACGGAAGCGTTGTAGAAGACGCATGTTGGCTGCGGCCTGCGAAGGACGCCCAACATATCAATTTATCAGAATTGGATGCTATTCTGAAGGGCGTCAATTTAGCACTACAGCGGGGCACAACAGGGCTACATCTCTTCACGGACTCCGTGTGTGTGCACCGGTGGGTATCAAACATGCTCACTGGCAAAGCCAGAATATGAACTAAGGTGGCAAGTGAGATGCTGATCTGGAGGTGTTTGAGTACTCTTGAAAAGCTGATTCAAGTGTATAACTTATTGATCACAATAAGTTTAGTAACGTCAAGTGAGAATTGAGTGGATAAGCTCACCAGAGTACCGCAACGATGGTATGATGTGATCAAGAAGGAAATCGAACCAACATGCCCGATATGCACTTCCATGGTGAACAATACCTCTCCTGATCAGATACGTGCCATACATTGCCAGAGTGGACATCCTGGCATCGGGCAAACACTGTATTTTGTAAGACAAGTCTACCCTATGACATCAAGGCAGCCGTCAAGGCAGCCGTCAAGGCAGTGGTCAGAAAATGTAAAGAATGCCAGTCAATTGACCGAGCCTCAAGTCATTGGCCTCGTGGCAACCTAAGTGTGACTGAAATCTGGACCCACTTAGGAATGGATATTATGCATTACGGTGAGCAACACTACCTTATGTTAATTGATTGCGGCCTCAGTCAATTTGCAATATGGCGATGCCTGCTTCAACAAGACTCAAGAAGTGTCATTTGACAGGTGGAAAATATTTTTTTTTAACGAGGCCCACCATCAAAAATCCTGACCGACAATGACACTGCATTTCATAGTAAGTCATTTAAAGATTTCTTGGATGACTGGGAAGTCCAACTTCATTTTTGCTGCACCTATGTTCCTGCAGGAAATGGTATAGTGGAAAGATAATGGAGGTAGTATACTGGCATAATATCACGCTGAAAGATCATATATCGTTGACAAATGCACCTGCCAATATGATTCACCATTACCAACTGAAAGTGAAGGGAATTGCTACATTACCACCTGATCATTGTAAGTATCACGATATATACAAAGTTGGAAACAGAGTATAAGCTCCCCATGGCCGGTGTACCTCCAGGTATCAAGTGGGTCGCTATTACTTCCTTATTAGATTCCAACAGCCGAATCACTCAACCTTTGTATTCTCTTGGGGCCTTAATCACTTCCTTCTGTCCAGGTCAGAGAATTGAATGGTATTTTCCTTACAATAATTAATTTTTACAAAAATTGTTTGTATTAAATATTTGTATAACTTATTCACTGTCTCTGTTCATCTTATAAACAACAAACTCGCAAAAACTATTTGCTGAATGAGCATTCTAACCGTCAAATGTGCAAGTGAACGTGTTTATGCAAAATATATTTGTTTTTATTGTATTAACTTTCATTCATAGCCATATTCCTTGAATATTCATTATATTTGCTTTTATTTTTCAGTCTTTCTTCAGGCTCCTCTTACTACCTAAAAAGTTCAAATTTGGATTCATCTGTCCACAATACATTCTGCTAAATTATGAATATTTTGCATGAGAAAATTTATATTTTGTTTTCCCCCATTAGGATTAAGTAGATTTTTTGAGATTACTAAAATTTTCACCTGAGTTAAATCTTAATACAAGTTCTAAATGTTAACTCAGCACTAACATTGTAAAAAAAAACATATGTAGCTGTCTCGGTTTGAATAAAAAAAAAGTATTTTCATAGTTTTTAAATTTATTTTTCAATTTAAAGTAATTTTCACAAAATAGCAAAATCAAAGCAGCTAAGCATTGAGGCACAAATTGAAATTTTATTCAAACAAGGCTACTCTGAGACAAATTGGAGATTTCTAGACATGGGGTGTAATATTGGTTACAAAGGCAGTTAGAAACTGGCACAAATATTGAGAGAAAAAGAACTGGACATCAAAAGTGACAACTGCTGCTGAAGATAAACACTTGATTATTATAAGGAAAAGAAATAGAAGGAAAACTGCTCCAGAGTTGAAGGTTGAACATAATTTTTCACATCAGCAACCAGTGTCATTAGCAACTATGATAAATTGACTTAAATCAGCATGACTCAAAGAGTGCAGAGCCATCAAGAAACTCCTTTTATAGAAGGTGAATAAGCAGAAAAGACTTGTGGGCAAAAAAGCATAAGAACTGGACATTGAAAGAGTGGCAAAATGTATTGTGAACAGGCAAGTCCAAATTTTAAATTTTTGGTAGTAATAAGTATGTATGTGAGAATAAAATCTAGGAAAAAACTGAATGATGAATGTGTGGTTCCAACAAGTAAGCATGGTGGTGGGTCTGTTATGGTGTGGGGTGTTTTGCAGGGAGAGAAGGCTAGAGATTTGATTTAGATCAAGAGAATCGTGAAAAAAACCCAAAAAAACAATATCATTTGATTTTGCAAAGACATCTTATGCCATCTGGTTTATGCATAACTGGAAAAAAGTTCACCTTTTCACAGTGATCCAAAACACACATTTTGACATAATTTATTATGTCAAAATTACCTTGAGTCAAAACAAGGAACAAAATTTTGGAAATTATGACTTGGCCACCTCAATCTCCTGACCTCTCTGCCACTGAATTGGTATGAGATGAATTGGATAGAAGATTTTGAAAAGAACACCCAAAGAGTGAGAGCGAGCCTTTTCAGTGCTTGAAGTATGCTTGGGAAAATCTACCATCAATCTTTTTTTCAAAAACTGTTGGAATGCAAATGGTGGTTATATTGATGAAAAAAAATATGATGCTGTTGTATAAGTTTTTATAGTTTGTGCTTAGTTTTTGACAAAATGAAAGCAAATATACAGTAATTACTGAAATTTTATTGTTTGCTTTAAAAAATAAAAAATATCTCATTTTCAGGTGAAAAAAAGAAAAAAAAGAAATGCAGGGTGGCCCTAAACTTTTTGCCTGTAGGAGATTGAGAGTTCATTTGGGGTATAACATAAGGTAGTAGCCAAAATAGACATGTGGGAAAAATCAACATGCATGTATAGTCTTGTAAGAGATTCATTGGAGAAAATCAACATGTATATATAAGTGAGATAGACTTGTGGGGGAAATATTCTATGAATTATCACACTGTAGTAGTTAAGAATTGGTCTCTATGGCTACCACTGATTTCATTGTTGGCTGAAGGCATCACTGTTAATGGAAGCACCTTGGTGTCACTGCTGATGGCCTGGTCAAGCTTGCCTGCCATGGGGAGGTTCATCGCTAATGCAATCCTGGTCAGATCTGCCTTCATGGGTGAAATTAGCATTGTCTTTATAGTGAGTTAGTAGCTCAGAAATGGCTGCTGCAAAAAATTGTGTGTGCTTTTTCTGATTGGTCAGCAAAGATGGATTATGACCCTGGTATTTTTGGATGGGATTCTGGAAATGGGTGTGTGGAGCTAGACAAAATTAAGGTCTGTTTTTGTCATATGAAATTGGAATGTCATAGTGAGCACTTCAATTTGAGTCAAAGAATTGGAGTTATGACAGAGTACAACAAGTAATATAATGTGATTTAATTATTTATACATCATACATTTAAATTGAACATTTAATGAACTTTCAGAAATTCCATAGTGCATTTTTGTAATCAAGATTTTTAAATTATGCATCCTATCACATTGAAATAAACAAAATATTAGTATAATGAAGTGAGGATGCCAAAGAATGATAGCAAAAGACTTGAATCTTCACTGCATAACATTTTATACACTCCAATATTTCATCAGTTATTTGCAAACTGTTTGTAGTATGCAAGCAGCCCATGACATCTCTTGTCCAATACACAGACATTACATTTTTATCCTGTAGTGTGTCTTAGACTGCCTGTAGCTGTTGTTTAGATATCCATATGTCAACATTCAATATCTGTCTATATTTCTGAGATGAGGTATTATGTACATTATTTACATTATTCGGACTATTATCCTCATCTTTGTCACCATATTTATTACAACGTTTCGGCTGTTGTACGCTCCGGCCTTCTTCAGGTGGTTGGAATGTCGAACTTAACCCTTTATTTCACTCACTGGGGTAGACTGTTCTCAAGGACACATGGCACAGTGGATAAAGGCATTGGTTAGATCCAGTGGCAGGACCCAAAGAGTGTGATTTCAATACCCGGTTAAGGCAGTGGAGAACTTTCAGAGGGAAATTAACAGGAAATAACTGATAACTGACATCCATTAAACATGCCACATGGAACTAGAACAGTCTACCCCAGTGAGCAAAATAAAGAGTTATGTTCGACATTCCAACCACCTGAAGAAAGCAGGAGCATACAACAGCCGAAACGTTGTAATAAATATGGCAACAAAGATGAGAACAATAGTCCGAATAATGTAAATAATGTCCAACATTCAAGTTCTCATGCTTGCAATACTGGATGCTGATGGGAGGTCACATATTTCTGTATTCATTGGCTAGAACTGACCCCAGATTAACCCACTGGTGCACCCAGTTTTATTGCTATGTGGTGTGAACTTGAAGCTAAGCCTATTCTGGGACAATACCACATTAGTTATATTCAAAATGTTATCAGCAAATGTATCTATAAGTTCCATTACATTAAGTCAAGATTTGCTATTTTGACCCAGTTACTAGGTTATTTTATTATCTCCTTTATTATCTTGCCAAAAGTCAAGGTTTTTATTATTTTATAGGACACCTTCTAGCCTGGTGACATATGTAGCAATTTTACATGGCCTCATTTCTATCAATTCTACAAAAGAACTCTGGTGAGATATAGAGCCATGCTGTCTTGAGATTTCTAGTGTGAATAGACATCAACAGCATGCCCAATAAATGCTCCACAAACCAATTCTGAGCAAGTTGAGGCTGATGATACAATGCATGCAGGAATAACACATCACTGTTATGGTACACTGCAAATGGTCATGAAGTAGTGCAACATAATGGCCACTGATTAATGATGTGTTTAACTGGACCAGCAGAGACAATCTATGACATGTGGGCAAAATCCACACCATTATGGAACTACTTTCAGCATGCATGGTGCTCCAATGTGAACAAGCATTGTTAGACTGTTAATACAAACAATTCTAGCCAGATGCTTCTGGTCATAAATATGGTTGGCTACTGTAATGTCCATAGTTGGTAGTATCGCCTCCATCATGTATTCCTAGTACATGTGATGACATAGATCAAGGAATGTCAAATGTCCCATCCATCTGGCACCCATTATTATGCCCAGTTCAAACTGATAATTCAGTGCTTTCTCACCATTAGCTGCCTATCATTTATGCCAATAACTCACCAGATGTCAGAAGGCATCTGATATAGGCTTAGGCATCTCCAGGGATAGTGGCACTGATTACCTTTACATACTGTATCCCATAAGTTTTGTCACATTAATCTGTGTTTGTTTATACACACTGATGTGCCAAGGGTCACTCCAAAAGTAATTCCTCATGTTTTTATTAAGATATTGATGATGAGAGTTGGAAGTTGGTGATATGGCAGTACAGATTGAAACCTCTGGCTAATAACCCATAATTTTTTAGCTTGTTACACATAGCAGTCTGGCAAAATGTCTTGATATGAAAGTGCATACAAAGCAAATGTGTATCATTGCTCCAGGTGGAAAAAAACTGTACCTACTGCACTCACTGAAAATTTATGGAAGCTAAACAATGAATGTAAGAAGAGTCAGGTGATGGTGACTGCAGCATGTATAACAAGCCACATTCCAGAAACCCTTACACATTAAATTCCTGTGGATAAATACATTTTTAAAAATAAATGTAAAGAAACCAATGCAAGTTCTTTACAGTGAATTCTTCAAATAAGCACTTGGAGATACTTACTGATGAAATCTTTGGGGGACAGAATGTCTACATCTGTTGAAGAATGCTTCACATGTATTTTTTTTTTTAATTTTCTGGCCAAAATTGTCATTTTTATTATATTTTATTGTTGCAAAGTTTGATAAAATTTTAGTCAAACAAAAATGAAGTCAATTTAACATTTATTTATTCTACATTTCAAACAGAAAATTAAATGTCAGTATTGTAAAGATGCATACTAAGTTTCTTAATATGATCTATAATGGGACAAATGACATTTGTAAACAGCCAATCAAAATAGAATATTATTTTTGAATTCTGATATCTCAAACATTAAGGCTGAAGATAGCATATGAATGTTTCAAACTATTTGTGCATGTAGTAATAACACTAGCATTCAAATAATATATCTATTGAAATTGTCACATCTTCATTGCTCACAAATACATTTTTGGTATTCTATATTTTAAGTTATATATAACATATCAACTAGCAGAATGTACCTAATAAGAGAGTTTTAATGGAAAAAATAAAGTTTTCAATATCATTTTTTCTATAAAGAAAGTTATCTTCTTTTTTTTTTCCTCTCTCTCTCTCTTCCCTTCACGAGTGTATTTTATAAAGAATGTGACCAATTCTAAAAGTGTTATTTTTATACAGCTTAGTTCAGTATTTCTATTTTCTGTTTTATAAGAAATACAAGATTGTCCTTCAGGTATAGATAGTTGCTTAACTTAGTCTGGGACAAAATAAAAATAAAAGGAAACATATATAGGAAGATTGTATTGCACCAATCTTCTTATCAAGTCTGTCTGACCTGAAGATCAACATCTGAAATGTCAGTGTTGGTAGGATATACAAAACTTTTTCAACTCTTTTTTATTCACAACTTTAGTATTTAATGTAACAAATAAGAGTTTAAACAAATTTTATGATTTAGTTGATTTTTTTCATCTTTGTTGATATCTCACATGAAACAACTTTGCAATACAATGTGTATTTTTACAGATTGATTGCATTAGTTTTATATATCTACTTTTTTTTAAAGTACTTTAAATTCAGTTTGCACATGTTACACACACAATTTGTATATGTAAAAAAAGTTTATTTTACTTTGCAATTCATTTATTGTGCCCTTTGGTCTTCATCGGGTGTATATCAATCCAGTTAATCTAGTGAAAGTTTCCAAAGTATTTGCAATAATTTAATCAAATGAAGAATAAAAAAAATATACATGCATTTCAATAATACTTGATAATAAAAGAAAAAAAGAAGATAACAAAATTGGAAAATTTACTCTTTTATTGATACCAAACCAACATACAATGAACAGAGAACGTCATTCTGAGATACAAGTAGAAATAACATAATTAATGACATTTCAATAAGAAATTAACAGTTGACACAAAGAAGGCTTTTTTAATATAGGGACCTCCACAAAAAACATGATACCTAATGTTTAAAATGAATTTTTAAATATGAAAAATTTTTCCTGAAGCTTTTAATTTAGCATTAATTTCAAGATGAAATTAAAAAAAATGAAAACAGTTCTTGTAAAAATTCATTATTCATTGAAAAGAATTTTTTGTAAATAGTGTTGATAATATAACTTATTTATAAAAGCAATTAAAAGCTTTTCTAATTAAATAAAGTCACAGTTTTATTGCATTTTTTTGTTTTATGATTCAAAGCAGATTTTTGGTCGATGGTGTTTGTTTGACAAAATATTGATTCTACAAGGAATCCTGCTTTTAACTATGAAGAGGCTGAAATTTTAATTTCTCAAAATTTCATAAAATTAAGTGTGTGTGGGGGAGTAATAGATGCAAAAAAAAATATTTTTACCAAGATTTTCTAAAACAAAAATTTTATGATACTTTTTAGAATATTTGAAATTTTGATTAAAAATATTATTTTTTTGCATCAACAGCGGGGGACCAAATATTAACATAGGAAATTTTAGCATCTATTTTTGCAGTGAAAACATTGATTCTTGCAAAAATCAAATAATTGTCAGATTTTAATGAAACTTTCAGAACTTATTCACAAATGAACATTTTTTTTTTTTTTACATGTTACCCACCACCCCACACATTTTGAGAAATTAATTTTTCTACTGAATAATGTTTACACGCAGATCTCCATGGAGAATTTGTCATCAATTTTTTTTTGTAAAACAGGATTCCAGTTACCAATAAGCTGCTCTGAATCATAAAATAAAAAATGCAACAAAACTAGGCTTTTAATTAGAAATTTTTTAATTGCTTTTATGTATAATATATACTATAGACACTATTGTCTTAAGAAAAAGCAAATTTTTGATGAATAATGAATTTTTACAAGAATTGTCTGCATTTTTTTAAAAATTTTAATAAAATAATTTATAAAATTTTAAATCTTTTAAATTTCTGGATTAATCGGTACCAGTTAGGTGATATCATTATTAAGAAAAAACTATATTTACTAATCATAAATGAAATAGCTTACTACAATTCATCAACCTCCAATATTTTGTAAAGAATTCGAATTTTTTTTGCATGTATAAACGTACTGATTTTTATAAATACTGGCATCCATACACAACATTATCAGATCAAAGACTATAGTAAATTTAAAGCCAAAATACCAAAAGTTCAATAAAACATTAGATTACAGAAAAAATTTTCATAAATTTTTAAGATTACTGGGTAGTTAAAAATTATATAAAAAAGGTGCTCATGTTATATTCCTCAAGTAATTTTTACAGATATGTCTACTGTAGAAAAAAATTAGACATACTTCAGTTTGTCAATCAAGTTATTAAGTAAAAACTATATTTACTAATCATAAATGGAAAAGCTTAGTACAATTCACCAACCCTCAACATTTTAAGTGACTCTCTAACTTCAAAGGAGAAATAAAAGAGCTAGTTACAGTTTAACATAAAAATGTTAAAAATACAAAGATACTCAGCATTAAATTTAGATGTCCAGTATACAAATGTTTAACTTTGCCTATCTCATTTAGTTTTTAATTGCTATTGCTTTTAATTATATCACATTATCGAACAGTAGTTTTGTGAGGAAAGGAGATATATTGCATAATCCTGGACATAACTTTACTGTAGAGAATTCCAAAATTAGTGGACTTTCACTCTTACTTACTTTCCCTTTTAATCAAAACTGCATTCTTTATGTTAAAATTATGGTCAGGCCAATTGCAATGGATGACAAATGTATTGAGTGTATTGCTTTGTCCCTTCTACCCCATTTTGGCAAATTACTAGAGGCCCTAATCAACTCCGAATTGCTTAAGTGTCTCACATCACAGGGTCTTCTTTCACATAAGCAATATGGCTTTTGCTTCTTTAGGTTAACTACTGATGTGTTAACAGTTATTGCTGAAAGAGTCTATAAAGCCTTAGATAAGAATGGTGAAGCTCGGGCTGCTGCTTTAGATACCACAAAGGCATTTGAAAGCTTATATTATTTCTGGACAAATTTTTTTATCTAATTCAGTCTTGCTTATCAAATTGCAAACTGAATAGCTACTCTTTTTGCATTAATGCCGGTGTCCTGCAGGGCTCTATCCTTGGATATACAGGCTCCTAACTTTCATCAATGACCTTCTCAATGTCATCAGTTCTCAATTCAGTATCTATGTTGATGACAACTATTTAATCCTAAAGAAGTAATGGTAAGTCTGATTGATTCAATAAAGTCAAATTGGCAGCTGATCTAAAAAAATGACCTACAATCAGTTAATTGGGGAATTAAATGGCTTCTTAATTTTAATGCCTCCAAAACAAAACTGCTCTCTCATTTTAAAGGACCTGTTTTACCTTCCATCAACATGGCTGATGTTAACCTCCAGGAATGTGACTCCTTGTATTTTTCAGGTTAACATTTTCCACTGACATGAAGTGGAAAGATTATATCATCACTGATGATATCCAGTCACTTTCCCAAGCCATAACAGTTTCCCTGTAGCTTTTCTATATTTTTATGGTAATTGTTCTGATGAGCTTTCTATTCCATTATTGCAACTTTATGAATTCTAGTTCTAGATTGGCACCTAGGTCTCATCTTATAGTTGAAATTGCTAAATGTAACAGTAAGTTCTATGCTAACAGCAGCTTCTTTTGCATTTCACACTTGTGGAACTCTTTTCTGGCTGCTTCTTTTCCAGTCAATTTTGATTTTCAAAAATTTAAATGCAATGTTAACTGATAACTTGTCTTAATTTCTGTTCTTTTATTGTTCTTTCTCCTTAATGTTTTTCTTTTTCTTATATTCTTTGACTCTTGTATCTTAGTGGCTTTATTGCCTTCCTTGAGGTGAAATAAAAAAAAATAATTGTAACAAGTTTAGATAAATTCTTTCCAATTGTAATCATTAATGAGATGGCAGTTATATTATGTATCTAGTTTTATCAAGGTTGTGTTACTTTCTTATTTTTTGTTATGTATTCAGCATGATAAGTAAAAGCAACAAAAGGCTGAATAAGATTTGCTAAGTTAAAAATATAGATACATCAAAGGTTAGTAATTGAATTCATAGCTGAGTGTCTCTTTATCTTTTGTATCTAACATAACATGTTTTATGAAAACCTGTAGCTTGTATGTGTGGTATTTCTTTCCCCTCACCAATTATTATATATATAAGACTGACCGACTCCATTGATATAACTATTATTAGTCCTTTTTGGAACAAAAAACATCACTTAGTTTATATATATATATATATATATATATATATATATATATATATATATATATATATATAGTGGACACAGATAAATACAGAGTGGCAACAGTATTTCATGCTTAAACACAATCTTCAGGCCATCATATATATATATATATATATATATATATATATATATATATATATATATATAATACATGAGGTCTGATCAAAAAAGTATCGGGTCTGTTCTATGGTAACAGAGCTAAAGTATGCAGAGTGAAGCTACTTGGCACCGATCGACTTTGTCACACATGCACACTAAGTTCTAATGCTTATACTCACTTCTGTTGTTTATAGTAGTGCTTGGAAGGAAAGTGTGTAGAGTGTGGTCATTTCACCACACTACAGAGGTTCCATCAGTGACCATGGCAGAGAAAATGGAGCAGAGAATCTGTATCAAATTTTGCCAAAAGTTTGGTGATACCTGCACAAAGTTGCAGAAAGTGTATAGAGAGGAGGGTATGGGCTCAACATGAGTGTATGTGTGGTTCAAACATTTCTAAAATAGCTGACAAAATATCAACAGAGACACAACCAGCAGAACTGATGAAAATATTGGAGATATACATGCAGCTGTTTGGAAAGACTGTCATATCACCATGTACAAGTTATTAGAAGATGTTACAATTCAGTTCATTCTCACTGCATGACTACCAATGATTGCAGGATGCTGTTCATCAGAAAATGACAAAATTCTACCATGACAATAGACCTGGCCATTCAGTACAACAGTGTTTGGCCAAGCACAACATTCCTTAGGTTTTACAATCACCATATTCTCTAGATCTCGCCCATTGTGACTTTTTTCTTTCCAAAAATTAAATCTCACTTTAAAGGAACAAGACTTCAAGATGTTGAGGAAATCCAAGAGAATGTAAAGAGGCAGCTGTTTGCTATCCCAAAAATAGGAGTTCTAGGAATGCTTCCATCAATGGAAACAACCAGAGATAAAAAGTGTGGTTTCATAACGGGACTACTTTGAAGGAGATTAAATTCTGAATTGATATGTGTTGTATTTTTCTTTTAATAGCATCAGTACTGATACTTTTTGATCAAACCTTATATATATTTTAATTGGCTATATTTATAGAGGAGAGGGTTCAGTATCAGAGTGAGGTCATAAATATCAACATTGCATGGTGAATATTAGTTTCATGCCTTACACAATCATCATTGCTTAAGGTGACAATCACCATGCAGCACAATCATCATTGTTTAAGGTGACAATCACCATGCAGTGTTCATTTCCATATCCACACTGTGTGTATAAGCTGGATTGTTTTACTTTTAAACTACAATATTTGTACAGAGGTAACCTGTATTTAAATTCATTACATTTACATTCAGCCTATCATAACAACCATAGTAACTATGACTGAAATATAGAGATTCAGTGAATTTTATTAAAAATGACAAGATGAAAATATTCTAACATGTTATTAGAATTGGTTTTTAACAAAAGTAAAGATGAGCAAGATAAACAGCTCATCCCTTGTTTCTCTCAATTGATATAAAATATATTTTAATTTACTTCCCTTCATTATCCTCCAAGACCAAATCCTGGAGATCTTTACAACTTATTTTCTTTTAGTGATCTTCAGAATATTTTTAATATATTTCTATATACATATTTATTTGGATGTATTTCTGCAAAAGATATAATGGAATTATTAAATTTTGAAATTAATTGAATTCTTAATGTTTTGCATGTGGAATTATATTATTTTACATTTTTTTTTTAGTCCAAGCATTTCAAAACATTAGAACGTTATGCAGAAAAGAGTATAAAGAAATAATTTCAACTGTAGCAACTTTGAAATGAAAATGTTAGATTGTTAAGAATATTCACTGAACCATTATTTGTTATTTTTTTAATGGCTTTTGAACAAAGATTTAAAAAGGCATTACACAAAAATTTGGTATGGGTTTACTGATAGGTGAAGAGATGTCCTATCAAAAGAGGTAAAGGGAAAGGTTTAAAAAGTATAGAGATAATGTATTACTATTAATACAGCTTTTCCCCCACTATATATTTTCCCTTCAGTAATGGTTCTGCAGTTTTTCATGGCCAGTTTTACTTTCTAAATTTTGTATATATATATATATATATATATATATATATATATATATGCAGGGTTGATCTTTCCTCGAAGCTCAAATACTTTATCAAAGAATCTATATCAAGTCTCATATCAGGGGAAGATATAAAACAAAATTTGCCTCCCTTGTTACTCTCCCCTATTGAAAGCAGAAAATAATTATTTTAAGGCTTTAAAATTTCAAAGGTCTTTTCATTAAAATCAGGTTTTATTGTGATTCATTCTTTTTTTTCCACTTAAGCTTAAACAGGAATAATTCAATATTTAGATGAAAAGTATTAGATAACCCACCAAATCTCTTACATGGTAAGCATTGTAGTCTTTTTGTTCATTAATGCGTAATAACATAGCTACTCCCATCAACAATGGCAAGGTAACTTGCAAAATTACTGTTAAAATAAAAAAAAGAAAAAACTCCAAAATAACTGGAATTCATTCTTTAGCTTGTTAGTAAGAATGATAGATTTGTGAATATTGTCACTATTAAAAGCATGTTCAATTGTGTGTCTACAATTTGACCTAGACCTAGAGATCCAAAAACTAATAATAATAAGACAAACTCAATTCTCCAAAGTTTTAAGGATAATTTATTGGAGCAATCAGTTCAAATCTCATCCCTAAGAACATTTAATTTTCAAATTAAATCTTGAGCATACTTATTCTGTACATATAAAAATGATTTGTGGAGGGTACAAAAATCTATTTTGAATTCTGTGTACAGTAAACCTACTTTTACTGGATTGAATACTCATCTGGACTTTTTGGTTTAAACTAAAATTAAATCTGATCAAAACTTTGGATCATCATGCCCTGATTATTTATTCTAAACCAAATTAAATTCTGAAAATGAATTTATTACAAAGGTTTACTTTTAGTTAAAAATTGATACCCTCTAGATACTCTACAATCTAGCATTTGTGCTAAAATTGTACAATTTAACAAACCCAAATTGAATGGTTCATAAGTGTCTCATTTATTTGCAATTACCTTGGATTGGTGAGGCTAGCACAATATTTGCCAAGCAAATCTCTCAAAGAGTGCAGCTTTATTATTTTTCTGCCAATCCACAGCTTGTTTGCACTTCCCAACTTATGTTGAAATATATTCATAAAGATGTTCTACTTCACTCCCATCATGTTAGTTTGTTTTATAATTTTAAATATCAGTTTGATACATAGTTAGAACTAATCAGATTTTGGAAGTGAGAATTGATCAGCATATACCAGCTAAGATCTATCTGGGCTAGTAATTGCAGAACATTTCATAAATAATCTGATTTGTGTCTTGTATTTTACTTTCTCAATCATAAGCAGAGCTCATTTAGATTACCATTTGAAAGTGCTCAAGCCATGTATATAACCAACCTTCCCTCTGCAATCAGAAAGAATAGTTGCAGAGTTTTAATGTTATTTGCTTATGACTTATACTGCTGATTCACTGGTGATATTTTTTTTTCATACCACTAATTTATATTTTGAATTGTGAAGACCAAGTAATGATAACAGGTTACCTTCTTTTATGATTTGTTTTAATCATTTTTGATTTACCACTTAAAGTAATTTTTTCCTTTTTCTTCCTTCCTGTTTTAATATTTTTGTATATATTGTCAGTGAATATATACTTTTTAAAAAGTTCATTTTAAAGGCATAATAAAATTTTCTACCTTCCTAATATCCAAATTATTTAGTTATTAATTTATTCAGTTCAAAAATGTTCCCCAATTTCTATTCTCAAATGCCTATAGGAAATAAAGTTACTACTTGGATATCCACATACATATATACTACTATCACTACAGTTTGGAAAAACTTTTATGATATCAACATAAGTTTCTACAAATTGTCATTATATATATATATATATATATATATATATATATATATATTATTAATTAAAAAGAAGAGAATTACTACAAACGTTTTTGGAATATTTGAGGAGCTGTGATACAGTGAAATAGTCAATATGTCTGTGTGTGTATATATATATATATATATATATATATATATATATATATATATATATTTATATATAAATTTTAGTTATTCTGTCCATTTTGTTTTGGTTCAATTTTACCAATGTAACATCTACCACCAAACCATATTCCTTCACTAAATCTGAGAAAATCTCCAGCATTCTCCTTATCAACATCTCACTTGTAGCCTTGGTATTGACCCTTGCCTTGCTAGTTAAAATATGCGAGTCATTTCAAATAATACTCCAGCTGTCAATGAGCTTGTGTCAACTCACATGCCAAACTCTTTCCTTGACATTTATGCACAATTCACTCCTGGTCATTGTTTCACTGCCTACAATCTGAGCGGAATAACATCTGTTTTGTCATCCTGCCCTTTTGTTACCACACTTCATGATGCCGGTTGCTAATGCAACCATCTACTTACTGGAATATGTCACACAAGACCTTTCTTCTGATAACTGCTTCATGGACATCTGGGAGTACATTTTACCATTTCCACTGCAAGATGCCATTCTCCACCCTAGACTGTCAATCCAAGCACACTAGCATTTCCTGTCAAAGTGTGATAGATGTTCTGCTATGTGTGAGACTGGCACTACATCCCCAATGACATAGATATCATTGATATACACTGGGGATGCTTTTTCAATTGTCTCTTCTTGGAATAGCACAGCTCTTATGATGGGTTACATTATCTGAACTGTAACATTAAGTCAAAATCCTATGTCTACACTTTTCCTTTTCCACATCTGGCACAGCTTTCTAGTGACAACAGTGCAATGAACTATTTCAAATTGTGGATAACATTGAATTCACATCTTGTCAAGGGAGGAGACTGGTACTATAATCTTATCCATTAGCCTTTTCCCCAGGCAATCCCGTAACAAATGGCCCAGCTCCTGACACTGAAAACAGCACAACATTTCTATGAGGCCATTTCTCTCGATCTTTAGTGAAGCAGAACTTTGCCAAGTGGGTGGTTACATGCATGGTACCTTATTTCAGTGGTTTCTTCCGGGCCATCCACATCATGCACTGGTCACACAGCCACTACTGTCAGCCCTACTACTATCCTCCTTTAATATTGCTTTAGCTTGGACCAGTGTCTAGCTAATGCTCATGTCATCCATCTAAGTGGAAGTTCAAAGAAGTTTCTGAACATAATCTGGTAACCTGGCCACAAAGGTGCATATGAGGCCTCGCTCAGTCATGCCACCAAATGGAACAGAAATCTTTTGCATCTCTGCTAGGTAAATGTCTACAGATTCTCTAGAGTGCAGTGTACAATATGCTAGCCATGTCCTTTATGCTAGAGAAGTCATTCTTTTTCTCTTCACTCAGCTGCTGAAACACAGGAAATGATTGTATCTTTTTTTACCCTACACAGATGACATAACAACTGCCTTTTCAATCCAGTTGACAATGGACTGATTGAGATCAAATTTATCTGCTATTGGAAGGAATAAATAGCTTGTGTCTAAAATGAAGAATTACTATAAGGTCATCAAGACACAGATAGTCATTAAACCTCTAATGAACTCAAATTGTACCAACCATGGACATGCTTGCCAACTCCAGAGGATCCACAAGCCAACTAAGTGACTGTTTCTTTACATTTTGTACATTTGTTTTTGTTTTTTTTTGCAATTTCCAGTGTTGTTTTTCCATCGCTCAATAACTTGTTTCTCTTTTGAGATTATTTCTTACAACCCATGGTAATTTTTCTATAATGAAACTTAAAAATATCAATAAAATACTAACTAAATATTTACAATATAATTAAATTAACAAACCTAATTACAAATGAAGAACTCACTACCAAATAAATTATTTCTAAAAAACATGAGTTCATTTGGTACCCTGAAAGTTTTTCATTGATTGATTGGTCGTTAATAATACCAATTTTTGTGAAAATAACTAAATTTGACTACTGTGTAAGAAAAAACTAAGCCAAATTGGGGGATTTTAGACGTTTATTTTATATTGTTTATTGAATAAACTTTATTATCGTCAATAAAAATTTAAAAAGTAACTATTACGTCAAATGTAGAGAAAAAAAGCCTAATATTACAATATAATTTAATTTAAACTTTTTTATTTTTGTGCTTAGCTTAGCCTTAGATAATCAAACTTTTTCTTTTTTCGTGCCTCTTTTTTATCACATCTAAAAATTGCAAAAATTTAATTGTCTGATGATCTGGAGATCTCTCAATGCTAAAAAAGTAAAAGTTTTATAAAAAAAAAGAAAACAATTGGGTCGTGTATGTTTGATTTTTTTACATTTTCAGCTTAATGAAAATTTCGTTGAGTTTGTCAAGCAAGAGTAAAAAAGTATTAACTTAGCTTTGAAATCTATGTACGCCTGAATTTTTTCCTTTTTATAAAATAAATTGTTTCGATAAAAAGTTTTCTATTCCAAATAAGGAAAAAGTTTTTCCTTATTCGGAAAAACAAAAGTTATTGACCGTACTTCTGAAATAATTGTGTATAACAATATTTTATTTCATTGAATTTGGAATATTCGTAAATGTTTGCAAATCATTCATGTTCTCTCCTAGTTACATACTAAAATTTAGTGTTAAAACTGATTTTGTGTCAAATTAAAATAAATGCAGCATTTTTTAATAATTAAAAAAAAGTGCTACATTTTTACAATCATTTACAATTCTTGTAAAAATTACCATTGATATTTATATGAGAAGTCCTGTTCATTTTCGAAAAAACTGCTAATGCAGGGGATCGATTTCTTACAATGTACAGTACACGTAATGCCAAAGTCGATCCTCTGTGATCACTAAAAAGTAAAAAGTCATTAAAGTTAACTGTTCACTTAAAAACGCAAGGAAAGTTTTCAGTAGTTTTACGAAGTTGCAGAAATAGGATCTCTAAATGAACCAAAATTTTAAATAACAAACAATTTGCTATATAAAAATTAAATTTGATAATATTACTTTTACTTCCTACAGAATCTGTGTTAAGAAATTCTTGAAAAAAAATACAAGTACTAATCAACAAACCGGACAGTCAGGATCAATTCCGGTTTAGCCACATTGCAAGTCGAATCCCCATCTCCACTTGAAAAATTTTTTTTTTTTTTCGAAAGTGTATAGGTTCCAAAGAGAAAAACATTATTTTCATAGAACAGTATTAAAATATATAGTTTACAGTTCGCACTGTTGTCGGCATCTTTTATTGTCACATTCACAATGAATGGTCGCAGAAAAAGTGAGACATGCCCTATAAAGAGGCGGAAAAAGTCTGAACAATGTAGTGTAGTTACATTCATTACTTCATCTCAGAAACAGACAATAATTGAAAAATTTAACCAACATTTGTAAACAATAAGACAAATAATTAAAAGTAAAAATGGACTTACCTGATTGATATTTGAAAAGTCTTGCATCAGAAATAAGACGAAAAATAGCGTCCAAAATTAAATAATTTATTTAAGCTATAAATAAATATAACAACTGGTTAAATACCCGTTAAAAATAAACATAATTACGGATATATTTGTTGAAGTTCTATGACATGATATGTGTGACCAATAAGCTCACAGAAGCAGGAAAAAGTGTCCTTGTTTTGACTTCTGGGAACATTTTCTTTCCACATGATTTCCTTCATATAAGATGGGAACGATTCTTGGTTAGTACCACTTTGGTTTCGTAGCTTTTTTTTGCAGAGTTCCCACAGAGATTCTATACTTTCAAAACTTTGGTAAGTTTGGTTATTTCCATCATCATGTGAATTAATAACCTGATGTTTATAAATACCACCACCTAAGTCGGTTAGGTTTCGATATGCAGCATGATCATGTGTTAGAATTGTCGTTCCCGGAGCAATGTATTTCTGAATAATTGGTTCCAATGTATCAGCAGATACATCTGAAACTGGGACCAAAAAACACTTCCTGGTACCTCTCTCCACGCCACCAAATACCCACTGTTGCTGACCAGAATGTTCAGGAGTTTTCCTACGGAAAAAATTGCTTTCATCTATTTCAACTGCGCCATCAGGGCCACCGATCTGTTGAAAGTTATTATTCACCCATTCACAGCAAAGATCACGACTGAAATTACACCAATTTATAATAGTACTTCTTGTTAACTGTAATTCCTGCAGTGGCATATCCAGAGCCCAGAAATATGTCAGCTGTATTAGTTTTTGTAGACTTACGTGTGACATAGCAAAAAATGAATTGTGTCTTACACTTTTTGTCCACGTACAACCCCTACACTGCCATCTGAATTTATCTATTCCGTTAGCATAATGAGTAAATGATGCTGGATTTTTGCAAATATCACATAATGCTGTGTTGCGTAAAAGCCGTCTTTTAGCAAGCCATTTAATTGCATGTTCAGGTGTAGCTATTTCAGGCATAATAGTCAATAAAGTCCATTTTTCATCTCTAATTTGAGGAAACAACAAAATTTCTAGAGGGTTCACTAAAAAAGTTCTGTTTCTTGGACGAGGCATGGCCAGATTTTGAACAAAACAATACAGAAACTAAAGCAAGACTTTTTAGACTGGACGCTTAAAATAATAATGTAATCAGAATATTAGGCTAGGTAAAGAAATCTAAGGGAGATAATTCAATAACTGTTCGTTCTATCTAAAAGATTTTTCTATTTTATTGCATTTTGTTTTTAGTTTACTGGGTTTTCTTTAGTTAATCTCTATTAAAAAAAATCCTCAAATCAATTAACTTTAAAATAAATGAATCTCTAAAGAGTGCTTAAATACTCGTATCGACAATGCAGCCCGAGCTGAAACCGGTCAGTCTTGTACTTTTAAAATACACAATCGGCTGACAAGAGGAAATTATCACAGCTCGTCTGGTAAAGTCTAAAAGACATTGAGTGTTTTAAGAACACATCCTAGAAAATATACACCTCATGTCTAAATTTTAGACTCTAAAATTGTCAACAAAAGCCATCATAGTCTAATATAAAACATTGAAAATGAAGAAATGCTTTGTCCGATATATTTTTAAACATAGTAAAAAAAAAAACTAAAAAACGATAATAAAAACAAATCACATGCTTCCGTAAAAATAGATGTTTTGGGTACTATAACTTTTTTAATCATGTAACCTGTTTTTCACCTATGAGTGGGTATATAAAGTACTTTCCATCCATGCCTACGATGTCCAGTTGTATAAATGATCGATCAGTGGAGAAAAGAAAATGACGTGTCGCAGAAACGAAAGTTAAATAAATGAGACCCCCCCTAAAAAAAAAAAAAAAAAATGAAACTAAGATCACACTGGAATAGCATGAACCAATCGTAATTAAACTTTTTACTCAGTTCCTCCTTTCTTTTCTTTTTAATTTCGTTTTTAAACATTAAAAGAAAAAAAAAAGAAATTTCCGGTTCCTATAAGCCTCGTTCTGGAGGAAAATTAAGGCGGTCACATCCGGTTCTTTAGTTCTAAAATTATTTTTTTTTTTCCATATTTTGTAGCACGTGTTTTTTTTTCCCCCCTTCACTATCTTAAAAGATGGCCAAGTCAAATTCCGATCTCGCGCATCTTGTATATTATTTCATCAAAGAAAAAAGTGCGGAAGCTGCAAAGATATTCCAAAAAACCTGTCAAGTGGTATGAAATACATTTTATTTTAAAAATCATTTAGTGTGTATGTGAAACAATCCTGTTTTATGAGAACTTATTGATCCACCACATGGTACTAACTTCCGATTTTATTTTTTACCGAATCTTTATTTTTTTTTTATATGTCTTATATTTCGTCTTTTCTTATTTTCTGTCACACTATCAAGTTATGAAATAACATAACTTTTATTACTAAAAATGAAAAAAAAAAATAACTTGGTATGGTGACGTTGGATAGTATTTTTGTGTGTGAATGATGAATGATCATGTTTTTTTTTTTTTTTTTTTTTTTTAAGGAATTTAGTCTTTAAAATTTCAACTAACTAGTGAATCATACCTGATTATTTTACTCCCCGCATGTGGATAAGAAATTAAGTTACAAAAGTAATTTGTTAATCTCTAAAATGAAATTTAAAATTACTTTTGAATTTTATTCTTAATTATTATATCGATCGAATATGGTGGTAAACGAACCAACTAACTAAAATTATCCGTAAATATTACCTATTTACGGATAATTTTAGTTAGTTACGGCGTTGTATTGTAATTGGATGTAAAACGAAAGATTAATGAAAGATGGTGCCTAGTACGGTGTTATAGAAACAATATATTTTCTAAAACTTGTTATCGAATCGAACATTATTACATAAACATTTTAGTCATATGACATTCTAACCAAAATAAGTTTACCCGTTTTTGTTATCTGTTTAAAAAAAAAAGTAATCGAATTTAACGTAGTAAAAAGGGGGAAAAATAGAAAAGAAAAAGGTACATATGTAAGAAAAAGCTATTATTACCGGACTTGATGCGAAGTACGCATGTGCATTAGTTTCTGGGAAATTTGATTTAGGGTTTGTTTTTTTTTTTTTTTTACTATTACCTTTAAAAGATCCAATCTTTGAAAATAACCTGTTGCTTGAAATATTTTTTTTCTCTTAACGTAGGTACCTCCACGAGATCGCTAAAAAAAAGAGCATAGCATGATGAAAAAGACGCCAAACTTGACGAAAACAAAATTTTATCTTCTAAATGTTTGTTATTATTAAGAGGAAAGGTCAAAGTATTTTTGGGGTATTTTTTTCCATTTTTTAATCGTTCCTAGCACGTCCGAAATTTTCGTTAAAAATCTATTTTTTTTTGAGTCAGCAAAATTGACCATTTTTTCCATTTAAAAAAAACTGGAAATCTGACTTTGAAATTTTTTAAATATCAATTATCATTTTTTCAAAACTTATTTTAAGAAAATCAGAAATTATAATGTTTATTTGAAATATTTTGAACCAAACTTAACTTAGCTTTTGTGCCAAAAAAGATGTAATTTGAAAATAAAAACAAAGCAGGTCATAAACTTTCGCGTCTCTTGACATGTGATGAATGATATATTTACGAATTCCATGAAGCTAATTTGTTCTACGGAAGGAGAAAAGTGAAATAATTTACATTTACGTGAACAAATTATTTACCCCGTTATTTTTAATGAAAACTTTCAGCGGTCTAATTTTTTTTTTTTTTTTTTTTTTTGTACTTAGCTTTCACCTTTACGTTTATGATGCTTTATGGGAAATATATTCTAAAGAAATTAAAATAAAACTGTTAAGAGTGACATTAAATTTCATATTTCTTAAGAAAGGTATCTAATTAATTTATAGGTACCTTTCTTATGAAATTTTATCAGAATTGTACATAAAATACTATAATTTTATGTACATTTACTACATTCTACTGTTATTTGCATTCATTTTATTATTAATTTTGATATTTCATTTATGGAAAAATGTCGTAACTGAGATTAATATAAAAATAAGATCATATAAATTTCATAAGATGATACTGATACTTGTAGGTACCCTTCTCAGTTGAAAATGAAAAATCAAATTAACTTCTCCACACGTGTTTCGCAAAAGTAAAGGCCTTAACAGCTGAGAACAATGCTTAAATCAAATAACGCAATTTAATTATATTCTGGTTGGTCTTCCGTATTTTATAATTACAGCTTGATTATAAGCACAAAATTACATTTCTTAATTACTGGGGATCTTCTGATTAGTCAAAATGATACAATTTACAACGCACTAAAATAAGATCTATCTCATAAGGACACTTATGAAAGCCGATGTGGCTTTTAACTAATTTTATAATATTTTAACAACTTAAATGTAAAATCTATTATAATTAATGAGATAACAAATAATTGTATTAAAAATTCATTTTTCATCGAAAAAATTTTTTTGCTTTCAGAAAATATTGTCCATATTCCTAAAAGCAAATAAAAGCATTTGAAATTAAATAATATCTTTGTTTTATTGAGTTTTGTATGTTACAATTCAGAGCTGATTTTCAGGTACTGCGTATCAATTAAAAACAAAAAAAAACATGATTTGCATTCCTCAAAGCCCTGTGCTTTTTAATTATTGTAATCACTAAAACCGATGCGATCGAATTTCTAGCGTTTCCATAAAATTTGTGGGGGGGGGTAATATTTTAAAAAAATATTTCTACCATGACTTTCATAAAAAAACATATTTATAATAATTTCGATCATCTGTGAATAGTTCCTGAAAGTTTCATTAACATCCGATAATTATTTCTATTTTTATACGATTTTCAAATTAATGTGTGTCATACCAAAAAACGTGCTAAAAATTGTCTGTTATTTACTAGTTCCTTTGATACAAATAGAAACAAGGTTTTTTTAATCAAAATTTAGAATGTTCTAAAAGAAGGAAAATTTTTAAAAATAATTAAAAAAAAAACTTTGGTCTTTCCTCTTAATAATAACATAAGCATTTAGACAATAAAATTTTGTTTTCGGCAAGGTTGGCGTCTTTTTTTCATCCAGCTATGCTCTTTTTTTTAGCGATTTAGGTGGAGGTACCTATCTTAACGGTGTTATTTAGAAATCCTAAAATATTATTTGTTCTTGACATTTCCATTTCAAAGTATGTTAAATCTTATAATTAATTTTTGTTTGAACAACAATCTTATTCTTACATCTTGCCCCTTTGTCTTTTATATCTCAGATGAAAAAAAAAAAAAAATAGATTTCTGTTACCATAGTAACATAACATGTAAACACATATCCAAACATTGTAAAATTGGATGTTATCCTGAAAGGTGTCAATATGGCATTCAGTGGGAAGCAGTGGTACTGCACCTGTTTATGGATTATGTGTGTATTCATAGATGGATCTCAGAACTTCTCACTGGGAAGGCCTGGATAGATAAAAAATCTGCATGCGAAATGCTCATTTGAAGATGGTTCAACACCCTAGAAAAGCTAGTAGCTGTGTATGAATTATCGGTGGATGTAATGCTGGTGAAATTAAATTGGAACCAAGCAGATAAACTGGTGAGGGTGCCACAGAGATGACTTGACATGATAAAAGTGTTTAAACCTGTGCAGTATGTCTTTGTAACATTAACAAATGTGGTACAGATTAAATAGTTTGTTGCCAAAATGGACATTCTGACATCAAACATTCCCCTGTACTTCACAACATTGATCCTGTACGGCATGAAGGCAGTGGCGAGAGAATACCAGGAGAGCCAGTTTGAGTCATCTCTAGCACACTGGAAGAAAGGAGAATTGGATGTAATGGAGTTTAGTAGGGATGGATATTACTTGTCACAATGTGATTTACTATTTAGCAATAGTTGTATTGGCAGGATTCAACCATCATAATTAACCATTTGATGGGTGTACTCTTTGAACAGTCCCCCAGCTGAACTTCTCACATTGCATTCTGCATTAAACTTTTTGGGGACCCACATAATGTTTCACTCCTCATATACCTCCCAGGGCAGTGGGATAGTATAGTAGAAAGGTATCAATGGATCATCAAGCAAATTGCTACCAAAAAGTAGTGTTAAATAATGGCGACATTGGCGCAATGCTCCCCCTCACAATTTGTTAGACCTTGTGTGGATAAAAGCCTCATATAGCTGATGCACAATGCAATATCGAATAAAACATATCACTGGAATCAACTGCATGTACAATATTCTTAGCAATGGAATACTTGTCCTGGGTAAGATGATAAATGGCATCAGGTAGGTGGAGCTTGACAGCCTGGGCTGGCAGTTCACTTAAAGGAAGGACAAACCCTTATTTCAAACTTTTGCTGCCTTGCAGCCATAGAAAAGGCTTCAGGAGTAAACATCAGAAAAATCTGGAGACAGTCCCTAAGGCAGTTCGCTATTGTACCCAACCCATTCTGACAGCTCCTGCAAGGGCACCAGTCCCAAAATGTAGCAACCTTGTCGTTCCTTTGGCCTCATCAGTGACATGTTATATGGGCAATAGCCTGTCCTCCATATCACATCGCTCAGGCTTGCATCTGACCACACCATACTGTACCATCGCCACTCTACAGGAAACATGTCTGGCTGACTCTGGATTGCTGAATTGCAGGGGAAGAGCACTGATGAACCATGCCAACACAGAGTGGGCTTCGCAGTGAGAAACAGCCTGCTGAATACGATAGAACCAGGCAGCAATGGTTCTGAGAGACTGCTTACTCTCCACCTCAACACCACCGCAGGCCCTGTCACCCTCATCAGCATGTATACCCCAACACTCTCTGCCACATTGGACACCAAGGACGAGTTACAACTATCATCAGCAGTATCCCCAGAAAGGAACAACTTGTTCTCCTGAGCAACTTCAATGCCAGAGTGGGTGCTGATCATGACTCTTTGCCTTCATGCCTTGGGCACTTTGGTGTCGGCAAGATGAACGCCAATGGCCAGAGACTGCTTGAGCTATGCTCTTAACCACAACTTGTGCATAGCCAACTCCTTCAGGACCAAGCCCCAGTACAAGGTCTCCTGGACACGTCCACGCTCAAAGCACTGGCTCCAGCTGGATCTCATACTGATCAGACGAGCTTCCATTAAGAATGTCCCTCACACACGTTCTTACCACAGCACAGACTGTGATACAGACCACTCCTTGGTTTGCTGCAAAATCATTCTCCAGCCTAAGAGGTTCCATCGCAGCAATAAGCAGGGGGAAATCCTTGCATTGATGTCAGCAAGATGAGCCAGCCAGACCTGCAACAGTTTGTCAAGAGGTTTGAGAATGAGTGGGTGACCTCATGGACCGGAGACTCTGCCACAGAAAAGTGGGCAACCTCACAGGACATCATGCACCGGACTGCCTTGGCCACCTCTGGGAGAAGGACATCAGTCATATGACTGGTTCAAAGCAGTCTGCTAAGATGACTTCTGTAATGGGACCAGTGCAGAACAAGACAGCTCCCCTCAATCCACCACTGGGGAAGTCATCGTAGACAAGGTGCGACAGATGGAGAGATGGGTTGAACATTATTCCGACCTCTACTCCAAGCAGAATGTTGTGATGACCATAGCCCTTGATGCAATTGAGTGCCTGCCTGTCATGGATGACCTGGATACCGAGCTGACCATAGAGGAGCTTAGCAAGGCCATTGACAGCTTGGCCTCAGCGATGACCCCTGGCCGTGACAGGATCCTCCTTGACCTGATCAGGAACTGCAAGACTGCACTGAGGTCCTCTACCAGTGCTGGAAAGAAGGGGCTGTACCTCAGGACATGAGATGCCAAGATTGTCACCCTCTACAAGAACAAGGGTGAGCTAAGCGACTGCAACAACTACAGAAGCATATCCAGTGTCGTGGGCTAAGTCTCCGCTTGGGTCATCTTGGTCCGCCTGCAGAAACTTGCTGAACATGTCTACCCAGAGTCACAGTGCGGTTTCCAAGCTGAAAGATCAACAGTAGACATGGTCTTCTTCCTCCGCCAGCTCCAGGAGAAGTGCAGAGAACAGCAGATGCCCCTGTACGTCGATTTTATTGATCTCACAAAGGTGTTCAATCTCATCAGCAGAGAAGGCCTCTTCAGAATCCTGCCCAAGATTGGCTGTGCACAAGTTGCAGTGCTTGATTGAGCCACAGCAACATGCAAGGGACTGTGCAGTTCAATGGCAGCACTTCTGAGCCCTTTAATATCTGCAAACAGGGCTGCATCCTCATTCCCACTCTCTTTGGGATTTTCTTTGTGCTGCTTCTGAAGCATGCATTCAACACATTAAGAGAAGATATTTACCTGCATACAAGATCAGATGGTGAATTGTTCAATCTCACACACCTCAGAGCCAGGACCAAAGACATGCTTTTTGACATGGATGCAGTGGTAGCTACTTGCACCCAATATGAACTTCAGTCACTGATGAACAATTTTTTCCCAGGCCTGCAGAGGACTTTGGGCTGACCATCAGCCTGAAAAAGAAAAATAAACCTACTGGTACAAGGTACTGAGACACCACCAGCCATCACCATTGATGACTATGAGCTTGATGCAGTCCATCAATTCATGTACCTTGGCTTCACCATCATTGACAAACTCTCTTTATAGACAGATTGACAAAAGATTTAGGAAGGTTGCCACAACACTTGCATGCCTCACAAAACGTGTGTGTGGACCAATTCCAAGTTGTTGATGAAGACCAAAATGGCAGTGTATAGCGTTTGCGTTATCAGCACACTGCTATATGGCAGCAAGGCTTGGACCACATACACCAGACAAGAAAGACATCTGAACACTTTTCACATGAGAAGCATGCGCCACAGCCTAGGAATAGCGTGGCAAGATAAGGTGCCCAACACTGAGGTCCTGTCTTGAGCAGATTTGCCCAGCATATTCACACTGCTCAGACAGCACAACCTCCTGTGTTTGGGCCACGTCAATCACATGCCAGACAGCTGCATCCCCAAAGACCTCCTGTATGGAGAGGTGGCTGCTAGGAGACCCACTGGGCAGCCACAGCTGTGGCCATCAACACAGTGTCCTGGGAGAGCCTGGCAGCCATACAGTCTGAATGGAGAGGAACCCTGACCAAACACCTCAAATCAGGGGAGGAGAAGCTGACACAAGTCACCACAGAAAGGTGGGCCCACAAAAAGCAAAATGACAGCTCCAACAGACCAGATAAATTTTTATCAGAACACATATGCGACTTCTTCAACAGAGATTGTCACTCCCTCATCAGCCTCTACAGTCAGATGTCTATGCTCAAGCCAAGCAGACAATTAGGATCCTACTCATAGTCAGCCCTGACTGACGGAGGCCTACAAAAAACAAAAAGAAGGGATACTGTGCCACATGAAGGATTTGCACCTCTTTGTTGGTTCTGGCACATCAGCAAGTGAGACAAGCAGTGCACCTTTAGGAAGTAAAAGGTTAGTCATTGTTAGAGGTGCACCTGGTATCTCCTCAGAAGAAGACAACTCAAAAGCCTAAAGATTCCTCAGAAGAGGAATTGTCTGTCTGGAGAAGTGTAAGTGATTGTCCCACTAAGAGAAGCGCAACTCAAGAGGCCTGCTCCAGGTGTGTTCATGGGGCTGGTGGGTATGACAACAAAGAACCAAAAAAGTCTTACATCAAAAGAATTTGAAAGCGCGGCCTGAGCCTTTGTGATACGGGGGGTATCACAAAGGTGATGAGGTCACAAGAGGTCCGCTAACATTTCTCGTATCGAAAACGTTAAATCTGAGAAGGTGAAGCAACACAGATGACAGAGGATATATATGGGATTAATACAAATTTATTATATAAAGAAAGAGTAATGGTGGTCAGTCGGGGCACTGACGTTCTGGTCGTGTCGACGGTTAGTCTGGATGCTGACGTTCCGGTCGTGTCGATGGTTGGAGGCTGGTCTAGGTCAGTGTTGAAACCTCCTGTAGTTATTACAACAGGTAGTATACGGGGGAGGTTGGTTGGTCGTCACCGATGATCACTGCTGGTCATCGCAGATGATCGCTGTATGTTGGCGGGTCTGGTTTCCAACTGAACGTGTCGGGAAGGAAAGAGGAACTGGCGTTGCGTGTCTGCTGGTCGAGTCCAATATTGAAACCTTCCGTAATAATTACAAACGTAGTGTATAGGAAAGGTTATGGACGACATGCAGGCAGCCAGTAGGGATGGAATGCCGAGAGTCAAACATGGGCAAGGAGCCAGAAGTAAGAGGCGAAGTAAAGAGAAAGAAAGGTTTCCAACTATCGTCAAGTTGGCAGACAAAAAAAAAATGGGAGCGTAATTCAGAGGGTCGGAGACCAGGAGTCTGCATACCGACCATTTCAGTCGCCGAGAAGTCACTGTATTATGGTAAGGGAGACTAGCAACAGAATTGGTATAGCTAATACTGTAAAATCTATCTAAAAAATGAGTCGAGATTTGCTACACGAAAACCAAGGCCTAAAAATGCTTAGAAGTATATTACGACTAGGTTCGTAATACAACTGAACTAAAAAGGTAATTAGCTAGTCTCTACCACATAATTAGCAGCGTGTAGGGAACACGATTGAAGGGTCAAGGTCGAAATGACTTGTTCTCTTCCGGTTTAGGGATGGCCAAAGGCGGCCGTGATAGACTTACTGGAAAAATGCAATTAAAATATTTAAGTATCATCTTTGAAGTTAAATTTGGGTTTTATTTGAAAGCTATACACCATCAAAGATTTGCTTTAAAAAAATGAAAAAATGTCCAAAACCTAATAAAATTAACTTTGTCAAAATCTGTCATTATTAAGAGGAAAGATCAAAGGATTCTTTGTAAAATCTTTATTCTTTTTAAAACCTCGAGACTTTAAATTTATATGGAAACTTTTTTTCTCACTTTCAGTGAAAAACTCATTGATTTGGAAATTCTTTCAAAAATAGATGATTATTGGATTTTAATGAAACTTTCAGAAATGAACAAATGGGGAGATGGAAGAAGTTCACATTTATAAGGATGTATAGGATAGCTATGATTGGCCTTGATCAAAGGAACAAAAATTGACAGAAAAATCTATTTTCTTGTTTCCTTTATTGAATCAAAATTAGTTTTTTCAATTGGATCCTAATGTTCTTCACATTTAAAGATAATACAAATGTCTAAATTAAGGTCCTTCAACTTTCAGTTGTCATTCAAGCTTCTTTAATCATTTAAAAAAAATGGACTAAAGTTGTTGTTTGTGTGAGTTTTTTTTCCTCTCCATTTGTAAAGTGCTGCACTATTAGTAGGAATTTTTATTTCAAGAAATTAGTTACTTTTAGAATAAATATAATAGAAATTTTTCATTAAAAATTTTGTATTGTCCCAAAAACCTTTACCAGTGATCCCAAAGTGGTGGCTTATTGTTCCCAAGACCATGTTAATTTCAAATACTGGTAAAAATTATTTCTGTGAATCCCTTCATTAGTTTTTCAAAAATTGAGAAATTATATAGGTCATATGAAATATAGTGTGTGGCTTCTTGCATTTCATTTAAGAAGGCATTTTGACCATGAAAATTGGATTTCTGATTCCAACAAAGACTACATTGTTATTCTCCAATTAATGGTCTAATTCTGCTCCAAACTCTATTGTAATCTGAATTATTAGTTGTGGCTTATCAAGCTTGAAATTTGCATTCATTCATTGGGTTGGTCAAAAAAAATTAATCTGATTTAATAAGTTGTTTATTTCTGCTTAATAAGTGAAAAACCTTTTTGTCCAATTCGATATTTCATTTATCACCTAAGTAAACTTATTAATCCTAAAATCATTTACAGCTATCAATATCTACTTCATCTGTGTTCAGTTTTTCAGTCTCTGCACATTTTCTCTTGTTTGGTCATACATTTATTTACCTGCTTAAACGTTTGATTTTATTTAATCATATATACTCTGTCATTTCTTAGCATTCAAAATTATTGTAGCAATCCATGATGCGTGTTTATACCTAATGACTTGGAACAGACCACAAAAAAAAAATCTTTCAAATGTGGTAAGATAAAGTAAGATTTTCTTAGCAGCAGATCTAGTAATTGATTCAATAGAATCTTTCTACTTTGTCAGCAAAAAACGTTAGCCCAAGAAGGTTCAATGAGTTGCTCTCCTGAAGGTTAACGTTAGCCATGCTGATGGAAGGCAAAAAGAAAAAATATTCAATTGATAAAACACGAGATGATAGCCAAAGTAGAAGTAAAGATTTTATTTTCCTAATATTATAAAAAAAAAAAAAAATTAATATTTTATAACTAGTGTTTTGTTTCATCAAAGAAATGTTTAATTCTGAAAGTATATCATAGCAATGTGTCTAAATGCGCAATACAATTTTTAAATAATACAATAATTCAACTTTTGGCTTGAAAATATCACATGATTTCATGTTGTTCTGTCTCATCTGTTTGAAAAATTGTCCATTTCACTATTTTCAAATATTGACCCATAGTGTTGAATCTCAACTGACAACTGAAGTCTGTGTTATGATACTTGTATTGAGACAGATTTTGTATAATTTCAAACAGTTCAATGCAACATTTTAATTCGAGTATTAACTAATTACCATCTATTTTTCAATTTTTTTGTAAATTAGTGAGTCCCTCTACTTTTTTGTTTCTGTTTGATGACCAACAATTTTTGTAAAACTTCACTAATTCGTTCATTTTCTGTCAGATTGATGATTTGGAAAAAGTTTTTCCAAGTTCTATTGTTACCCATAAAACAAACCAAAAGCATATAATAATCAAAAAAATGCCTTTTTATGCCCAAATATTGGAATTCAGCTCCAGACTCCCATATTTTAAAACAAATTTTTATTTTTCTTACCAATACAATTTAAACAAAACTTAACCAACCTCCCAATTATGCCAATTCTCATGTTTTGGGCCAGAAATGTCCAAAAATGCCAATTTGGATAAAAATAAAAAAATTTTGTCCTTTTTCTAATAATCCCTCAACAATCCTTAAAGCATAATTTTTTTCAAGTTGTCATCAAATATCTACAATATCTGACCCACTGAGTCATTAGAATGGGTTGTTTCATTTGTGAATGAACTATCTAGGCTTTCTTTTTCAGGTAAAAATAGATTTCTTTGACGGTTTCCTTTTTTTTCTATCCACTTTTTTTGTTAGAAAAGTGTAATAATTCTAAAATTATGCTTTGGTAATATATACTTTCATTCTCTCACCTCCAATAGAAATATAAGACCAAAAAAAATTGCTTATCACTATCCTGGTGTAGATACATCAAATTAGGCATAAGGTCATATCCATGGAGCTTTCCCAGAGAAATGAACTGTTAATGGCTTGTGACAGCAGACACCTGTGACCATTGTTACTATGTATCCCATTGTAATGAGATTTTAAAAATTTTTTTTTCCTTGAAATAATCTGAAGAATACTGGAATTTTATTTTTCAGAAATTACATGAATCGCAAGATGTCAAACTTGAAGATATATTCCATTATTGGCAGAGGTAAATATTTCTTTTTCAAAAAGTTATTTTCATGCCCCCACTCCACCTGCCAATGTATGTATTGAAAATTATGAACCATGCCTTTTAAATTAGATTTTGTTAAATATTTTTTACAATTTGCATTTTATTCATGTCTCTACAAAGTTTATTTTCTGTTCATTGGAGGACTGAAAATTAGTTTGATGCTGTCTTGTGTTATAGACAAAACTAATGGGAAAGAGTGATTCCTGTTGCCTGGTACACTGATCAGTTGTTACAAATTTGGCACCGCTATTGTTTATACTTATTCTTTGTTGAAGTAATATAATACACTAAATGTTAAATGTTGGGACATGTACTGTCATGTGATCAATGATGTTGAAAGATCCAAAACTATCAATGAATTCGGTATTAATATAACTGATGTGCTCCAACATGTGCACTGTATATTGTGATTGAGAATAAATATTTTAAAAACAGATACTTGTATGTTGTTCAGTATTCTAGATAAAATTTAAATACTCTTTTTTAGAGTGAGTTCTAAAAAGTTCTTGCTTTGATCAAGAGGAGTCCCCCAAAATTTTAATGTTATTTTATCAGATTTTGTGAAGATGGTCTGTCTGAGATTATTTTCAATACACTTTTTGTATATTTCCTAACATCCCTTATTTTAATCTCTTAGAAATAAATCAAGTGACTAATATTGATACTTCTCTCATTGTGCTCTTGTTGTTTAACATGAAATTGATTTCTTTAAAATAACTTCTTGGCTTATGGCTACATCACATTGAAACACAGGTTCCTGTATAATCACCAAAGCTAAACCTCATCAAGCCTGGTCATTACCTTGATGGGTAATTGCTTGGGAATACCTGGTGTCGTAAGCTTGGATATGCAGGTAGTGTAATGGATAATGGTTCAGAATTCTTAATCGGGGAGTCAAGTTTTCCATTGGGTTTGTTCTATTCACTTATGCATAAATAATCTTAGGAAAGGTATGAATCCACTTCTTCTACCCACTCCCAGCTATGGGTTAATTAGTAAGATTTGTATCACTAAAACCATTAACACCCCCCCTCCCCTTATAAGATCTAAAAAATATTTTTTGGCTTTAAATTACTTGCAAAGCTGTAGAAAACAAATCGATCAATCAAAAATAAATGACTTTTTATAATACTTATTTTAGATATTTCATAAAATTTTCTGTTAATTTTTATATATTGTGGGTAATTATAACAATTCTTTTTCTTTGTAGAGCTTAACTAGCAAAGAATATAGTCCACAAAAAAAGAACTTAGATTTTGTTTTTAAGATGTAAATAGTAGCTTATGGTTTTAAGTTAGTGGCAAGTTCTCAATGTTCTATGACCATGAATTTCAATTTTCTGTTTAAAAATCATAAAGACATGTGTAAACATTAAAACATAAAAGTGTATATAACCTACTTACCTGTCCTACAAAGTCATGTGGCCTTCTATGTCATCATTAATTTTCAATATTAGGAACTGTTTGGTGTGTCCCTCTGTCAATATTTCCCACCTGTCGCTGAGGTGGCTATTGCACTGCAAGAATGTGTGCTCACAGTCCATGGATGTGGCGCTTGTCCATATCAAATCCATGGCTACTTTACCCAAATTGGGGGTGCGATGAGTCATGGATTGCCAGTATGTGTACAAATTCAGGTTGTCCAGTAACACTTTGTCCTTTTTGGCAGCCATTGCAGCTGCGATGTCAGCATCTCATTCATCCCATAATTTGTGGGTGGGAGCTTCAAGTCCACTGAGAGCTGAGTAAGAACCAATGTCGAGGCATGTGCACCTGATGAAGATTCTCCAGTCACACTTCCTTGGGGCAATACTTCTTCAAAAATGGTTTCATTTTTGTAGTTTTTACTAGTGTTATGTCAGCACTTGCCATAATATGCCCAAAATCATGTTGGAAATCGCATCATTGCTCCATGCTGGTTATTGCAGTTTTTACAAATGTGTGTGGTTTTTGTTTTGTGCTTCAGCAGTTACTGATGATCCACAAGTGTGTCCCTCAGGGTCCAATCTATGGTATGTTGACAAAAACTGCAAAGTAATTCAGGGCTCTATGGACAAATTTACCTTTAGTTGACCTTTGACAACTAAATATTTTCATTTACTAGCCAAATAGAAAAGTTACTAGCCAAATCCATGTAATGTTATTTCACTCTAATGTTATGAATAAAACAATTCCAGGTGAAGTTTTGTTTTATTTTCTAATTGTCTAAGATAATACAGCTGAAATTTATGGGAGGAAATTTAGAAATTACAAGAAACAATTACATTCAATGGTACTGTTACCTGGCAAATATCACTTAGAATAATTCAATCAACTGGCAAATACATGTTTGAAGATCTCATCAGTTTCAATATTTGTTACTAAACTTGAAACAACCTCATAAAGACATTACATTCACTTCAATTGTTACCTGGCAAGCTTTGAAAGGTGTCATTTAGAAATATTCAGTAAACTTACTGGCAAAATTTAAATGCAAATTTGAAGTCTTCAAGATCTCATCAGTTTCAATATTACTAAACAACCTCAAACAAAAAGATCATAAATACATTATATTGAGTCTAGAAACTGTAGAACTGTTTACAGTTACCTGGCAAATATCACTCAGGATAATTCAGTCAACTGACAAATGCAAGTTTGAAGATCGCATCAGTTTCAATATTATTAAACCTGAAACAACAACAACCACCACCACCTCATAAAAACATTACATTCAATTCACCTGTTAACTGGCAAAAATGTCATTTAGTAATATTCAGTCATGATTTGCAGTTATTGTAACACTCTTAACAGGTTTTTACCTTATTTTCAATTTCCCTATCAGGTTGGTAAATGTCACTGAGAAATATTAACTAATAGTAATGCTGATCTAAGATCTTAAAGTGGGACTGGAAAGGGAAATGTCCAGATGGTCTGGAAACACATACTGTGTCTTTGTGTTACTGACATTGAACTTATTTCTATCTGTTTCAAACTAAAATTTTATCTTTTTAAAATTTATAACTCCATTTGCCCAATATTGAATTGCATTTACCTTTTTATTCCAATTTCTAGTCCCACTTTAACACTTGCTCAATTTGAATTGTCAAATCAATAGCTTGTGACTAAATCTTTTTGTTTTCAAACAGTACTGCTTTGTCCTTACACTTTCGATCAACGGACACAATGTTAGCTGGCCAGTCACACTGTCCTGGCCCCCCAGCAATCCTTCTCCTGCTGTTTGCCATCCACATGTCAATGGATTTCTCTGGGTTGAATTCAGCCAGATCTGGACCTTCAGAAGAAAGCAAGATTAAGTCTGACAGTCTCTGTACAGACAAGCGGCTCCGTATGTCGCTCTTTATTCTCTTCTGTGCAGAAAGGGCTCTCTCACACTCTGCAGAGCTGATTGGAAGAGTGAGCATTATTCTCACAAGATGAAGTACATTGCAGAGGTCAGTCTTGTATGGGTCCTTGGTCAGTAGGATTTGCCACAGATCAGAATAAGACTTGTCCCTGAAAGTATTTGCAACAAAGAATTTCATGTGTCTCCATTTCATGTGTCTGAACAACTTCCATATTGCATCCTGCAGCCACAACACCATTCCTCTGTCCTGTATTCACATTTGCCCCATCTACACAAAACCCAACAATTCTCAATGACATTTCATCATCACTGATCCCCACTTTTGAAAGAGCAGATTTAGTAGCAGAGATAATGCCTTTAGCATGGCCATGTTCAATGGCAATAACTTCAAGTTTATTTTCTGCTTTGCCATTCAACACTGTTCTCACATAAACTGCTTCATTTTCTGACACAGAGCTGTCAGTGGCACCATCAATCATAACTGACACATAATGAGCATCACTGATAGATTCCAATGTCTCATCTCTGATCGTGCTTGCAATAATAGACATCATTTCACTACACCTAACATCGTTACTGTATGCAGGTGTCACAGGTAGCCCATTTTTGTATTGAAGTAAGAGTAGGGGCTTGAGTTTTGTAAAGGCCATTTCTTCCTTCCCTATACAATACTGTGTTAAATTTAACTTTCAAATCCGTCAAATCCTTTTCGTTTGATTTGATTTCTGCAACGAGAAATTTCTTGGCAATGTGAGACTTTTCAATTGACTGTTTGCTTGTTTTATTAATGATAAAGTCACAGCACTTGCCGTGTCTAAGACTCTTTTTATGGGCAAGGACGTTTTCACGTTTAGATTTAGTACTACCATCTACAAAATCAGTTTTTCTAGCTAAAGTTGAACCAGCCCTACGACACAAATCACAATACATCACGTTTTTTTCTCTATAGTAACGAAGTTGTCGGAATTCTCCTATAATGGACGGCTTACTTTCCCTTTGTGTGTCATCATTACCTTGTTTATCATTTGGGGCATTCTTTTGAGTCTCAGTTTCATTCAGCATTTCTACTTTGTTTGATTTTGCGAAGAAAGACGATATCGGCTTTAGTATTGTTTTCTTCATTGTCATGTTTCTTTAAATCTTTGCACATGCTCAGAAAGACGAATGAAACATGAAACTGTGAATAAAATGTGTGCTGCCGTCGTCAAAATGCCAATTAATATCTTGTATATTGTTCTATTAAACCAGGGGGTCGGCAACTCATTCAGCCCCACGGGCCGGATGAAGGCCATTAATGAAAAATTAAGGAAAATTACATATGCAGACCCCTGTAAACCTAAATATTTAAAACCATAATGAAAATAAACATTGAGAAATCAGAAAAACAAAAGAAAATCTAAAATTAAAAAACACCTAATAAAAATTACTTTTCCTCAAGGAATGTCAAAATACTTCAAAGTGAAAAAAAATCAACCGAAGTGAAATGGATGAAATTATGACGTGTAGGTTTTTGAAAACTGTTATTGAAAATTGTTCCACGAAAGACTCTTGTTTGAGAAGAAGAGGGGTATGATAAGAACATGGCCCATTGAAAGATTCCAGCAACTTACATAGAGTAGATGGCAGGAGTAAGTGATGGGGGGGGGGTCGCTGTTGGAGGAATGAAATAGAAAGCTGGCTGAGACAACATTGTCCCTTTGAAGCTTCCGGCTTTTTTATTTTTTTTTTTGTTGAAATGGAGGTGATTGGCTTTTGGTCGTGTTTTTGTGGTCATAGTATTCAAATTCGGTTGGGTGGATCAGAGGAAGATAGCAGCAGGCCTTTTGTCGAATTCGAAAGCCTCTTCTCTCATGTTAAAAATAGTGTCATTGGTAATCAGTCTCGCAGGCCAGATCCGGCCCGCAGTTTACCAACCCTTGTATTAAACTTTTTATTGTTTAAATAATTTGACTTTGCTCGTTTTATTTAAAAAAAAAAAAAAAAGGTTGAACAGATATTTTTCACTCAGTAATGAGCTTTGGAAGATTGTCGGTGAAAAATGCACAGTTGCCAAGAGATAAGCGTTTTATTATTTCTAGTTGCCACTTGGAAAAATCACTCACAAATGCGACTGTTTCACTCGCAACGTAGAGCCCTGTAATTTATCACCATAAAAAAAAAATTATCACGGAAAGCTGGCTCTTCAGCTCTGCATTTACTCATTGTGAAAGATAATCATACTGGCTTTTAAAAAATCTAATCTAATTACTAAACAAACAACTGCTTCTACTACTTTTGCATGCTGCGCTATTCATATACTAATATCGCATGTGGGTATTTGTCCTACAGTAACCAGTTTGGCCACATTGGACGCAAAGAAGTCGGTGAGGGCTTTGCACAAGTCTGCTTCATTGGTGAAGGATTTCCCATGAAGATGATTATCCAGGGAGTGGAAGAGGTGGTAATCGGATGGCGCAAGGTCAGGTGAATAAGGTGGATGGCACAAAGTCTCCCACCCAAGTTGCTGTATGGTCTCCCTGACCACTCGCATGACATGCGGTCTGGCGTTGTCATGGAGGAAAAGCACACCTTTGCGATTCACCAGTGCTGGTTCCTTCTGGCGCAATGCCCGTTGCACACATTTCAATTGCTGCGAGTATAGGTCTCCAGTGACCATTTGACCCATTGGTAGCAGTTCATAATGAACCACTTGATGACCTGTCCGCCAGACACAAAGCATAATCTTACGTGGGTGCATAGGCGGTCTTGCGGTGTGAGGGACAGCATCCTGAGGAGACAACTATTGTCTGGAACGCTTGGGAGTTTTGTACAGAACCCACTTTTCATCACTGGTAAGCACTCAATTCAATAAGGATGCGGTATGGTGGCGAGAAAGCAGCGATACGCAGACTGCTACTCGTTGTCCCTTGTGGGCCTCCAACAGCGTTTGCGGAACCCACTTGCTCAGTTTGTACGTCTTACCTAGGCGGTGCAGGTGAAGTCTAACTGTTTCATCGGAAACGTTGAACTGTCTTGCAAGTTCACCACACTACTGTCCTCTTCAATGGCCGCCTTCAGGATTCCGTCATTCAAGACCTGTGGTCGTCCACTGCAAGGCTCATCAAGGAGAGACAAATCTCCTGACTTGAATTTTCGAAACCAACGCCTTGCAGTACATTCATCCACAGCACTATCCCCAAATGCTTGACATATGCGGCGACTTGATACAGCTGCTGCTAAGCCCACTTGAAGTCGTAAAGCAAACAGCCCCGAACGAGATCTCTAGACACTTCCATCCTTCTCACAGTTGTCCAGCTTATAACTGATGGCCGGGCACTGTGCGCATGTTTTTTATAACGTCTAATGTTCCTACTTCCGGCTGTCCGAATTTGAAAACAATTGCTACACTCATTTCGTATATATTTCAACTTCATTCAATGACTAATCAAAAAACAGACAGAACTTTTTTGTAGTTCTTGTAGTATGGTAAAAAAAAAAAAAAAAAGCTCTGATTTTTATGACTTTTTCTTTCTCTAGCTCTTTTTTCTTTTTTTTGTAGCAAATATCCTGTTTTCCATTTCTTTATTTTCTTCATTTTCTGTATCACAGAGGACTTGCCACTCTATTTTAAACAGTGACTTAGCTATTTGTTTTCTCAAATATTCCTTAACTGCTTTGCTGCATGTGTTATCTATATATATATATATATATAATATATCTGTCATCTCCAGGTAAGATGAGAATGAATAGAGTACAATGCCAACATTCATAACATTTAATTTAAAAGAAAGTTGTTTATTTTAGGATATTACACTAAAAACATTTTTTTGGTGTAATATAAATATATATATATATATAATATATAGGGGCACAAAAGATTATTGACCTGATGAATTAGTTTTTGCACACCTTTTATTTACTGTTTAATAAATGGGTTGTCTATTTTTAAATATGAAGTATCCACGATACCATTTGAGGTAAATAAAATGTAGGGTTAAAAATAAATCCATTGAATCTTTAGAAATGGCTGTGCAGATATAAAGCTTTCAAGAAAATCATCTAAGTGAATATGATATGCTTTCTTTTAAAAAGGGGAAAATAGAACCATTCTTGCTATGACCAGAGTTTGTACAGGTCCCAGGAACTTGGAAAAATTGCACTAGCCCAAAAGTGCCTTGAAAAGTCCTGGAATTTTCTAAGTTAGGCTGCTCACATGTCTCTTTTCTCAATTCATGAAAGTCAAAATGCCAAATCCTAGTATTCTGGCTTTTTTTTTTTTTTTTTTTTTACATGCTAAAAGTGCCCTTTACAAAAAATATTTTTAAGTCATTAGTAATATTTGGCAATTATTGCGAACAGTAGTTTGTTTCTTTGATGAGGGCAAATTCATGACTTCATAATTACTTCTGTATTTTCTTGTCTAGGTGACGAGAAAGAAAGAGACAAAGAATATGGATTGTCTTCTAGTTGCTACCTTCACTTAAAAGATGTAAAACAAAGATAAAAAGCACCAGAGACAAGTAAATATCTGTCAAAGATAAATTAATTCACACTCATTGAATTTGAAAGAAAAATAAATTATTTTACACAGTAATAAAATACATTTTAATTAGTAGAATCTTGAAAAATTTATCATGTTTTTTAAAATTTGAACAACTGAAGAAATTTTATTTGCATGTCAATTTCCAAAGTAAAAAGTCCTTTTGAACTAGTCAGCTGGTGGTGTCAGTTCATCCTAAAAAGAATAGATACTTTGCACCTGTGTCAATGTGGATCTGTGTAGACTAGAAGGATGATAGAATAGAAAATGTGCCTTTGATGTGTCTTAGGATAGTAAATAAAAATGTTAATTTTTAAAGTTTGCATGATCATATCTCTAGCTTTTGTTCTGTGAAAAAATGATGAAATATATATTAAAACTTTTTTGGCTAAAGATCGAGTGTTGATTTCTGGTTATGCAAAATTTATCTAAAAAGGTAATGTGACAGCAAAAATAAGAGGTTTCTTTTTGTTATAATTCTGCATGCAATATTCATTACCATCATTGAGAAACTTCTGGCAAAGTCTCCCTTTAGATACCATGTAAGGTAATTTGCATGGCTGAAACCTGGATCTATTTGTGAAAAAAATATCTGATACAGAACACAGTCTAAAAAGATGACTTTCCCACATGATGAATGGAAAACAAGTCAACCAGTGATTGTGATGACATTATCAGTCAGTCCAAAGTTTGAGGAAGAGGCTGCTGGAAATATTGCTTTCAAGAATTTCAGCAAGCATGAAGCCATTTGGACACTTTGTTCAATTCTTCTTTGTCTAACAACAAAGAATATCAAAAACTGAAAAGTTGTTCACAGATTGCTGGTACTCTGTCATGGACAGGTCTCAGTGGAGATGGGTTTCTCTGTCAATAAGGAAATTTTCACTGATGAAACATGAAACCTCAGACTCTGGTTGCACAGAGCATTGTCATGGACTATTTGGCCACAGTTGGGGGTGCTGGGAATGTTGATATGACTAAGGCTCTTCTCTCCAGTGCTTCCAATGCCAGAACCAATACCTTGAGGCTGAGAAGAAGCAAGTGGACAAAAATGGAAAACCATGCTTGTGGAAATTGAAGACCAAAAAACACAAGCTTGAAAGGTGTGCACATGATTTGCTCAAGTCAGCTGACAGCTAGATAGAGAAAGCTGAACAGACTCAGAACTTCACACTTTCACAAAGTTCAATGCCATGTGCAAAGGACAAATCCATAGATATCCAAATTGGAAGAGGAGCTGAATGCTAAACTAGATGAACTGTGAAAATGGTGATGTATTCTGTACCACGTGCACACCATTAGTAGGGGTAGCAAAAATGTGTAGTCTTTTTGTGAAAATTTCTATTTGTAGTTCAGTACATTAAAACAATTATATTTCACAGGAAATGTGCAACAATCAAGAATTTTTGTGACATCCATAAACCATGAATAGTCTAAATAGCTGAAATGTGTAGCAGTAAGAATCAGTGTAAAATTCAAAATTTCAAGTGTAGTAGAACTTCAAACTGTAAAATGCTACACAAAATATGTAACATAAGCAGGTCTGCAATTGGTTGTGTACTATTGGCCTTCAGTACTTTGACTTCACTTCTTTTATCTGATCCATGTGACATGGATTATTGGAACCAAATGTAGCTTTTTATTTTTTTTTTCTCACCTGTCAAACTATTAAAAGATAAATCACAAAGTTTGTGTTTTGAAGTTGATGATCATTCAATTTGTGTGTTCATGTGCCACTTTCAGTCCTTGAAACTTAATGTATTTCTTGGAAAATCCTGGGATTTCTTTTACACAGATCTGTGTGGCGCTCTTCTTGGCCAAGGAAATCAAACGTTGATTTCCCCTACAAAGGGAGACATAAGATCAATCCTTATCAGGGAACACATTTTCTTTACTAAGGTTTCTCAAATAACATGGATCCAATGTTCACTTGTGCTTAAAAATTGTTTACACTGTATAAAACAGTATGAAACTCACACATGGGAATCTTCTTTCTTTATGGAGGTGGTGGGGGGATCTGATTTAAAATCTAATTATTGAATTTCAATTAAAAAAATATTCATGAAGAACTTTACAAAAATTATGTAATTGGAATATAAAGAAAAGACAATATTCGTTAGTTTGTGTGTGTGTCCCTTTTTTTTTTTTCTTTTTTAATTACCTACACACGAAGAAAATAGGTTATTTTCATTTTTGGTCATGCATTATGTAGTGATTGTAAATTTAAATGAATTTATATTAATCAGTTTAATCCACATAATTTTTGATGTAACATAATGACTAAAACCTTAAGTACACACTCACACATGTTTCTTAATTAGTAACTCTGGTTTTAATTTCAAGACAAATAGTGCAAAATTAACTTTTTTCTTTTTTTGGAATAGTCTCCTGTAGTAGTGCTTAAAGGTTTATGCTTTTAGGTATGGACCATTAATGGGTTGATAGTGTGCAAGATGATCTTAAACCAATCTTATCTGAAAGAAATAATTATAAGATAGTAAAACATGCTTGCTTGTAGTCAGTCAACTATGCTGTGTCCAGATTCTTACTGGAATCATGTCTGCTTTTACTACCTTATAATTATTGAAGAGTTTTAGCAAGGAGCTTGTTTTAGGTACACGGTAATTAACTGGGAATCAATTATTTTTTATTAATCAAAAAGCAGAGAAAATGTACCTGAATTGGTGATTTTTTTTTTTTTTTTTTTTTTTAACTTTTATTAAAAAAAAAGTATACTCAAAGTATAAGAATAGTATAGGAAAAAATGAATTGGAAAAACAAACTTGATAGTGAAGTTTTAATTCTACAAATTCCTATTTCTCATTAATACATATCATTAGCTTTTATTTCATGAAATATGAATAAAAGTATGCTAAAATTATAAAACAGCTTCCAAAAAGTAAACCATGAGAAATTCAAACTAAGTATGCCAAACTAAAATTTTATTTTCAATATATATATATATATATATTTTAAACTTACAAAGGTTGACAAAAAAAAAAGATGGTACCAAATTTATGTTGGTAGCTTAATGAGCAACTAACTTATGACCATGGAAAGGTGTCCATAACTTTGAAGATGCATGTTTCAAATAAATGGAAAATGATAAATGTAATGTCATATATGTAGTCTTGAAATTCTGAATGGTTATTTAGTTATTTCATTATTTCAACTTCTTGCTATGATTCATAGCACAACAAAGATGAAGCTTATTTTTTTCCAGCCATACATCAATAAAAACTCTTATTTACACCATATAAAAAAAAAACAGCCAGAAGAGCAGTTTGACACTATGGCAAAAATTGGTTTTAAAAAAAAAAAAAAAGCATGACATCCTGAACTTGCCATAAAAACATATCCACTGGAGTTACATGCATGAAACTTAAAACTTTACTAATTTTTAATGAGAAATTCAGCAAAACAGAATACCTTTTGTCATAGATGTATATAATTTTGGAATATTTTGTGAAATGCAATTTTTTACTTGCAAAAAAATAAAATCAATAATGACTACAAATTTAGAAATTAATTTCATGAAATTAATCATTGGTCAGTCCTTTAAATAAATGCTTATAGTAAAGTTTTAAACTCTTATACAAAACTTAAAAAAAAAAAAACAAACTGAAATGAATAAAAATACATTTATTGAAGTTGGGGGATCTGGACAGTTGGAATGGTCCACTTGCATTTCCTTTTCTAATTTACAGTCTCAATTTGTTTATAGACCTCTGCTATAGCCATGGTGGCCTTCTTTACAAATTCAAGGGCTATGGTGTCTGGACTTGATCCAGTCATTCTTAACAAATCAGGTAATGAAGATGGTGTTGAATGGACATGCTTCTAGATCATTTCACATTAATGCAAGAGTCCCACAAGGACTCCATCCTTGGATTTTTTTTTTTTTTTTATCTACAGCAATCTCCCTGATGTCATCAGTTCCCAATTATGTATGTTGATAACACAGGTCTTTATTCTTGTCTTAACAATAAGTCTGACAGTAAAACTGGTAGCTGCTCTTGAAAATGACCTCCAATTATTAACTGGGATAATAAAGAAAAATGGCTTATAAATTTTAAGCACCTCCAAAACATAATAAACATTTTTGCCTTCTATGAACATGGCTAATGCTAACTTTCAGGTGATCAGCTCATTGTTCCTTCTTGGTACCATGTTTTCCACTGACATGAAGTGGAGTGATTATATTGAATCAATTGCTAGGTACACTTTGTTGTTTCAGACAATTTTTCTCATCAGAATACATTTTGCACATTTATAAATCTACTATTCATCTGTGCATTAAATATCTGGTCTGGTGTTCCTGCTATATATAAAGAGATCCTTGACAAAATCCAAAGTCTGCAATGTTATTGGTCCTGACCTGGCATCTCAGCTTAGGTCACTTTCCTACCACTATGCCTTTTCTACAAATATTTTCATGATAATTGATCTCCTTGGTACCTCAACTGAGTGAATTAAGAATACTACTAGATTGATAAATTTACAAAAAAAAATTTTTTGGTTGGTTTTTCTTTTCATTATTTTTTTCTTTTTTTTTATTTTGTCACCTGTCAGGTTTTATGTTGGTTTTACCAATACTACAAGGTTTTGTTGTTATATGTGCATGTGCATATAATTTCTAAAGAAATAATGATTTATTTTTAATCCAACAATTTTTGTTATTTTAATGTTATAGTGCGTACTTCATATTTGAAATAGATATCCTGGTTTTAAACTGTTTAGTAAATGAAAATAAGGCATCTGTTTAAAATCTAAAATGTCTACTTGTGTGTGTGTATTTGCCTGTGGAACTCTCTTCCAGTTCCTAGTTTCTTTTTTCACTTACATCTTTCAAAGGTTTAAATGCAACATCCATCACAATCTTTCTGATTCCTGTTCTTTTATTGTCCTTTCTCCTCACTTTGTCTTGTTTTCTTTCACTTTCAGTAACCCCTTGTATCATAGTGGCATATTTGCCTTTGGGGAAAAATAACTGTTTTCATTCTGCTGTCCAGGTCTTGGTATAATTTTTTTTTTTTTTATATATATATATATATATATATATATATTACTGCTCATTTATTGCTTGCCCCATTTCTTCTAAGTTTATACTATCCAGCTAGTGATTAAACTCACTTATTGTTTCACCAAATTCAATCACCAACTTTTTAATCCACTAGGCCTTGTTGAAATAGACTATATTACATTATCTCTTTTGTGCCTGTACATTTCTTTGTATATTATCAGAGCAGTAATAAACTGGTGGGGTGGAAATGGTGGTGCAGTCTACTTGCTAAATCATGGATAACTTTTTTTTTTTTTTTTTTTTTTTTTTTTAATAACTATTAATTCAATTACTAATTTTACATTGTTTCTTTTTCCACAGCCATGCCCCAAAGAAAAGGAAACTTGACACACCTGCATCAGTCCCTGTTAGCAAAGTTCAAAAAAAAGCTGAAAGTTCAAGCTCTGATTCCAGTTCCGATTCAGGGTAAACATTTTTGTGTCTATCTTTGCTCCTTCTCTCATACTTAACAGAATTACCACCATCAAGGAACATATCATTCCTTTTATTTATTTTTTATTATTATTACACTCTGCTGCTATTGCAAAGATACAACATGGCCCTTATTCAAGCTTTCTACCGACTGGCCAATTATTACCTGCGTTTCTATTCTTGATCTCGTTGGTGTGCAGCAAAAGCTGGGCAAGTACCTGCTACTTGCTCACAAGGTAACAAGATGAAAGACAAACACCACATTCTGTAATGATAACATGAACCCTGTTTCACATTTTATAAAATAGATGTTTTACCCAGGAATCTCCTGTTCACCTTAGTCTGTAGGTAGTTGACACTAGACAACTTCTGCCATGTGAATTTTGTCCCACTACTAACTCCTCACCCATTTACTTATTGCAATGATGCAGTAGCTGACATTATAAATGGGCTATAGTGGAAACACATGACCAGCAAATCCGTCTCCCACCATGGGGAAAACCAGAACTGAATCTAATCTCAAGCATGAGTGTTAATATAAAGTAGCACCCAGATACACCTTATTCCAGCTTAGTTGTTCCTCCTCATTCACTCCATTACTTCCGTCAAAGTAGATGTTGCTTAGAAGACCAGTTTTCAAAAGGAACCATTTGCTGTCTATCAAATAAATACTTGAGATTAAGATAAAACCACCTCTTCTTTCTACATGGATGTCCAAGCACTACACTATTATATCATTTGATAACAGCTTTTGATCTTTGTTTGGAATATGTATTAAGTTGATTGGTACATACCACAGTTTTTCTCCAGTGCAACCTTAGAATAGAATATTTCAGAAAGTAAAAATTTAGGTTACATATAAAGGTTAATTTGATCTTTCTACCCCCAAAAAAATAGAGATAATTCTGATATTTTTCTATTATAATATCAGAGGTTTGTAATTGAAGACATTTTACATTTATTTCTAAGTATAAAAATGAAAATCAATAGGAACATTTTAATGCCTTTTAAAAAAAAATTTATGGAAATTGAACTAATTTGATTAAAAAAAAAAATTCATGAAATGTTGAAAATCATTTACACCAGATTTATTTATAAGTAATAACTTTGACTTCTGCATAAGTATAGTGAAAAAAGAAAAAACATACTGGATTGTTTGTGTCTGATTCACTACTGAGATATTAGAAAGAAGTCCTCTTCTATGAGCTTGTGGCAGATCAAATGAATGATTAAAAGCAAGTACTGCTTCCAATAAAACCTTCTTAAAACATTAATTTTTCAGAATTGACTTCATTTTTGTATTAAAAAAATTTCATTTACAGGGTTTAAATTTTAAAATATGAAATATATTTAATATTGCACATTTTTGAAACAACCAAAATCTTGTTTGAAATAAGTAATTTTTTTTCTTTAAACAAAATGCCATGCATTACAATTTAATAAAAATTCTTTTCATATTAATTCTTAGTGAAATATGTTTGTGTGTTTTTGTTTTTTTTAATTCTGCTGTTTGTGTTCTAGTTCTGAAGATGAAGCTCCTCAAAAAATGCGTCCAATACCAACAACTGCCTCCTTGAAAAAAAATTCTGCCCAGGTTCCATCAAAACGGCCTCTGACAACTTCAGCCTTTTCTAACAATTCAAATGAAGTTACTTCAGCACCTGCAGCAAAAAAGCCTAATGTGGCTGTTCAGAAAAAAGCTAAGGACAGTAGCAGCTCATCAGAAAGTTCTTCAGATTCTACAGATGAAAAGAAAACACCAACTATACCAAAAACTGCTCCAGAATGTGCTTCAAAATCTAAGACAATCCTCAAAAAAGCACTACCTGCTAAAAAGGATTCTTCATCTTCTGAGACAGACAGTGATTCTGATGATTCTGATGACAATAAAAAAAAACCTGTAACAACTAAAGCTGTGCTACCTGTGAAGAAATTTCCTGTTGCAAAATCAGCACCAAATCAAACTGTTTCCGATTCTGATTCTGAAGATGATGTAGCAAGTGCCAGTAAAATGAAAGTTGCTTCCTACAAACCTGTTGCAAAAAACACTTGTTCCAAACCAACACAGAAGCAAGCAGCTTCAACTGAAGATTCTGACAGTGATTCTGAATCATCTGACAGTGAAGATAAGAATGCCAACCAAAAGATTCAGGTCAGGACATCTGTTTCTGCAAAAAAAACGGTGACCAAATCTGCAATAAAGAATGCCAAGAAAGCAGAAAGCAGTTCTGATTCTAGCAGTTCTGATTCTGAAAGTGATGATACCAAGAAAATAGCTGTGAAGCCAACTTTGACCAAACAAACTATGAAGAAACTTGTTACACATACAGCAAAAAAAGCTTCAAGCAGTTCTTCCTCCTCCTCCTCCTCCTCCTCCACTTCTGAAGAAGAAAGCCATAAAGTTCTCTCTACTCCTGCTCTTAAAACTTCAACACCAGTGGCAAAGGTTGCTGTAAAACCCATAAAAAAGATACCTGCAAAAAAAGAAGAATCAAGTTCTGACTCTTCATCTTCAGATGAAGATTCAAAGACTGCAAAACCTACTGCCAAGGTAGAAACATCAGATCCCAAACTATCAACCAATGTAATTGCACCAGTCTCTAAAGTCGCGAAAAAAACTGCTGTCTCCTCTAAATCAGCCACAAAGAAAATGGAATCTAGTTCTGATTCTTCATCTTCTGATGAGGAAGAAAACAAGAAAGCTGCTCCCAAATCTCTAACTTCAACTAAAAAGGTTGCAACCTCACTTTTAAAGAAAGACTCTAGTTCTGATTCTGATTCTAGTTTAAGTTCTGATGAGAAACCTAAGAAAGCTTCTGCTACCTCCAAAACTCCAGCCACTCTTAAGTCCCCTTTAACTCCTGCTGCTACTCCCAAAACGACTCTGGTAACAAAAAATACCAAAAAGGCATCTTCAAGCAGCTCAGAAAGTGAATGTTCATCCTCTGAAAGTGAAGCTCAAGTAAAGAAAACTCCTGTTACTGCAAAATCTAACATGGCTCAGCCTGTATCAAAAGCCGCTCTACCCAAAACTATCTCAGCAAAGAAAAATGTAAATACAAGCACTTCAGACTCTGACACTTCTACTGATGATGAAGTGGAGAAAAAACCAACACCATTTTCTCCAAAGAAAACTCCAAATATTTTAAAGAAACCAATTTCTGCTACCAAGAATAAACATGACAGTGATTCTTCATCTGAAGAGGAAAATGTAAGCAAAAAACCTACTGTAAATGTTCAGCAAAAACCTCAAGCAGCAGCAAAATCTTCAGCCAAAAAAGAAAGCAGTAGCTCAGATTCAAGTTCTGAAAATGAAGACCCAGCTCATCAATCAATTCCTTCAACACCTATAACCAAGAATGGTAAATCAGCTTTAACTGGAGCAAAAGCTAATGTTCCTTCAAATGTATCTGTGACTAATAAGACACCAACCAGAAAAAAAAGTGATACCTCTGATTCTAGTAGTTCTGATGAAGAGATCCCAGTCAGTCAAAAAAGAATTCCAACCAAGAAGTCTATGGTGCAAGCCAAACCAAAAGAGAAAGAATCAGATAGCAGTTCAGATTCAAGTTCTTCTTCTGAAGAAGAAGCTAAGGTAAAAAAGATTCCAAACAATCTAAAAACTAAAGTGCCAATTGCACCATCTAAACCAGCTCAAGCAGTTGCAGAAGAAAGCAGTTCTGACAGTGATTCAGATTCCAGTTCAGATGAAAAATCAAAAAAGATGCCACCAGTAAAAGCAACTGCTACTTTGTTAAAAAAGCAACCTCAACTTGTTGCAAAGGAAGATTCTGACAGTAGTAGTGATTCCAGTTCTGAGGAAGAAAATGGTTCTGAACAGAAACAAACCTCAAAGATGCCAGCAATACAAAAGTCTCGGATGAAAAAAGTGCAAAACAAAAAAGACTCAAGTAGTTCAGAAGAAGAAACACCTAAATCAAAGAGTACAAGTTCAAAAGATATGTTGAAAAATACAAATTCTAGAAATGCTCTAAAAAATGGTAATACTTCAAGCAAAAACATTGATTCTGGTTCAGCCAAAACTATTGCGAGCCCAAAGCCTGTGAATGGTGGACCAAACAATGAAGTGGTACGTATTTTTGCCCCAAAATTGCTTTCTTCCACCCTCTCAAAAAAAGACGATAATTCAATTTATCTAAGCAAATATTAATGCTGCAAATAATGTCATTCACTTTCTGCAGTGTATTTTTCATAACATGGTTTAAGAAAATTGACTTTCTCTGGGAAAATTAATTACAATAATAAACTCCAAAACATCTAAAAGTTGTTAGCTTAGTAATGATACATAGTATCATGTATTATGAAAGAGTGTGTGGAAGCATCGCCTAAAATTGCAGAGGTTTGATTGTGTGTAATTGTAATAGTTTGACAGTGTTTATCAATAAATTAACAGTAGCATTCTTTGGTCCATCAATTATCCAGCTGCCCATATGGACATCTACTATATAAAACTAAATTTTTTTTTTTTTTTTTTTTTACTTAAAATTTGGTGATTTCAGTCTGCAGAAACTAGTAGCTATAAATATTCAAATTCTGAAGCTGTAGATGTAAATGTGTTTGCTTTTTGTTGGTCATTTTGCTTATTAAAGGGTTTTAATTTTTAACTTAAAATTTATTGACCAATATACAGTATTTATAAGACTAGCTAAAGTTGAATTTATAAAATTCAAGTTTAGCTGATTTGGCATTATATTATTCAGTTAACCATTTTGAAAAGTACTTTTTTGTAAAATAAGAAAAAGAAACACTTGTGAAATTATAATTATTACTTTTATTTTAGTAACTTATAACACCTCCCTGACTATAACCATTCTGGCAAGTTCTCTATCAGTTGACACTAATGATCATTGTCTATTGAAGTGCATGCTTCCTGTATAGACTTTTCAATTCCTGGGTTGTATGATATTGATGCCCACTTTCATACATCTTACAAGCAAAAATCTTACAGGTTCTCAGTTGGAAGTTACTTAGTATCAATGTTGGGATTTCCATTCTTTCATCCATATGTGTGTGTGTCTTTTTTTTTTTTTTTTTTTTTTTTTTTTTGCTTATTGTTACTTTTGTGGTGCTTTTCTTGTCATTGAGGAATTTTGGTTGAGCGAATTCTTCAGCTCTCTCCACGCAGTCCATTGTGAAACAAAGCTGTAGAGAATGTTGAATCTTTGCACACTACCACAAAGTTGCTGATCACTCTTCTGGCAGCTCTAAAATCTCTTATTGTTAACTTCTCTCCTCTGGATTTTAATTCTGCAGTAGTCTGGATTTACCAATAAGTGTGGTAACTGCAATGTTTGAAGGCTAAAGTTGAGACTTTCTTTCTGTGACTCAATTCCTTTTCCTTTAGCCCTGTCTTTCTGTCCTTTCTCAAACTCAACTACCATGTAGCATAGCTGATATTTTTTTTTTTTTTTTTTTTTTTTTTAGACAAAAGTAACTAAATTTGCATAAGTTAACAATTAAAGAGGGAAGAGAAGTTTCCATTATTGGATCAGTGTAAAATTGCATAGGTGTGACATGATTTAAGGGGAACCTTCCTAAATTTACCTGTATAAGAAGTTTAATTTCTCTTAAATCTTTAGCAAAATGTTGTTTTACTGTAGTTTATAATGTAGCAACACTTTTTTTACAGTGTTTTCAAAAAAAACAAAGCAAAGTACAACAAAACAGAAGCTGACACCCAGAAAAACAATTCCCAAACAGGTAATATAATAGAAAGAATAGTCACATGCTTGCCTCACAAGTTGAAAATTCAGCTGGTCCTATGAATATACACCACATTATTTACCATTTTGTTTTAACTATCTTGTGTTGTCTTTCAACCAATTTCATAATTTCACTCTGCTGGATTTTTTTTTTTTTAATAAGATTCAGAAACCATGCTGAGTGTTGAGCTGTGGAGTGAATGTATAGTTATTCCATGTCAAGTCAACAAGGGTCTGCCCATCATTGGCACAGGTTTTTTTCAAATTTGGTACACTTATAGCACTTCATGATAGTAATTGAATGGTACCTATTTTACATCTCTACGGTCTACATCCTGGGTAAGTCAATATCCAACAGCAGGTGATCAGGTGGTTTTGAGGAGTTTGGAACCATCTCTTAATTGCTGGTATTCCCAGGTTCACCCTGATCCGGGGTGGTAGAGCCTGTTAAGGTCCTAGCTATGTGCAAACTAGGGTAAAAATAGGTTTTATTACCAGCAATACATTTTTTTTTTTTTTTTTTTTTTTTTAAATATTACCAAAAATACTTATCAAAAAAAAAATATTACCAGCAGTAAAAAATCTTGTTGCCATTAAATAACCATTAAGGTTGATATGCCATAAAACAAACTAAACCAGACAGCTCTACGTCAGGGTTTCCGAGATATGACCCTTTGATGCTTGCCACGAAGGTGAATTTTGGAAAATAGTCACAAAGTTTAAATATTAATATCTCAGTCCACAAAGCGAAATTATATGCCATTCAAAATGGCATCTTTGCACATCTGCCATTATATACTAACATTTTTATATCTCCCAATATGGTTAAGTTGTATATCTTTAGAAAGATCTTTTGAATGCTGATTACTACTCACTTAAGATCTATGAGCATAAAATCAATAGAATTTTGTGTTATTTTTGGTTAAAGTTGATAAATTGTCTGAAGAATCATAAACAAAATGGGTGTTTAAACTTTAGTCTATTTACCAAATATCAAAATAAAAGCTTTACAAATTGCCTGCTTTCTCTTTATATTGTTTAGTACTAGTTGACTGTAACTATGAACTTTGTTCTTTTAATACAGCATTTCTCATCCTTTTTACCCTTGTAGAACCCTTGAAATAGTTTGTCACAGAGAATCTCTGCATAAAAACTATTATATATCATTATTAATATCTATCTTGTTTATATTTTTATCTTAGTTCATGTGGTAAGTATAATTCATGGACACTGCCCATGTATCCTGTACTCAAGTGAGTTGTTCAATGATACATGAATCTGCCAAACATATACATGTATAGTAAAATTACAGATATAAACTGCGTCTAGAGATTATATGCAAGTTATGAATTGGTATAAAGAGTTGCGTCTTTAATGTTAAAAGTCCTATTATGATGTTGTTTAGATTCTACTCAATATTATTAACTTAGATATATAGTGATAGAGAAGTCTGTTTTTGGTTGGAAAAAAATCTTACTAAGTTAACAAAACAGACTAATTTGACTGTCAGTAGTTTATTTGCAACTATTTATTTTGATACTTTTACATTATTATACCTTGTAAAACTAATGTAAAAAAATATGAAAAGATTTTAGAACAAATTCGTCAATTTCTTAAAGGAAAAACATAAAAAAAAAAAATTTTATTTTAAAAATAAAAGATATATTTAAAAAAAATAGTAAGAACCTCCTAAAATTTATTGCACAAATGCTCCTTTCTTTTCAATAACTCTTAGCAGCCTATTGTCAACATCTGATGTTAAATTTGCAATTTTAGCAGCTGGTAAGTTGTTTGCAGCAACTTTAACTGACTCCCAGAGGTCACACTTGCTATTGAATTGCCTTTCATTAGAATAAATATCTCTCTTGATGCTCCACAGGTTCTCAATGGGATTCAAGTCACAGCTATTTGAAGGCCAGTCCATAAGAGAATCTTCAACAAATCCCTTTTCTTTCAATCAGGATTTAGTAAACTTTGAAGCATGACTTGGTGCGTTGCCTTGCATAAAGATCATAGATCTATGCTTGGCTAAAGACTAGTTATCAAGCCATTCAAAGAAATATTGCTCTAGAAAATCACCGTAACTTTTGGAATTCATTTTAACCCCGTCTTTCAGTTTAAATGGACCCACAAGCTCATTACCATTAATCCCAGCCCATATCATGATCCCCACCGCCACCTTGTTGGCGTTTAAAAAATTTTCTTGAGTCGTGTTTCTTGCAAACCCATCCTTGAACCCATCCATCGGGCCCATCAAGGGTGGTCCTTGATTCGTCTGTCAAAAGCACTTTACTGAAATCAGTTTTCATGTATTTTTTTGCCCACTGCAATCTTCTTTCTTTATGTTTTTTTGTTAAAATGGGTTTCTTTATTTGATTTTTTACATCAGCAAACTTCCTTAATGCTTTCACCTTGTTTCCCTTGACACCATAGGAGCTCCAGCGGCCTCAAATATGAACGCACTTGACGCATTTGGGTTTCTTATTAATTCTTTTTGGATATGTGATAGATCTCACTTTGTTAAATTCCTGAATTCAGCCTGAGACTTTTTTTTTTCCTTGGTTGAATTCCCATTTGACATTTTTCTTGATTGTTCGATGATCCCTTTTCAAATCCTTAGAAATTTGAGGTTTAAGACTTTCCTTTGCTAATTTCTTTGATTATATAGTTCTTTTCATTCATTTTTAGTTTTTTTTACAAGCCATAATACTAAATTCTAGTTCTTGCAAATAATCTCTTGACACTGCAAATTCCTATAATTACTGAAAAAATACTAAATATCAATCTGAAATTGAAAATTGGGACTTAATTGCTTTCATGCTTACTCACTATTCATAATAGTACAAATTATTTCATGGGATAACACATATCTATGAATTTTACGTAAAATATTTGACAATACCTCTTTTGCATATAAAACTCTAGGCGCAGTTTAAAATTAAACAAAAAATTATTAAAAAATGAATAACCTATTTATCATTGTTTCTCATGTGACCTCTTGTGGAGCCCTAGGGTTTCAGGGAATAGTGGTTGAGAAACACTGCATTAATATGCAAATATTTGCTCTTGGATATTGGTTAGTTCAGTGTTTTAGTATTAGTTTTTTTTCTATAATGTCTACTTTTCATTGTAGACTTCTATAATTGCCTTTTAATCCCATTATTTATTTTTGACTTTCAGATCAAAGGTACTCCTTTCAGAAGAGTTCAATCTGAGCATGTGGAAATTGATCCACGTTTAAGGGATAATTCCTTTGAAGCAAAGGTAAGCTGACTACTTATCATTAATAATGAAACCGGCACTTAAATTCAAATTCTGATCTTTGTTGTTGTTACATGTTTTTATATTAGTCATGTCTTTTGAATGTGTTGCCTATATTTTTGTCATATAACATGTAAACCACTGTAAAAGAAAATGTATATGAGCCATAGATTCTTCCTATTGGCTGTTATGACAGGGAAGCCATTGCTAAAATATATGGTTGTTATATAATGGATTTTTATGATACAGGGTAACAAGACTGGTAGGGCATAATTTCCTTCTTTCCAAGATTTCTTTGTAAACAAGCAGAAAAAAATTTGTTTAATCTGATATAATTTGTCACTTTGGCAATATTCATGAAAACCTTAAAGAATGATATATAAAATTACTATTTTAATCATCAGCATACTCTTTTCTTCATGCACATGGGTATTTGCATCAACATAAACATCAATTTAGTCTGAATTCCTAAAGGATGAAAACTTCTCCACTTTGTTTCATACTTTTATCACCTAAAATGTGTGTGCATGTTTAACAATAAACTTGATTATTTACAGTAGTTTATTTTATTTCATTTCATGTGATTTTTTTTTCTTTTTCTCCCTTTCATCATGTCATCAGCAAGGTGCCAAAGGTTCCTGGGGTGAACGAGCCAATGACGTCTTGAAATACACACGAGGAAAAGGGTTCCGGCATGAAAAGACTAAAAAGAAACGTGGTAGCTATAGAGGAGGAACTATCGACTCCCAAAGTGTCAATTCTATAAAATTTGCCTAAATAAGTTCCCTCTTTTTACTTACCCAACCTTCAGTTGATGCAGTTCTTTTAAATTTGTGTGAACAATATTTTTCTTTCTATTCTCTTAATTTTTACTTATTTTTTATCTACCTATTGTCATCACTAGCCTATTCATATTCGATCCAGAGAAAATTGTTTAAAAAAAAAAAAGCAAAAGTCATTTGTAGAATAATCATGAGGTTTCAGAATAAATGCTTTCTTGAATTCTTCTTCTGTGTTCATTTGTCTTTGTAAATTCTCTTGACATCACATCATCGTTTAAAAACTTTTTGCATTATCAATGTTTGAATGATTGCGACCATTTTTCTTTTCATATATAAATATCATCTTCCTAATGTAGAGTAGTCTCCCCCTCTGCTTTCCTCTGCTAATGTATTGTAATGTGGTATTATTAAGCACTATTGGTTTATAAGGTGCATAGATCTCGGCTTGGTCAGGGATGAATGTTACTCTGGCATTTGCTTAATGCCTTTCCTTAGGTGGCTGCAACTAGGACAAAAGACAAAATAGAAAAACTTGATTTGACTTACCACAACCTGCAGAATTATAAGAATCTATGTACCATGCTGTTTCTTTTCTCTCTTTGTATGAGAAAAATGCTTTTGAAATAATTACAAAAAAAATTAAATATTAGTGCCAGTTAATTATTTCCCACTACTCGTCAAAAAAATACTATATATGAAGAAAAAAAAATTACAATTGTCCAAGATGTTCAATTTTTACTAAATTGTTTAATAATTGAAGGATATTACAAATGTGTCTCAGTAATAGAAATTTAGTAACAACTGATGGGGTTTGATGTTTTGGAATGTCCATTTTGAGTTGTCACCATCACCGTTCAAAGGCAGAATTTATAAAGTTTTCAATTTGTAACTTTTAGAAAAATAAAATCTACCATCTGGAAATTAATAGATGACCTGCATATAGTACAGAAAGATAGATGCATATCATAAATGGCTACTAGCTGAGCATGAACCACCACAGAAACTAAATGTATAGAGCTGCAAATAGAATACATGAAACTGTTCTTAGATTTGAAAATGTGGATATTATTGAGTTCTTGAGGAGCCTGGCTCATAATTTACCAAATTAACTATAAAATATCAACTGCACTTGTATTCAAATGTTTTTCCAAGTATCGTTTAGACAAATTGTTTATATAGTGCAGGTTTGTCAGCACTAATCCAGTATTTATCAGCACAATTTCAGATTTCCCAAGTCACTACCCAGTCCTGCCACTGATGTTTTTGAGCATTTTCAAACACTGATAAGGTTTTCTACCTGTCTTTTGTGCATTTTTATTATAACCTGATGACATTTAGCTTCAGTCATGGCTCTAATGAATACAATAATAGTGTGAACTTTTGATGAACTTCCTTATGTAAGGCAACAATTACCTTTTATTTTACCGGTATTTCATTTAAATTTCACTTGATTTTCATTGTTTTTACTTTTTCTTTATTAACCAACATGTTAATTTACATGTTTATTTTAAAGGTAGGATAAAGTGGTTAGCTATTGGGTTACATTTATTCTAATGGTCAGTAATCCAGAAAAATAAATTATCCTATACTCTGTCAAATTAGTGATGATCTATAAACATATAACTGATCCCTCTCAGGTTGTCACTGACCAAACAAATAACTCCATGTTGTGTATCTGTTCTTGTTCATGTCAGTGTGCACAAGAACTGAGAAAAGTCCATATGTTCACAAGGAAACAAGTGATAATTAATGCCATAGAGAGAAATGAATATGACAGCGTGATGGGTACTTAGGTAACACTTGTGAAAATTTCTGGTAATTCTGTCATGACAGATGGTAAATCAGCTTTTCTATTCAACCAGCAGTTACTCTTACTCCTTCCTACCATCCACAAAGGGAATCCTGTACCCTGACAACCGCTGTCTCGAAACTACTTTCAATCCTAACTGTGTTTATATAAGCCTGCAAATGGACATTTCCAATGTCCATTCAAGTGCTATTGATCTCAGGAGTATTAATTTATTTTTCCCTTTTGGTCAAGTGAGTAGATGCATTGATTTCCTTTTGCAGACTTTACTGCTGGTTATAAAATCCACACAATGCTAACATAAAATAATTTGCCATTATATATAGGTATCCCAATTACAGCTGTAGTGTCACAGTTAACATGTACACAATTTTTTTATCTCTAAGAGGGTGGGCTGAAAAGTTCATAGGCTGATTATGAAGGTGTGATGTTAGAGTGGTAAAATCTTGCATGCATTAATTTCAACTCTTATTAATGCATTGTTTATTTCTGGGTAAGCTGACATTTGTCTTCAGAGAAGTCCTCAAAAGAGACTTCTAGAAAATGGACAAAACTTGGCATTCTGATATTAAGTACCTTCAGAAAATGAGTTCATCCCCCACAGGACATTTATGCTGACATGGTTGTTACATTAGGGGATTACACACCAGTTTTATCAGCAGTGCAAAAGTGGGCAGCTGAATTTAGTGGGTAGGTATCTTGATGACCCAATGTCTGGACATCCTGCAAACTGCTATCACTGAGGAAAACCTTGATTGTGTTTAGTACATGATGATGTATGATAGGCTATAAATCAAATAGCCAATGCCATTAGCATATCCCATGAGAGTTTAGAATATTCTGCACAATGAACTTGGTATGATGACAGTTTCTGCTCAGAGAGCTCTACATCTTCTGACACCTGATCCAGGCTGAACAAATCATGGGAAAATCTTAAACTGGAGCATATCCAGCTAGTTTCTTTGAACATTTCCTAACCTAGGATAAGTGTTGGATTCATTGCTTTCAGCTAGAGACTATCCATTCAGGGAAGGTGATGGACTCTGTCAATAAAATTTTGCATCCTCAAAAACTATCTTCAAAAGGGCCACCCCACCAATGGAAAGTACTATGCCAACTTGCTGAGGAAGTTACAAAAGGCTAGCAAGACTAAATTCCCAGGAAAACTGACAAAAGGGATTTTGTTTCATCAGGACAATACTCTAGCACACAAGACCTTGGTTTCAATGGATGCTGTGGCTTTCAATTGGTTGATCACTCTCCCTATTCTCCTGATTTGACAATCATTTGTTCTCATGGGTTATGTGCTGGCAAAAAAGGAAGGCTTGCATGAAGTAGAATATCACACAAACTTGTTATCCATCTCAATTAATTAACAATTTGCCTAGTTCCTCGAATGTTAATTAAGGTGGTGTTCTTGCTCACTGTGGCATGTGAATGACAGTTTTGTGGCTTTTGACCTGTGGATTGTTTTTATTTTAGCCACTTTTGAACTCTTAACAAAATGCCACTGAAATATAAAAAGTCAAGATGACACAAGGAAAGTTCATGAGACGAGTTGGAGCAACAAGGGTCTATGGCAGCACACAATAGGGAAATGCATATCTCATCTTAAACAAAGTGATATGACTCAACAATGTTTTTGAAAATAGGGTTAAAATAAGAAAATCACAGAAAAAATCACAGTAAACAGGATTCTTTTGAAGCTTGGTATAATTAATCAGTTTTAAAACAAGAATGCCAATCATTTCAGTTTATATGATGTTAAATATCACCTACTTTCCAATTCAAGTTCATGGTAATTTTTTTAATTCAAATTTTGCATCATTGAATTAATATTATATTTCTGTCTGCACAATGACTGGAACGTTGTCAGTACAAAAATACATGATGAGGATGTATTTTTATCTGGCATTCTCACACTGACAGAAAACCAACCAAGTTTGTTGGTATTGTGAGATGCTGCTTGAGTACACTGTGTTAGTGGTGGTAAAAGTCTTAAGTGAACGGCTGTCTGAAATGAAACCTTCCATTACAATCTCTTTTTTATGGGGACAATTAATAGCATAACATTATCTTGAGAATGTTTTTATTTTAGATTATATTTTGGATCTTAATTTCAAGTGACTACTCGCTTAAAATTCAAAATGTTCACATCTGTTATTTTGTTGGATTTGTCATCTTTATAAAAGTAAATGTGTATCTACTAAGCAAGCAACACAATGTTCTAGGGCTCCATAGGAAAGTGGTTCCACACATCATTTGAGTGATACCCTTGAACAGCAGGGCAATGTCAGCATCATAGGTCACAATACCTTTGCTTTGTAAACGACATAGATGGTCTGGCTGGGGAAGAACATTGATAAAAAATCTTTCAGATATGGTATAGAAATTAATGCTTAAAAAAATTGAAAATGAGAAAAAGCTTTCAGGTAAGATAAGTTGATGGCCAGGAACTTAAAGTAGTGAGATAATTCAAATACCTTTGATCAGTTATCAGCCAAGAGGATTCTAGAATAAAAATAATTACAAGAGCAGCACAAACTATCAGTTGTTGCAAAACTAAGAACATCTGCCTGAAATAAAAAAATGAGACTGTTGCATGTATTGGCCTTCTCAATCTTTGTTAACCATTGACTCAATGTTGAAGGTGAATAATCCAAGCATTAGAAATGAGATGCTACATCTATGTAAACCCATTGGAAGATTTCATAACTGTTGTCATGAAGAGAAAGTTAAAATGATATGGACACATAAGAACCAACAATTTTTCAGCTACCATCCTACATGGTATCAACTGAAAGAAAAGAAGAGGTGGCTGACACTGAGTAGACTAGAAGATCATTCAAAGAGTCAGACATTGACATGCAACCATCACATCCAGTCATGAGACTGACGATGATCTATCAAACATTTATCAGCAAGAATCATAATCTGACAAAAATGAACAAGAAATGTTTACTTAAATTATACAATATTTATGCTGTAATTTTAATTCATACTCAAGCATTAAAAATATTTAATATATTTGTTGTTCTATAAAAAAAAGAGGTGTTTCTGTTTAACAAGTCTTAAGTAACTGAAATTGTGAAACAAGCTTGTCTGTTCTACAAATGTTCTATAAATTAATCTCAGGTGGATTTGAAACAAAACAAAATAAAATCCCTTTTATATTTTTGAGATGAGGTGGTGTAACTATTATCTTCGGTGTCAAATTCATATTTCTGCCATTGTATATTTCAGGTGATATACATTGATATTTCAATCTAATTTAGTTTACTTTTAGGATTACTTCAACCAATGCTTTTATCCACTGGGCCATGTGTTCTTGACAGGGCCTTTTCCAAGGAGTGAGAAGTCCTGGAATTTTCTAAATTGGGCTGCCTATACATCCTTTTTCTCAATTCATAAATCCCAGAAATCTGTTTTTTTTTACAAGCTAAAATTGTCCTTTAAGAAATTTTTTTTTTTAATTGTCAGTAATATTTGGCAATTATTGCAAACTGGTTTGTTTCCTTGACTAGACTGAAATCATGACCTTATGTAGGTGGTGAGAAAGAATCTGAATGCATGTCTTCTAGTTTTCACCCATGCTCAAGAGTAAAATCAAAAATAAAAAGTATCAGAGACAAGTAAACATTTCTGCCAAATTTAATTTAATTTTCACACTTATTGAAATTGTAGCTAAATGGAAAATAGATTATTTTAGTAGAATCTCGGAAAATTTATCTGGTTTTTAAAATTTGAACAATTGAATAAATTTTATTCGCATGTCAATTTCAAAAGTAAAAAGTCCTTTGGATCTGTAGATAGCTGGTGAGTCAGTTCATGCTGAAAAAATAGATATTTTATACGGCTCATATCAATATGTATGTGTAAACTACATTAGTCTAAATTGTTGCCAAAGGTAACAAGTTTTAAATCAAATTTGACTCAAAGAAAATATAAACTGGAAGGATGATAGAAAATGTACCTTTGATGTGTCTTAGGATAGTAAATGCATCTTTGAAAAAATAAGAATGTTATTTTTAAATTTTGCAGGCTAATAAGAACCTGTATTTGTAGCTTTTGTTCTAATTGTGAAAAAATGATGGAATATATTAAAACTTATTTGGCTTTGTATTTCTGCCATAGATTACTAGAAAATGTACAAACAACTCCTAGACATTTGGCCAGATGTCATCAAATTTGTGAACTTAATTAAAAAAGCATGCAAAGTCCTCTGCAGTACTGTCAAACATGAATGACATTTTATTTTCAGGGAAACTGCAGATTTTTGTGTCTGTTTCAAAAGATACTGAACCGTTTCTGATAAATTATAAGAGCAATAAAGTTGCTTCCTTTCCTTGCAGATGATTTTTTTAGCATGCTCATGAAACTGCTAAGATTTTTAAGAACACACTAAAAAGATTAGTACATTTTCCAGACAGAATGAATTTGTAAGAATTTTGTCAAACCCAAACGAACAAAGATGCAGTAAAGATTGAATGTTGATTTCTGGCAGAGAGGGCTATGTAAAATTTATCCAAAAAAGGAAATGTTACAACAAAAACAAGATCTGTTTGCAACAAACACAATGTTCATCACCATCATTGAGAAATTTCTGGCAAAGCCTCATCTTAGATACTCTCTTATAAGGTAAGTTGGATTGATTTGTGAAAAAAAAAATCTGCTCAGAAGACAGTCTAAAAAGATATCAAGTCAGCAAGTCTAATTGTGATGAGATCATTAGTCAGTCTAAAGAGTTTGAGGAGGAAGCTGCTGGAAATATTGCTTGAAGACCATCTGGACACTTTGTTCTACTCATCTTTGTCTAGCAACAAAGAATGTTAAAAACTGAAAAGTTTGCAGATTGCTGGTATTCTCATGGATATGCCTCAAAATTTCTCAGTGAATAAGGAAATTTCTACAAACAATATGAAACAAGATTCTGGTCAAAGCATACATTATCGAAATTGTAGGTACTGGGAATCTTCACTTGACTAAGGCTCTTCTCTGCAGTGCTTGCAATGCCAGAAGAGCAATACAGCCAAATACCTTGAGGATGAGAATAGAAAAAGGCAGAAAGGAGGAACTGGACAAAAATGGAAATCTCTTGTGGAAATTGAAGAACTAAAAAACACGAGCTTGTAAGATGCACACAAAATTTGCTCAAGTCAGCTGATAGCTATGTGGTGAAAAATAAGCAGATTCAGAATTACACACTTATTGCAAAATCCAATACTATGTGAAGATCTGCAAAGAACAAGTCCATAGAGATATCAAAATAGGAAGAGAACCTGAATGTTAAACTAGATGAACTGAAAAAATATTAACATCATTGTGTTCTGTGTCATGTACAACAAAAGCCATGAGTATTAGGGGTAGGTAAAAAGTGTAGTTTTTGTGAAAATTTCTATTTGTAGTTCTGTACATTAAAACCATTATACTTCACAGGAAATCTGCAGCAACCAAGAATTTTTGTGACATTCACAAACCATGAGTAGTCTAGATATCTGAAATGTGTAGATGTAAGAATTAAAATGTGTAATTCAAATTTTCAAGTGTAATAGAACTTCAAACTGTAGAATGCTACACAAAATGTGTAGGTCTAAAATTATGGCTTCAACACTGATTCCTTCACCGCTTTCAACTGATCCATGTGACATGAATTATTGGAAACAACTGTAGCTTTTCTGTTAACATTTCATCTGTCAAACTATTAAAAGATAAATCACAAAGTTTGTGTTTTTGAAACTGACTTTGTGTGTGTGTGTGTGTGTGTGCGTGAAACTTCTTAACATATTCCTGGAAAGATCCTGGAAGTTTTTTACTGTGGGAGCCATGCATATTGTATTAATTTCTATGTTTGCCCAGCTTAGGAGATTTTTGTTTCCTAGCATATGCCCTAATTCCTTAAGTTTTCATATTTTCCAGTGATGTTCAGTGTCTATTGTTTCAGCCTCATCCCACAGGGTGCAGAGATCTCCCTTTTCTAAATATGTGGTTAGCCAGACCTGATTCTTCTATTTCTCCTATTATTATGGCTTTACGGTATTCCAGCCTGGTTCTCCTATATAATTCTTACCACAGCTTCATGGGACGGCATACACCCAGTCCTTAATGACGCTCTCCTCTATGGGTGATCTTAATCTGTGTAGAGTTTGTCCTGATGTTATATGAACAACAGGTCTTTTGTATTTTGATATTTTTCAAGAGAAAAGGTAAAAAACAAGTGGAAATATAATATATTTTGATATTTTTCATAAAAAAGGAAGAAAACAAATGCAATTATGGCATATGATGATATTTTATAAGAAAAGGCAGAAAAAATGTTGTGGCAGGGGGCAATAATAATAATGATAATAAAGGAGAATATGCTGGAAAACAGAAAAAAAAGGCATTTTCAAAAGAACCAAGATGTAAAGACTTTGAAATGTAAATGTTACAGATAGTTAATTTAGAACACGAAATACATTCTTTTCTTCTCTCTAAGTGTACAAAAGATTATTAATAGAAGATAGAATTAAGAATGTCTTGATCTAAAGGTTAACTTTATCAATAAAATAAGACAGCCTGAATCTATGTAAAGTTTACTAAAATTGCTCAGAACTATTAATAGATAAACTTAGAACAATGGCAATATGGTCAGGGTACTGAACGATGAAACGTGTGTGAAGTTTGTTTTTTTTAGAAATAAAAGTATGTCAATAAGTTTCCACTAGAAAAACAAATACATCACCAGTTCTCTATATAAAGAGCAGAGCAGAGTTGGGTTAGAGACAGTGAGGAAGTGACATCAGGGATTGGAACAAAGTACCCACTGCATGTGCTGTTGATCTAAGTACTGCTGCTTCTGCTACCACTAATATCATGACTATTATTACTATTACTAAGGGACGGGAACATTGAAAGTTGTAGTAGTTGCGCTAAGAACAGACCAAAAATGGTTAAAACAAAGCCATCTTTCTCCTTTAACGAAATTACATGAAGTATTTTCTTTTGTTTTGTTGATCATTGGTCATATACAAGAAACATTCAACTTTTACCATGAGAATTGTATTATTATATGTATTGTTGATATTATATATATATATATATATATAAAACTTTTGTCCCTCTAAAATCGGATCGACTTGGCCATATTTATTTCTGTTAAACTGATTCTCAACCAACAAGATTGCAGGTAAACCAACGGAGAGCTTTCGGAATTCTAATACCCAATAACTACTCGCCAGGATCAAAAATCACAACGTGGCTGGTGAGTGGAAATGAATTAACATTTGAAACTGGAGACTAACCTGTAATACTGGACCATACAGGACCAACAGCCGGTCTTGTGGATGACATTGGCTCAGTGGAGTTAGGATACGGTGTCACATGGACACCTTGACCAGAGATCATGTTATAACTGACATTGTGCGAGAGGATTGGTGTTACAATGAAAGTATAAAACATCTTCAAATTTTTCTTGAGAAAAGGTTGAAAACATATGCAAATATAGCATATTTTTTTATATTTTTCATAAGAAAAGGCAGAAAGCATATGGAAATATGGCATTGTGACACTATTTACCTATGGTAATTGGCTAACTAATTAACCATAGAAATTAAAAACGGGAAATACTTAAGGTGAGAAAGAGCTATACTGAAAGATAGACTGAGCGACATTAAAAAAAGAAGAATTTATTTTATTTACAAAAGGAAGATACTTTTCGCAAAAGACAGAAAATCAGTAAGAAAAAGCGAGACTGTGATTCTGACAAATTAATTAATGTCACAATAATGGAGTGACGCGTCAAACAAAACAGAATTCTGAAAGATAAACAAAGTTGGCCAATGCATGTGGCCATGAAAAGATTTGAGACCACCCTAGAGAATAGCCATTAATTATTTTTCAGAGATATTTAATTTTGACGAGAAGAGACCCATCTGTTGTATGTATGAATCTTGGCATGAGAAAGAAAATCACGGATGAAAGTGTTATTATTATTTTTTTCAAACTGTTGAATAGGTGATAAGAGAATTTTAAGACGTGAGAAAAATAAAAAATTTAATTATCATGTAGACATGACCACCCAGTAAAAGTTGGCTAAAGTGGATTTGGAATGTGATAAGGAATTGAATGGCAATCTGGGAATTGTAAATGTTTTGGCCAAAGGAAAAGGAAAAAGAAAAGAAAAAAAAGGATTTTGTAAACATGAGGGCCAGTCTAGCCACACCCACACTGCCGAGAGATCATTGGCTAAGAAGTAGCATGGGTAATAGGCGGAGGTGAATGTATGAGAAAGACGGATAAGTTGTTAACATTCATTGAGGGGATTGGTATGAGATACCAATGTGAGAGAGGAAGAGTCTAGGAGGATAACTCTCCTCCGACCTTCCCTCATGGAGGAGGGAGGAACTCCGAAGTGGAACGTGATTAATCTTCCAAAAATGGGAAGTAACTAATTTTCCTGGCCTAAGAACAAAGAGAATTCTTGTTGGGAATTAAGAATTGTCAAAGAACCCAAACCACGACAGGCTCCACCCTGGAGTTGGTCGGTGTCCATATAAACGACCGTCTCGAGGCAGTCAGAGAGTTTTCAACAGAGTTTCAAGAGATTTCGGAGTTGCAGTTGGAGACCAGCCTTGCAGAAGCTGACCGAAAGATTTCCACATCCTTTTCGACTTAGTCTTTCTATCAAAAGCAAGTTTTTATTGACGAACGACTTAAGATACCATAACTCGCCTAAGAAACACTAAAAGTGTCACGAATCCATAGAAACGGGCCGGGAGAGAAACACACTCCTGTATTCAACAGATAGATAAAGTTAATTGTTATTTCTCAACATATTTGAACCTCGTGAGTTTGTTTTATTATTTTTCTTTTACTTACGCTTGTGCGGTATCACCTTTACCCCGGATTCAGCTTACATTATGGCCCGACGCCTGAATGATTTCGTCTACCTAAGATCAAAGTCACAACGTGGGTAGGTTAGACTTGAGATCAAAGCAGTTACTTCGGTGACCAAGCGTGGGAGGTGAGCTGAGAACGACAAGGCTGGTATCGAACCGGAAATGACCATAGATCGACCAGGCTGGTGGCAGCAACAAGAAGTCAACCCCAAAACGCTGGTGGAAGAAATCTTACAGCTTCGCACCGCAACTGGGAGTTGACCATGTGTTGATGGCACAGTGTTATATATTGATGTCGCGACCAGTGGATGTCCCATATTGGTGCTGCAACTGTGACCACCAGTCCATGTTACAGTATATTTTGAAAAAAAATATAAATATAGCTTATTTTCATATTTCTCATGAGTAAACACTGAAAACAAATGCAAATATAGCACATTTTGATATTTCTCATAAGAATAGGCCAAAAACAAATGTATATATAGCATATTTCATTTAAAAATATTTAATAAAAATATTTATATGCAATATTTCTATCTGTTTTCCATATTTTCAGTTGAAAAATATCAAAACATTCTCTATTTCCATTTATTCTCAACATTTCATTTCAAAAATATCAATATACGCTATATTTCCACTTTTTTTTCTTTCTTTGGAAAAATATCAAAATATGCAATATTTAGTTTTTTCTACGTTTTCATTTATTGAATTATGCAAAATTTCCCTATTTTTCTACCTATCATTTGAAAACTATCAAAATGTGACGTCGTCCCCCAGTCGCAGCGCCAACTGTGACGTTCTATCCTGATCTACCACGGCGCCAGTTGTGACGTGGCCGTTCCAGGGTCCTATCACGGTCACGACACCAGTTGTGACGTCCCTAAACAGCCCCAATTGTGACGTCTTCGCCGCGGCGCCAGCTGTTCGCTCCTCGCTGCTCCGTCAGGGTGTCGCTGCTCCAAACGTGACGTCCGCCTGTCGCGTCAGTTGTGTTGTCTCGTACTGTGAGGACCAACTGGCTTGGTATCGGTCGCGGCACCCAAATGTGACGTTCTAACCTTTTGGTGATTCGGGTGGGAATCTGGTTAGATTTGATATCAGCCTCGCCGTTCCCAACTCGCTTCCAACGCCTGGTTACCAAGGTAACTGCACTGATCTCCAGTCTGCCCACCCACGTTGTGAATTGATCTTAGACAGACGAGATCAAACAGTGGTTGCGGCCGTAATGCAAATTGAGTTCAACGGGGGTGATAACACACAAATATGCACAAAAGAAAATAAAATGAAAACTCAAAAAGTTCAAAGTATCAAAGAAAAAGGTAACAAACTTTATGTCTAGTTGTTCGATACATAGGACTGCATCTATCTCCCGACCCGTTCTGTGGATTGTGACACGTCATTTTCGCTAGGCAAGTTTTAACGCTTCAAGTTGTTTGCTCTCTAAGAAATTTGTGTTTCGGTGTGTCTTTGGACGAAAGTCGAAAAAAAAAAACTTATTTCTGTGGTCTGGTTCTAAGTCGCTCTTCAAAATAATTGTTCTTGGTTGAAGAGGAGTCCGAAATTTTGCGTGAATCTTGGTCAGCTATCTTGAGGCGGCTTCAACTCTGGAAACTGGAGCTCGAACTGATTTCTGCCTGTTGGGGCCTGGCTTTTATTGACGCCGACAAAACCGGGTTGGGTCTGTTGGCGTCGGGGAGTTCCTCGATAATTCTAAATACATATCCACCTCTTTTATTTCTGGTTAGGATTTTTTCCTCTTTTTCCATTTTTGGTAACTTTTTTTTTCCCTCCCACTTTCTCACCATGCTTCTGAGGGGCGTGAACTGCCCTCCCCACTTCTTCGTAGCGGCTTCTCATACTTATACTCTGGATGGGGGCGTCGACAGCCTTCTTCGTGCGTCATGTGATCACTCTCGGCCAATGAGGTCGTGGTCGGGTATCTTTCCTCCTCCTTCGTGCGTCATGTGATCACCACTTGACCAATGACATCTTAGTCGGGCGTGAACAACCCGCGGCTTTGTTTCGGAAAAAAAAATACCTTGCTTAACTAAAAAATTAATTATCTCTCCTCTTTCCTCTTTTTCTTCCTTTCAAATCGCCGTTATCATGAACGGATAATATGACAACTCTTTGTTCAACACGTGGCGTTTGTCAAGCAGTTTATCGCTAATTCATCAGATGGCTGGTTTTCCGACATGGCCTCAGAAAAGAATTTTCTCCAAGTTTTCAGTCGGTCTGACGTCTCCAAGGAAGAAATAAAAACATTTCTTATTCCATTCATTTTCCTTCGGTTCATGTGTCTGATAACAAAATTTTTATTATCGCAGGGCAAAAGTTTGTTTTGTCGAAAAGAGTTTAGTTAGCGAGACTGCTTGTGTGGGATTTTAATTTTCCATATCTAGCTAAGGCTCCGTAGCTACACCTGTGTTTTGTCAATTATCAAAATCTAACGTTTTCAAGTGGACTTTCTTTGGCGAACATTTCTTGATAACACAATTCCATTCGCGCAGGCCAAGTAGGAATGATTGCTCGCAGGTGGCCTTTAATTTTCATATCTGTCCAAAGTCTTTTTTAGTCGCCTGTTTCTTGTCGTCACTTATCGAAATAACATTTTCGCTTGAATTTTTCCCTTGGCCGGTGGTCTGTGTTTTGATAATAAGATGCCTTCTTGTACCAATAGTTTGTTTTCATATCCTTAGATAACTCTTCCCTACACACTCAATCTCATTGTCATTGTAATGACACTCTTTCGCCATTTGCCACTTATCCAAAATAACCCTTTTTTTTTTTATTGCCTCTTAAGCCGTGTGTGTGTGTTCGCTTATCACCTATGATCCGTCTCGCATTACTTTTTCCCTTCCTTTCTTCTTTTCTTTCCTTTTTCCCTTTTTGCCTTTCTTTCCCGCCTGGATGCATGGTGCCACAAAAATATACTATATTTCCATTTGTTTTTCTAACTTTTCATTTAAAAAGTATAAAAACATGCAATATTTTCATGTTTTCTACATTTTTAATTGAAAAATAACAAAATATATTTTCATTTCTGATTTCTTTCAGACTTTTCCTAAAAATAGGAAAATAGAAAAATATTTCCATTTGATTTCTAACTTTTCATTTAAAAAATATCAAAACATGCAATATCTCCATTTGTACATTTTTTGTATGGAAAAATAAAAAAAAATGCTATATTTCTGGTTGTTTTTATCTTTTTAATTTGAGAAAAACTGATATATTTCTATTGATTTTCTACATTAGCAATTGAAAAATATCAAAATATGCTATATTTCCATTTGTTTTATACTTTTCATTTGAAAAATATAAAAATCTGCAGTATTTTCATACATTTTCTAACTTTTCAAATGAAAAATATCAAAATATGCTACATTTCTCTTTTTTCAGCTTTTTTATTTGAAAAATATCAAAATATGCTCTATTCCAATTTGTTTCCTACCTTTTCAACTGATAAATGACAAAATATAAAATAATAATGAAAGGTTAACGTTTGTTTTCAGGTATTTCATTTGAAAAATATCAAAATATATAACATTTTTATTTGTTTTCTAAATTTCCAATTGTAAAATATCAAACTATGCTGTCTTTCCCTTTGTTTTCTGCATTTCATTTAAAAAGTATCATAATATCGAAATGCACTATATTTACTTTGTTTTCAGGCTTTTCATTTCAGAAATATCAAAATATGCTATATTTTTATGTTTTTTCTATCCATTTGTTTTCTACCTATTCATTTGAAAAATGTCAAAATATGCAATATTTCCATTGGTTTTCTAAAAAATATTTTCCATTGGTTTTCTAAAAAATATTTTTAAAAATATCAAAATATATTATATTTCTTTTTTTTCTACCTTTCTTTTGGAAAATATCAAAATATGCTATATTTCCATTTGTTTCTACCTTTTCAAGTGCAAAATATCACAATATGCTATATTTCTATTTGTTTTCAACCTACTCATTTGAAAAATAGCAATATATACTATATTTCAGTTTGATTTCTCTCTGTCCTTTCAAAAAATTTCTGAACTTTCTATATTTCTATTTGTTTTCTACCTTTTAATTTGAAAAATAACAAAATATGCTATATTTCCATTTATTTTCTACCTCTTCAATTGAAAAATATCAAAATATGATATATTTCCATTTGTCTTCTAGTTATTCATTTGAAAAATACCAATATATGCTATATCCCTGTTTATTTTCTGCCTTTACATTTGCTAAATATCAAAATACGCTATATTTTCATTTGTTTTCTCTATTTTATTTGAAAAGTATCAAAATATGCTATATATTTACATTTATTTTCTACCTTTTCATTTAAAAACTTTCATAACATGCTATATTTCTATTTGAAATTTCAATTGAAAAATATCAAAATATGTTATATTTCCTTTTGTTTTCTGCATTTCATTTGAAAAGTAGCAAAATACGCTATTGTAGTATCATATGCAATTGAGAATGACAACATCAATAGAGAGAAGATGGTGAACCAAGGGGCATTAGTCAGCGAACTTGTTTGCTAAGCGTAATTTGGAGAACTGTGATCTGACTGATACTATCCAGAGAGAAATACCCAACATAACAATGGCATCACCGATTGAATCCTTGAATGTGCTGGAAGATCCAGAATACATAGAGACATGGATCAGAACTTTTGTTGCATTTGCAACAGTAAAAAATTAAGAGACACCAAGACCGAAGGAGGAGAAAAAGAAATAACGGATTTATTTCTTGCTACTGCTAGGTGCGAAGTGGTGAAGAAATTTTCGACAATGTGTTACCCAAGCGAATTAGAAAAAAAGACATTTGAAGAAATTGTCATAGTTATAAAAATAACATAAGACCAAAGAAAAGATTGGTCGTTGCTGAAAGAACCGAGTTTTTAGAAACAAGACAAGCACCAAATGAGTCCATTATACAGTACTTACATAGATTAAAAGAACATGCTAAGTAATGTGAATTTGAAAAGCTGGGAACTCAGGAAATGACCATAGAAGTGAATTAATTCTTCTCAGAATAATTGAAGGTTTGTAAGACCAAAACCACAAACGGAAAATACTGGAAGGTTTACAAAGTAATAACATGAGTTTGGAGGCTAGTGCTGAATTTTTACAACATTTAGAGTTCATTAGATAATTTAATCAACCAAAAGAAGAATTCGAGGCATACAGGACGAGCATGACCAAGTCTATAATTAAATTAGATACTGTGGAAAAAATTATGAGATAGACAAGTACAAATGTCCCACATTAGGAAAAGTATGCTGAAATTGCAAAAAAGAGACCATTTTCAGAACATAACAAATACGAAAAGAAAATAGAAAGAGTACAAAAAGTACAAAGCCTCTCCGAAGAAGAAGCTGAAATATTTGCAGTGAATACGTAAAAAAGGAGAAAAAAAAAAAAGAATAAATGGCCAAATATTTAACATGTAAGTCGATACAGCCAGTGAAGACATGCTGCAAGTATTCAACTAAAAGAGAAATATAACCCAAAATATACAGTCGAGAAAGGTTCCAATTCATATCCTACCTAATATGAATATGAATTGGCCAAGTTAAACAAAATGATACAAGGCATACTAAAAAGAGTGACTCAAGGAGGTAGTAACTGGGCGTTACCAATAGTAGTGATAAAGACACCTGACAGAGATTTAAGAATTTGTGGTGATTACAAGATAAGGGTAAATCACCAGATATGTTCAGACTCTTTTCCGTTGCCAAATATCAAAACTGCGAGCCATGAGTTAGCAAAAATGGAACACTTTGCAAAAATTGATCTCAAGGCAGCATACAACCAAATAGAAATTGATGAAAAATTCAAGGAAGTAACTATGATAAACACCCCTATAGGCTTGCTAAGATGGATGTGTCTACTGTTTGGGGTTTAGATGTCGAGTCATATTTTTCAGAAAGTGATAGAAGAGTCTTATTAGGGAAAATAAAAAAATATGATAATATACCAGGATGATATATGCATAGGGGCAAGAACCAGAGAAGAATTGAAATATAAAACAGAGCAAATTTTAGTGAGATTGAACAAAGCAGGCATGACTATAAACAAAGACAAATGTAGTTTTGACTGCAAGAAGATATATTTATTTAGGATAGCAAATATCAAAAGAAGGCATATCACCTGACGCGAAAATAAAAAAAATAACAGCAATAGCTCCACCAACAAATAAAAAGGAGTTAGAATCCTTTTTGAGGCTGATAAATTTTATAGTAAATACATTCCAAGATACAGTGACGTAATAGAGCAATTTGCAAAATTACACAAGAATTTAACTGAACACAGGAGCAAACTATCACTTTTGAAACAGTAAAGAAAATACTGTAGATGCATTATCAAGATTGCAGTTCAAGAATGAAGTAGAAGGAAAACAGGAAAAGGCAGAAGACAAAATAATACACTGGGTTGAAATGGATGTTCTGCCTCTAAATAGACTCAAAGTAGAGACAGAGCAAGACCCAATATTAAGCAGAATAGTGGAGAGAATAAGAAATAATGTATGGAGCAATTGTTTGATGGCAAAGTGACCCTTTAAAGAAACAAAGCACAAACTGACCATAGAAAATGGAATAATATGCAATGGAGATATAATTGTAGCTCCACAAATACTGAGGAGAGACATATTAAAAGGAGTGCATGATGACATGCATTTTGGCATAATAGTGATACGAAAAAAGCCTTATGTTGCAAGCTTGGTGGCCAGGATATTCAAAAGATGTAGAATATATTACGAGATGCCCAAAATGTGCAGAAATAAAATATTTCAAGTAAAGGAAAATTCACTCATGGCCCAATGAAGCAGAGCCATGGGTTAGGGTCCACATGGATCATGCACATATCAAAGATAGGGGATTGTTCTTAGTATTAGTAGACCCGTATTCAGGATGGTCAGAGGTTGTCAGAATAAAAGACAGAAAAGCCACCACACTAAAGCAAGTACTAAGAATGATATTCTCAAGGAATGGAGTACCCCAGACGTAATCACTGACAATGAACCTGAATTTTGAAATGAGAATTTATGTGCGTGGTTGAAACAGATAGGATGTATCTCATACAAGACACCACCGTATCATCCACGATCTAATGGCATTGCGGAAAGAATGGTACAAACAGTGAAAATTGGGTTAAAAGCATTCTCACCACTTAATGAAAGCCTAGAAGTATATTTACCGAAAATGCTTCTCAGCTATAGATCCATTCCACACGGCATTAATGGGCAGACAAATCAGAGCCGCTGTAACTATGTCCTTTTCAACAAAAGAAAAGGTATGGTATAGAATGAATAAAGAGGCTGAGCCAGAAGAAGCAAAATTCCCGATACAAAAAGAACACACTATACTAGAGAAAAAGGGGCAAAATATAATAGCACATGTGGATCAGTGAAGAAGCAGAAAGGAATTAGATGACATGGAAATGGAAGATCAAGAGCAAGAAGAGACAGAAAGTCACAAAAGTGGAACAGAGAAGAAATGGAAGAAAGTGAGAATGAAAAGACGGGTGAGAGTGAAGAAGAAAATGAAGAAAGACCAAGATCACCATTAAAGAAAAAAAAAGACAAGAGGAAGGAGATCACAGTATGAGAGTAATCAGAAATAGTAGCAGAAAAAACAAGGGTGTCCGGCCTCTTTGATTCAGGGAGGTGTAGTATCATATGCAAATGAGAATGACAACATAAATAGAGGGTAAAAAAGGGGCATTAGTCATTGAACCCATTTGCTAAATATAATGTGGAGAACTGTGATACGACTGATACTGATGTAATATTTCCATTTATTTTCTACCTTTTCAGTTGAAAAATATCAAAATATGCTATATTTCCTTTGTAACAGAGAGAGAGAGAGAGAGAGAGAGAGAGAGAGAGAGAGAGAGAGAGACCCCCACCAGGTGGGTTTATTAATCAACGGTTCTAAAGGATTGGGAAGAAGGTACTAATTAGTTGGGTAGAAGGGATTCCAGAGTAATTCCAGAAATAAGTTCTTTTTTTTTTATTTAGTTGTTTCTGGGATTAATTAAGTAGGTGAATTAATTCCAGAGTAATTAATGGACGGGTTCGTTAGGTAAAGCTTGTGATAAATGGTGAATTGGATTTTGGGTGATTCAGCCAGAGCCCTCAGATGAGATAAGTGCTTTTTGCCGGGCTTAAGTGGACGTTGTCTGCGAAAAACCCAGCAGGGAGTCCGAATCCGATTTTAGTACCTCTTGAAAACTGGGTTCCTGTGGCGCTTCGGAGATCCGGCAGAAAACACATGGTGGTTCAGGCGATTTGCATATTAAAATTCGTGGGCGGTGCCTAAAAACTGCCTCTCTCTATATAAGTGGCCTGTACGCTTGGGTTGAGCAAATGAGATTGGAGATCAGGTCGGATAGGATCGGAGAATGTGTCGGAACGCGAGAGAAGCGACAGACACGGCAGAGAGAGAGAGAGAGAGAGAGAGAGAGAGAGAGAGAGAGAGAGAGAGAGAGATCGCAGATCAGGGACCGCAGATCAGAGAACACGAAGGAAAATGTGGCGGAAACAGCTTAGTGGGTCTTGCTGATCTGGCCAGTTGGTTGCATGCGTCAAAAAGTCCAAATCGTACCCAGAGATAGAGATTGAACCCGTGCAAATCCTGATAATTTCATTAACAAAGCTGAGAAAAGCCAACTGCTATATCAAAGGGGGCGGACGAAGAACCACGACTTATCTCCCTTTGTACACTCGAATTTCAACCAGCATAATTGTGTCTTTCTCTCTCTGTGACGTTCCGACCCAAACCAGTGAATCTCGTTAAGACAGTTTGTATTTGTGCAATTTCGTTGGTAGTGATATAAAACAGTAGCCTTAAAGGGCTCTTTGTACAGGAACCAAAAGTGTTGCTTTTTTTTTTCTTTGTGCCCTTGCGGTTACGACAAGAGCCTTTCTGCACAAATAGCGATTTCTTTCAGCGTGGAGCCCAGCCATTTATTTCATCCTACCTCCGGATCGTTCTGAGAGATCGAAATACTGCTGTTTGGATCAAAAATTCACAACGGATAGTGGTGGTTCCTTCAGTTCACCGGGGGAGGACTGGGTGGTTTACTTTTCGGCCAGAACCACCGGAGAGACAGGACAGAGCAGTAGCCGGCAGGGCTTCTACGGCAGACCTTCCGTTTTCCCTATTTCATTGGAAATGTTTCATAATATGCTATATTTCTATTTGTTTTCTTCATTTTATTTGAAAATATCAAAATATGCTATATGTCCATTTGTTTTCTACCTTTTCAAATGAAAAATATCAAAATATGCTATATTTCCATTTTTTTCTACCATTTCAATTGAAAAATCTAAAAATATGCTATATTTCTATTAGTCTTCTGCAATTAATGTGAAAAGTATCTTAATATCAAAATATGATATATTTCCGTTTGTTTTTAGCATTTCAAAATTATCATAATAATCTATATTTCCATTTGTTTTCTCCCTTTTCAATTGAAAAATACCAACATGTGCTATATTTTCTATTGTTTTCTAACTTTTCATTTAAAAAATATCAAAATATGCTATAATTCCATGTGTTTTTCACATTTCATTTGAAAAGTAACATAATATGACATATTTCCATTTGTTTTTGAAATTTAAATATAAAAAATTAAAAAATATGCTATACTTGTTTACTACTGTTCATTTGAAAAATATCAAAATATGATATATTTGCCTAAGTTTTCTAGATTTTCAACAGAAAAATATCAAGTTATAGTATATTTTCATTATTGTCTATCTTTTCATTGAAAATTATCAAAATATGCTACATGCCCATTTGTTTTCTGCCTTTTCACTTGAAACATGAAAATATGGAATATTTAGATCTGTTTTCTGCATTTCATTTGAAAAGTACAATATCATGCTATATTTCCATTGGTTTTCAAGCCTTTGAATTCAAAAATAGGAAAATATGTCTTGTACATTACATTGGAAATATATCAAAATATTGTATATTTCCATTTGTTTTCTTCTTTTTCAATAGAAAACTATCAAAATATATTTCCATTTATTTTCTGCATTTCATTTGAAAAGTAACATTATATGCAATATTTCCATTTGTTTTCCAACATTTCAACTAAAAAATATCAAAATATTCTATATTTCCATTCGTTTTCTTCCATTTCAATTAAAAAATATCTAAATATGCCAAATTTCCATTTGTTTTCTAAATTTTCAATTGAGGAATATCAAGATATGCTATATAAACATTTGTTTTCTACCTTTCCAACTAAAATATATTAAATATTATGTTTCCATTTGTTTTCTAATTTTTCAATTGAAAAATATAAAAATATGCTATATTTCTTTTTGTTTTCAAAATTTTCAATTGACTGATATCTAAATATGCTATTTGTTTATTAACGTTTCATTTGAAAAATATCAAAACATGCTACATTCCTTTTATTTTCTACCTTGTCAATTGAAAAATATCAAAATATGATATATTTACATTAGCTTTCTACATTTTCCATTGAAAAATATCAAAATGGGCTACAATTTTTTCTGCCTTTCGAATTGAAACATATGAAAATATGATGTATTTCGATCTGTTTACTACATTTCATCGGAAAAGTATCATAATATGAAATAATTTCATTTCTTCTTTATCAATTGATTGAAATATATCAAAATATGTTATATTTCCATTTTTGTTTTCAGCATTTCATTTGAAAAGAATCAAAATATGGTACATTTCCATTTGTTTTCTACCTTCCCAATTGAAAAATATTAAAATGTGCATTATTTCCATTTGTTTCTATCTTTTCAATTGAAAAATGTCAAAATATTCCCTGCTTCCATTCGTTTTCTAAATTTTCAATTGAAAAATATCAACATATGAAATATTTCTATTTGTCTTGTACATTACATTGGAAATATATCAAAATATTGTATATTTCCATTTGTTTTCTCCCTTTTCAATTGAAAATATCAAAAGATGCTATATTTACATTTATTTTCTGGATTGGAAATAATAATTTCCCTTTGTTTCCTACCTTTTCAATTGAAAAATAAAAAAATATACTGTATTTACATTTGTTTTTGGCATTTAATTTGAAAAGTATGATAATAACATAAATTTACAATTGCTTTCTACCTTTTCAATTGTCATTTCTGTCTTTTGAATTGAAAAATATCAAAATATGCAATATTTCAAAGTGTTCTCTACCTTTCAATTGAAAAATATGAAAATATTCAATATTTCCCAGTGATTTCTTGCATTAAATTTGAAATATATCAAATATGCAATGTTTCCATTTGTTCTTTGATTTTCTACCTTGTCAATTGAAAAATGTCAGAATATGCAATGTTTCCATTTGTTTTCTACCTTTGCAATAGAAAAATAACAAATATGCTATATTTATATTTTTCTTCTTCTTCAATTGAAGAATATCAAAATATGTAACATTTACATTTCTTTTCTACATTTAACTTTAAAAATATGAAAATAAGCTATATTTACATTTGTTTTATAATATTTCAATTAAAAAATATAAAAATATGCTACAGTTACATTTGATTTCTAACTTTTCAATTGTAAAAAAACAATTGGAAAGTTATTGTGAATTATTTCCATTTATTTTCTATCTTTCCTTTGAAAAATATGGAAATACACAATATTTCCATAGTTTTTTACCTTTTCAATACTAAAATATCAAAGTATATTATATTTGCATTTGTTTTATATCTTTTCAGTTGAAAAATAAAAACTATGATTTATTTCCATTAGTTTTCTAACTTTTCAATGGAAAAATATCAAAATATGTGACATTTATATTGAAAAATATGAACATATGATATATTTACATTTAATTTCTAACTTTTCATTTCAAAAATATCAAAATATGTGCCATTTACATTTGTCTTCCTATACAATTGAAAAACATCAAAATATGATATTTTTATATCTGTTTTCTAAATTTCAAATTGCAAAAAATCAAATTTGCAATATTTCTATTTTTTCCCATGTTTTGATTTGAAAAATATCAAAATATGCAATATTTCAATTTGTTTTCTACTGTTACAATTGAAAAATATCAAAACATACATCATTTCCATCTGTTGAAAATTTCAAAATATGCTATTTTTACATCGGTTTTCTAACTTTTCCATTGAGAAACATCAAAATATGCTACATCTCCATTTGTTTTCTAAATTTTCAATTAAAATTCATCAAAATATGCTGTATTAATTTTGTTTCAAACTTTTCAATTGAAAATTATCAAAATATGCCATAATATGCAATATTTTCATTTTTTATAACTTTTCAAGTGAAAAATAACAAAATATTCAGTATTATTTTGTTTTCTCCCTTTTCAATGGAAAAATATCAATATATCCTCTATGTTCATGTGTTTTCTATGTTTGGAATTGAAAAACATCAAAATATGCAATATATCCATTTGTTTTGTAACTTTGCACTATCAATGATTATAACTTTCAATATCAGAAAATATACCTTTTCAATTGAAAAGTACAAATATATCCCATATTAACTTTTGTTTTATACCCTTTCAATGGAAAAATATCATATAGGCAATATTTTATTTGTATCCTCCCTTTCAATGGAAAAATATGAATATATGCAATATGCCCATTGGTTTTCTACCTTTGAATTGAAAAATATCAAGGTATGCTATAAATACATTTATCTAAGTTTTCAATGGGAAAATATCAAAATATGCTACATTTTCATGTGTTTTCTACCTCTGCAATTGAAAAATAGCAAAATATACTATATTTCCATATGTTTTCTAACTTTCCAAGGGAAAAATATCAAAATATGCAATATTTCCATTTCTTTCCTAATTTTTGAATTGTAAAATATCAAGATGTTCAATATTTCAATTTGTTATCTACGATTTAAATTGAAAAAAAATGCAATATGTCCATGACTTTTCTATGTTTTCTATTGAAAGATATTGAATATGGAATATTTCCATTTGTTTTCTACATTTTTATTTGGAAAATATCAAAATATGCAATATAACCATTTGTTTTCTAACTTATCAATTGAAAAATATCAAAATACACTATATTTCCAAATGTTTTCTAAATTTTCAAGTGAAAAATATCAAAATATGATATATTTCCATTTGTTTTCTACATTTTAATTTGAAAAATATCAAAATATACACTGTTTCCACTTGTTTTCTAAGTTTACAATTGAAAAATATCAAAATATGCAATATTTCCATTAGTTTTCTTCCTTTTCAATTGAACAATATCAAAATATGTTGCTGTTGCATTTGTTTTCTGCAATATTTACGTTCATTTTCTACATTTTCATTTGAAAATTTTTTAAATATGTTATGTTTGATTTCTTCTTTTTCAATTGCAAAATATCAAAATATTTAATATTTCCATGTTTTCCAAATTTTAAATTGAAAAGTAACAAACTATGCACTATTTACACTTGTTTTTCACCTTTAATGTCAAAATATACAATATTTCTTCCTTTTCAATTGAACAATATCAATATTTGCATTTGTTTTCTACATTTGCAATTGAAAAATATCAAAATAAGTAATATCTCCAATTGTTTTATATATTTTCATTTGAAAAATATCAAAACATGCATTATTTCCAGTTGTTTTCTAAATTTCAAATTGAAAAATATGAAATTATGAAATATTTCCATTTATTTTCTAATTTTTCAGTTGATGAATATATCAAAAGATGCTATATTCCCATTTGTTTTCTAACTTTTCAAGTGAAAACTATCAAAATATACAATATTTACATGTGTTTTTTACTTGTCAATTTAATTGAACAATATCAAAATATGCTATATTAATATTTGCTTTCTAACTTTTAAACTTAAAAATATGAGCAAATATCAAAATAAGCTATATTTCCACTAGTTTTTAAATTTTCAATTGAAAAGCATGAAAGTATGCAATATTTCTATTTATTACATTCCTTTTTGACCTTTTCAATAGTAAAATATCAAAATATGCAATATTTAATACTGTTTTATAACATTGAATTTGAAAAATATTAAAATATGCTTATATTTACATTTGTTTCCTAAGATTTCAATCAAAAAATTATAAAATATGCAATATTTACATGTATTTTCTACATTATGTCCTTGTCGGTGAATTGTTTAATGGATAACAGATGTTTTAGATTTTTTATTGTTCACATATTCATGCACTTTTTTTGCTTGGATAGGGGATATTTTACATACATCTTCACCAGAGTTAAAAATGTGCTTTTGTTTTTTTTTTTGTGACCAGTTAAGGTTAAGTCGTGTGTGGGGCTTCTAAGCCTTTTGGGTTGGGGGGTATTTCTGGGGTTTTAATGGGAGAAGGACTGGGGGTTGTACCGGTGTGCCTAAAAGGGCTGGGGTCTCTACTGAGAGGGATTGAGGGATGGGAAAATGATGTGAATGGAGAGGCAGGTGAGGACATCTTCTCTACAAAGAGGGGTTGAGGGATGGTAAAAAATGGTGGGTCAGAGGGTGTAAAGGGAGTGGCCTTCTTCGTAGAGATGGACTTGGGCTGACTGGATGTAGAGGGCTGGGGAGACTGTGCTGAAAGATGTACAGTGGAGTTGGAAGGAAGTGCTTTCTTGGTGGGAGAGAGTTTTGTTTTCTTTTGGTGGTCTAATTTTTGTTTAAGAACTTTAATTTTCTCAGTTTTAAAAAACCAAGATCATATTATCTTTGTGGATCTTGGAGGGTCAGTATTGAGGCTGGGTGTCGCCCTTACTGTTGACAGAGTGGGTGTGACTGTAAGTGCCTTTTGTCCCAGGGGCTTCAGGGGACTGAGGACCCACTGTCTGATGCTTCCCTCTGGCCCTGCCAGCAACCTGCCATTTCCCTCTCCACCCTTCACAACTGCACTTGCAGCGGGAGAGGGTCTTCGGGGAATTTATTTTTTGGTGTTGGTCCAACTATAGGGTTTGACCATATTTCATTCCCGAACTTTTGGCATGCTCCAAGAATAAAAAAAATCGATAATGCATTTAGGTGAGGACTTCTAACAACAGGGCGAATCCCCAGCCTTATCGCTGTCACTTGTCTTCTTTGTCTTGATTTTTGGCCATTCTTGGCCTCCATATTCTTGCTAGTTTTGGGGCTATTATTGGCCTCCATACTTTTTGGGTTTTCTTTGGTCTTTATTTGGCCATTATTTGCCTCCATACTTTATGGGTTCTTCTTGGTCTTTTCTTGGCCATTATTGGCCTCCATAATTTTAATATCACCACCAACGGCCTCCTCACAAGAGGAAGAAGATACCAAGGCCGGGTACTCCTCTAGATTGTCTTTATTCGGTGGGTCTTTTTTGGGGATTGAAAAGGTGTTTTCTTACAGATCTCCTGAAGTCAGCCATGTTACTTTTCTTTTTTAAAATTAAGAACGAAGGTACTTTCTTTTCCTTCTTTTCCATTTTTTAAAGGAAGGGGAGAGGAAAAAGGAAAAATTAGTTAATAAGTTCCGCTTTAAAGGCGAAATTAAAAATCAAACAAAATAAAACGACAAAAACAGGTAACAGACAAAAAACAACTAAGCAAAAACAAAAACACAAGGCTCGCCCGAAAGCGGGACACCTAGTCAAAAATGTACAAAAACAATTAGGCTTTAATATTGAAATAAAACTGCTAGTAAGCGCTAACAAAATAATAATAATAATAATAATAATAATAATAATAATAATAATTGCAATCAGTAACCGAAAAGCAAAGAAAAAAACTCCTATCCATCCCCCCACATACGCCAACGATTCTCAATCCTTATCCATAACAGTTCGACTACCCTAACAATATATTGCCTCAATATTCCCTTATAACGTGTAACACGTCTTCTAATTATGATTCTGAGATTTCCCTTATCGTCCTCATTATTTCTTCCATGGCTCTGATCTCTTAAGCCAAATCCATTTTGACGCAGTTAGAACTGCGTTAGTAATCTCCTTCAGCGCTCTCGCCCTAACTGTCCCCACTATACCTATTTTAGGGCTCTGCACAACGACTGTCCAGCAAAGGCCCTGCAACCAACTTCTACGGGGTTATAGTATATCTTCCATGACTTCTGCCGACACTGTTCGACAATTTCTTGGTATTTGGACCTCTTTCTCTCATTAGCTAGTATTCCTCCCATGACACAGACAGTTCCCAAGTAATACACTGCTTTGTGTTGTCGGAGTGCAATATCAGATCCGGTCTGAGCGATGTTACGGCTATGTGTCTGGGGAACTTCAGCTGGGTCTATAGGTCCACTATCAACTGCCAATCGTCTGCGGAAGATAACAGGCTCGTTCTCTCTCTCCTCTGTTTCTGTGTCTTCTCTCCAGCTTTTACGAAGTTAATCTGATTCACTTTTTTCCCTGGTTGATGCTTACTAGCCCTTATAGCTTTAGTCACCTCGTTCGCAATTGCTTTGAGTGCTTGGTCGTGACGCCAACGGTACCGGCCATCATCCAAAGCTTTTGGGCAACTACTGAGGATGTGTTGTAAGGATCCTTTCCTTGAACGTAGTTGGCCCTTGCGGATCTTGCTCTTCCCCCATATATGCAGGTTCGTTGGGCTCGGTAGGACATCATATATTGATTTGATGAGAAATCGAATCTCTCTAAAATCCGAGCAATATGACCATGTAATTCTTTTCTTTTCTACATTCTCCCATGTTGTCCAGGCTCCTTGCTGACTTAGACCGACCATTTTACAGTAACGTGCTTCTTCTACGCCCGCACGGACTACTTATTTTATATGAGTTGGCGTCTTTCTTTGCAATTTGGCAATGTTGGTTTAATGGACAGGAAAAACCCCAATTATGCTTTGACTTTAGCTATTGACCTTAATATAGCTTTCTGCCTAAGTCTCTCCTCTGCCACTCGCAACCCTCCTTCAGCGCTCCATTTATTGCCAGATCTTGACTGAATTCCAGCTGCAGCCACTTTTGGATCTTTAGATTCTGCATACTGCAGCCGTTCTCTCGTTCTCGTGCTTTTGAATTCTTCCACGAGGCTGCTAAAGGGTAGGCGCAACGCGTTGCTGTTCTCATAGAGGGCCGCACCACTTAAGCATCTCGGCAAACCCAGCCACGTTCTCAAACGATTACTAATTGCTCTCTCTAACGTTTCCACGTTTCTACCATTGCAATTGAAAAATATCAAAATCTGCGATATTTCCATTTGTTTACAACATTTTACATTGAAAAATATCAAAATATTTCAGTTTCTAACATTTCAATTAAGAATTTCCATTCATTTTCTAGCTTTTCAATTGAAAATTTTCAAAATATACATTTCCATTTGTTTCCTAACTTTTCAATTGAAAAATATCGATATATGCAATATTTCAATATATTTTCAAACTTTACATTAAAGAATATCAAAATATGTTATATTTCCATTAGCCTTCTACCTTTTCAAGTGAAAAATATTAAAATATCCAATATTTACATTTGATTCCTACCTTTCAATTGAAAAATATCAAAATATTCAATATTTCCATTTGTTTTTTACAATTTCAATTGAAAAATATCAAAATATACATTATTTACATTTGTTTCATAAGTTTACAATTGAAAAATATCAAAATATGCAGTATTTACACTTATTGTCTAACATTTAAATTCACAAATATATATTTCCGTTTGTTTTATAATGTTTAAATTGAAAGATATCAAAATAAGCTATATTTCCATTTTTTCTACCTTTTCAATTGAATAATATCAAAAGATTCAATATTTACATTTGTTTTGTAAGTTTTCAATTGAAAAATATCAAATTATGCAATGTTTCCCTTTTTTCTACATTTTCAATAGAAATATATCAAAATATGCTATACTTCCATTTGTTTTTTACTATCCGATTGAAAAATATCAAAATACGCTATATTTCCATTTTTTACTACCTGTCAAATTGAAAAATATTATGATTACATTTGTTTTATTACTTTTCAAATGAAAAATATCAAAATATGCAATATTTCCATGTTTTCTACATTTACAATTGAAAAATATCAAAATATGCTATATTTCCATTTTTTATAACCTTTCAATTGAAAAATATCAAAACGTGCAATATTTACATGTTTTATAACTTTTAAATTGAAAAATATCAAAATATGCAATATTTACATATGTTTTGTAACTTTTCAACTGAATAATATCAAAATATGCAATATTTACATTTGTTTTCTCCATTTTCAATTTAAAAATATCAAAATATTCTATTTTTCGATTTGCTTTCTAACTTTTAAATTGAAACATATCATTTGCATTTGTTTTCTAACTTTTTGACCGAAAAATATCAAAATATGTTGTTTCAATTTGTGTCTATCTTTTCAATGGAAAAATATCAAAATATGCTATATTTCCATTAGTTTTCTTCCTTTTCAATGGAATAATAAAATATTCTATATTTCCATTTGTTTTCTACCTATTCAATACAAAAATATAAAAATATGCAATATTTACATTTGATAATTTTTAAATTGAAAAATATCAAAATATGCAATATTTCAATTTGTTTTATAACTTTTCAATTGGAAATAAAAAAAATGTGGAACATTTTCATTTGGTTTCTACCATTTCAATTGAAAAATATGAAAGTATGCTATATTTACATTTGTTTTGTAACTTTTATATCGAAAAATATGAAAATATACAATATTTTCATTTGTTTTCTACCTTTTCAATTGGAAAATATCAAAATATACAATATTTCCAATTGTTTTCTACATTTTCATTTGAAAAATATCAAAATATGCTATATTAAATATGCTATATTTTATAACTTTTAAATTAGAAAATATCAAAATATGCAATATTTCGTTTTGCTTTCTACGTTTTCAATTGAAAAATATGCAATATTTCTATTTGTTTCCTACCTTTTCAATTAAAATATATCAAAATATGCTATATTTAAATTTATTTGGCAACTTTTCATTTGGAAAATATCAAAATATGCAATATATCCATTTGTTTTCTACCTTTTCATTTGTAATATATTAAAATATGCTATATTTGCATTTATTTTCTAACTTTCCAATTGAAAATATTTTATATATAAATATAGCATGTATTGACATGTTATATTTACATTTGTTTTCTACCTTTTCCATTGAAAAGTAATAAAATATACTATATTTACATTTGTTTTCTTCATTTTCAATTGAAAAATATCAAAATATTCTATATTTCCATCTGTTTTATATCTTTTCAATTGAAAAATATTAAAATATATTTCCATTTGTTTTCTACCTTTCTAATTGAAAAAATATCAAAACCTGCAATATTTTCATATCTTTTGTGGTGTTCAATTGAAAAATATACATACTGTCATATATTTTTTGGAAAAATTTCAAAATGGTGAATATTTGAAAGCGATGGAACGCTGCTTTCATTGAAAAATATCTACTAGTCGTTAATTTTTCTTGTCTTTTGTATTTGAAAAATGTCAAAATAAACTATACAATTTTTTTTGACTTTTGTTTTGAAATTTCTTTAAAATTTACATATTTACAACATTTTCTTTTTTTTTAATTGAAAAATATGGTTCACGTTAAATCTATATTTTCATTTATTTTTTTACAACTTTTGGTTGAAAAAATTCAAATCAAACTCTATGTCTAAATGGGTATTTTTCAATTGAAAATTCAAATTAAACAGTATTTTCATTTGTTTTCTTTCTTTTTCAAAAAAAAAATAAACAATAGGATTTCATATACATTTTCAATTGAAAAATATCAAAGGTTGGTTAATTTGTTATTTTTTCTATTCCAACCAGTTAGTAAAAAATAAAAAAAAAGTCAAACAGACTTTTTTTTTTTGCTATTTAAGGGAAAAATGAAAATCAAAACCTTCTCTCCCGATTTTTTAAATTTTTCATTAAAAGAATCGTATTTGTATATTTCAAACAGGTTCATTTTTTTATTTAAAGAAAAATTCCCCTATATTTTCATAATTTTAGGTACTTTTCAATTGAAAATATCAAAAATGGACGAATTTAAAATTGCAAGGCAAGATTTTGATTGAAAAACACCAATAAATAACAACAAATTTTTTGGAACAGACAAGAGAAATTTCAAAAAGATCAAGCAGAATAACAAAAGAAATATTGAGGAATTGCAATTGAAAAATATCCAAGATTAGATAACATTTTTTTTGGAACTTTTTTTTTGAAAAAAATATCAAAATACAGAATGAGCAATTTTTTTTCTTCATTCATTGAAAAATATCAAAAATGAGGATATTTGAATTTTTTTTACTTTTTTTAATTGAAAAAATCAAAAAATATATATTTATATTTTATTTATTGAAATTTTTTTTGAACGTTATAAAAATAAAAGAATTTTCATTCATTTCGTAACTTTTTAATTGAAAATATCAAAAAAGGACTTATTTCAATTATTTTTTTGTTTTAATTGGGCTGAAATAAAATTTTCATTTATTTTTTATTTCAATTTAAAATATCAAAATATACTAAGTTTATTAACTATATTTTCCTTTTTTTAATCGAAAATTGAAAAATAAAGAGGCAGTTCAATGATTTTCAGAAATTTTCAGTCCAAAAATATCACTGTTATATTTCCATTTTGAATCTCTTTTCAATTGAAAAAATATCAAAAAGGTTATATTTCCATTTTTTTCAATTTTTCATTTAAAAAAAATAAACAAAATAATGATTTCAAATTTTTTTTATAATTTAATTGAAAAAATTCAAAAAAACTGATTTTTCCATTTTTGTTTCTAATTTTTCAATTGAAAATATCCGAAAATATTAGGGTAAATTTCTTTTATTTGTTTGAAAAATTTCCAATTAGTGCTATATTTTGATTTTTTCAACTTTAAACATCCAAAAATATCAAAATATGCTATATTTTCGTTTTTGAAATAATTTAATTGAAAAAAAAAAAGACAGAATATTTATTTTTTTAGAGGGACAGTTTAAAAATATGATTTTATTATATTTCATATTTTGATTTCCAACGATGTCTTGAAAAAGTTCCTTTCTGAACATTTTCATTTTGTTCACCATTTCAAATTTCTAAAAATATCAAAATAGACAGATTCTTCTAGTTTTCTTCCTATGGCGCCAAAAAAATCTCTTTTTTGCATATTGCCATTTTTTTTGTCTTTCAATGTCAAAGGATAAAATATGGGATATTTTAATGTTTTTTTATTTTTACTTTTGAAAAATTTCAAAATAATTTTTATTTTATTTTTTTTTTTTACTTTTTTTTTAAAAAAAAAAAGCTTTATAAAACGAGTCCGACGTTTTTTTACGACGTTGCAAATATTGCCAATATTTCGTGAGCAAACATTTTAGCGTGGCTCACATTAAAAAAAATCGCCAAAGAAAAATAAAAAATTTTAAATTTACTTTGCTTTTCGAGATCATGTTCAAAATATATCTATATTTACATTATTTTAGATTTTTAATTGAAAAATAAAAAGAAAAATATTTTATTTTTTGCGATAAATTGAAAAATATCAAAATTCTATATTTTCCATGCATGATTAAGAACAAGAAAAAAATGTTTTGTAAATATTTCCAAGTTTTGATGAAATTGAAAAATATCAAAATAACATATAGGAAATATTTTTGATGTGCAAATATTTAAAAAAATCAAATAAACTATATTTTTCGGGTTTTTCTAACTTATCCAATTGAAAAATTCAAAGACATGGAAAAAATTTATTTTCTTTTTTTAATTAAAAAAGAACAAAATAGCTATATTTTTCATTTTTGACGACCCTTTTAAGTTTGAAAAATATAAAAAATATTTTTATATTTTTAATTTTTGAATTGTCATTCAAATTTAAAAATTTAAAAAAATAAAATATTATATTTTTATTTGTAATCTAAATTTCAATTAAAAAATTATTTCGGGACTGATTATTAGAACAGTTTCATATTTGGGATATGCCTATTAACTGAAAATATGTCAAAAAGTTGAAATTTTCACTATTTTTTCAATTGAAAAAAAAAATAAAGGTGAACTTAAAAAATTTTCATTTAATTGAAAATAAGAAAAAAATGCATAAAATCATTTCTTTGCTAAATTTGAATTGAAAAATATCAAAAAATGTATATTTCATAAAGCCAGACGTAATTGAAATTTTTAAAAAAACGTATATTTCCATTTCTTCGTTAAATCAAATTGAAAAAATATCAAAAATCGACTTAAGGAAATAGGAGTTTTGGCAAAGGTTGAAAAATATACTGAATGGACATTTCCTTTATTTTTATTTTTAAAAAAAAGCAAAAAAAATATATTTCCATTTTTTCTTATCATTTAATTGAAAAGCGCCAAATAAAGGATCACCATTATCATTTTTTCCAAGTTTTTTTTGAAACATTCAAAATATAAGTATATAAAATATTTTTTTAAGACTGATTTAAGCGAAAAATATCAAAATAAAGGAATTTTCAATTTTTTTTTTTCAATTGAAAAATACAAAAAGGTATTTATACAAATTATTTTAAGACATTTAATTGAAAAAAGTTAAGGTATTTTTTTTTTTTTCAACATTTCAATGGAAAAATTGGTGATATGATTTACATGGTTTAGGGACCCCATTTATATAAAAACGTCAAATAAACCATATTCAGAAAATTTATTTTTCTAAATATTCAATTGAAAATATCAAAACTAATATATATTATCATTTCGTCTTCATTTAATTGAAGGTTAAAATATGCAATATTGCCATTTTTTTTTCTAACTTTTCATTTGAAAAAATCAAATTTACGGAAATTTTTTTTTATTTTTTCTTTGAAAAATATCAAATAAAAAATATTTTCATTTTTTTTATAACATTTCATATTGAAAATATCTACAATAAAAAGGAAAAGAATGAAAAAAAATATCAAAATATCTATATTTTTTTTTTATGAACTATATGAAAATATAAAAAATTATAATTTTCCATTAAACTATATTTTCATTGAAAAAATTTCCAAATATGCTATATTTCCATTTCTTTTTAAACTTTTCATTTGAAAAATATCAACACGTAAATATTTTGTAAATAAAAAAAAAAAAAATTGTAAATATTTTCATTTATTTTTTTTTTTCAATTGAAAATATCAAAAATAGTATTTATTTTCATATATTTTCTTAAAAAGTATTGTGTGAAAAATATCCAAAAAAAATTTTTTCATTCTTTTCTATTTTTCAATTGAAAAATATGGGGGGGTGTATATTTTATTTTTTTTTAAAGATTTTATTTGAAAAATTTCAAAAAATATATTTTCTATTAGATTTTTTAAGCAGGAGAATTGAAAATATCAAAAAATATTTCATTAGATTGAGCGCTTTTCAATTGAAAAATATCAAAATAGGTATATTTTATTTCTTTTCTGTTTATTTACAAAAAAATAAAAAAATATGATATATATATGATATATTTTTCATTTAAAAATTTAAATAATACAAGATTTTCCTTTTCTAACTTTTCAATTGAAAATATAAAATATGCATATTTACATTTATTTTCTACCTTTTCATTTTAAAGATATCAAAATATGCCATATTACTATTTTTTTTCTAACATTTTTCAATTGAAAAATATCAAAAAATACTATATTTAAATTTTTTTTTTAACTTTTCAAAAAATATGAAATATTTACATTTATTTTTTACATTTTCAATTTAAAAATAAAAAAATATGCAATATTTACATTAGTTTTCTTACTTTTCAATTGAAAAATATCAAAATATGCAATATTTCCATTTGTTTTATAACTTTTTCAATTGAAAAATTTCAAAATATGCAATATTTCTTTTTGTTTTCTGCTCTTTCATTTCAAAAATATCAAAATAACTATATTTTCATTTTCCTTTATAACTTTTCAATTGAAAAATATCAAAATATGAAATATTTTATTTTTTTTCTTTTTTTCAATTGAAAAAATAATGAAATATGCAATATTTCTTTTTGTTTTCTAACTTTTCGTTTGAAAATTAAAATATATATTATCATTTATTTTCATTTTTAAAAATATCAAAATATGCTATATTTCCAGAGGTTTTCTAACTTTTCATTTGAAAAATATCAAAATATCCAATATTTATATTTGTTTTTTTCTTCTTTCAAATTGAAAAATTTCAAAATATTACAATATTTCCATTTGTTTTCTACTTTTATAATTGAAAATATCAAAATATGCTATATTTACATTTTTTTTATGATTTTCAATTGAAAAATATCAAAATATGCTATATTTTCATTTGTTTTATAACTTTTCAATTGAAAAATATCAAAAATAAGCAATATTTACAATTGTTTTCTACCTTTTCAAATGAAAAATATAAAATATACAATATTTCTAATTTGTTTTTTACCAATTTGAATTAAAAATATAAAATAATATATTTCATTTTATTTTTTATATCTTTTCAATTGAAAAATATCAAAATAAACAATATTGACATTTATTTTTTCTAACTTTTCATTGAAAATAATCAAAATATACAATATTTTATTGGTTTTTTAACTTTTTAAATTGAAAAAATATCAAAATATATGATTTTCATTTTTTTCTAACATTTAAAAAAAAATAACAAAATATGCAATATTTCAATTTTTTTTTTCTAATTTTCAATTGAAAAATATCAAAATATGCTATATTTTCATTTGTTTTTAACTTTTCTTTTGAAAAATATCAAAATAAGCAATTTTCTTTATTTTCTACCTTTTCAATTGAAAATATAAAAATAACAATATTTACATTTTTTTTTACTTTTCAATATCAAAAAATATAAAAAAAATATGCAATATTTATTTTTGTTTTCTTTTTTTCATTTGAAAATATCAAAATATGCATATATTTACATTTGTTTTTATTAAATTTGAAAAAAAAAAAAAAATCAAAATTTTCATTTGTTTTCAATTTGCATGAAAAAATATCAAAATAAAAATATATTTTCATTTTTTTTTTAACTTTTAAAAAAATATTAAAATAAGCTATATTTACATTTATTTTCTCCCTTTCAAATTGAAAAATATCAAAAAATATACAATATTTTCATTTGTTTTCTGACTTTTCAATTGAAAAATATCAAAATATACCATATTTCCATTTGTTTTCTGCTTTTCATTTGAAAAATATCAAAATATGCAATATTTTCATTTGTTTTTAATTTTTCAACAGAAAAATATCAAAATATGCTATATTTGCATTTGTTTTCAAACTTTTCGATTGAAAATATCAAAATATGCTTTATTTCCATTTGTTTTATAAATTTTCAATTGAAAAATATCAAAATTACTATATTTACATTTTTTTTTTACATTTCAATTAAAAAATATCAAAAAAATAATCAATATTTCAATTTGTTTTCTAACTTTCGGAATAGAAAAAATAATAAAATATGCTATATTTCAATTTGTTTTTAACTTTTAAATTGAAAAATATCAAAATATATAATATTTCAATTTGTTTTCTACCAATTCAATTAAAAAAATATCAAAATATGTTATATTTACATTTTTTTTTTTGTTTTTCACTTTAAAAATATCAAAATATGCAATATTTTGATTTATTTTTTTAATTTTTATTTGAAAAATATCAAAAAATATGCTATATTTTACATTTTTTAAATGCCTTTTCAATTGAAAAATATCAAAATCTATGATATTTCCATTTGTTTTCTTCCTTTTCAATTGAAAAATAACAAAATTACAATATTTACATTTGTTTTTCTAACTTTTCCATTGAAAAATATCAAAAAACATGAATTTCAATTGTTTAAAATTTGCTTTATTTCCATTTTTCATTTTTTTTTTTTTCAATTAATGAAAAAAATAAATAAATCGTTTTCTACTTTTACATTTGTAAAAAACCTTTATCATTGAAAAATATCCAAAATATGAAATGCTTACATTTTTTTTCATACATTTTCAATGGAAAAATATCAAAATATGCAATATTTACATTTTTTTCTAACTTTTCAATTAAAAAATATCAAAAATTTGAAATATTTCCATATGTTTTATAACTTTTCAATTGAAAAATATCAAAATATTCTATATTTACATTTTTTTCTAACATTTTCAATTGAAAAATATAAAAATATACTATATTTCCATTTGCTTTCAAGATTTTCAATAATTAAAAATATCAAAATATGCAATTTTTACATTTTTTTTTTCTAGCTTTTCATTTGAAAAATATCAAAATATGGGATATTTCCATTTGTTTTCAATTTATTTTATTGAAAAATATCAAAATATGCTATAATTTTTTTCTAACTTTTCAATTGAAAATAACAAAAACATGCAATATTTCCATTTGTTTTCCATGTTTTTTCAATTAAAAAATATCAAAATATACAATATTTCCATTTGTTTTCAACATTTTCATTTGAAAATATCAAAATATGCAGTATTTCCATTTTTTTTAAATTTTCAATTGAAAATATCAAAATATGCTATATTTACATTTGTTTCCTTCTTTTGAATTGAAAAATATCAAAATACCATATGTTCATTTGTTTTCTACCTTTTCTATTAAAAATTTCAAAATATGCTATATCATTTTTTTTCTATCTTTTCAATTGAAAAACATCAAAATATGCTATATTTGCATTTGTTTTATACCTTTTCATTTGTAAAAAATCAAAATATCCTATATTTACATAAGTTTTCTAACTTTTCTATTTGAAAATTTTAAATATGCAATATTTCCATTTGTTTTCTAAAATTTTTCAATAGAAAAATATCAAAAAATATAATAATATTTTTTTTTTTTCCACCTATTCTATAGAAAATATCAAAATATGCTATATTTACATTTGTTTTCTATGTTTTCTATTGAAAAATATCAAAATATGCCATATATTTCCATTTGTTTTCTATTTTTTCTATTGAAAAATATCAAAATATTGCAATATTTACATGGGTTTTCTATCTTTTATTTTGAAAAATATCAAAATATGCTATATATCTATTTGTTTTCTTAACTTTTCAATTGAAAAATAAAAATATTCTATATTTCCATTTGTTTTCTATCTTTTCAATTAAAAAAATATGAAAATATATATATATTTCCATTTTCAACTTTTATGATAACAATTGAAAAATATCAAAATATGGTGTATTTCAATTTTTTTTTTTAACTTTTCAATTGAAAAATATGAAAATATGTAATATTTCCATTTGTTTTCTACTTTTTCAATTTGAAAAATATTAAAAAATCGTATGTTCATTTTTTTTACATTTTCAATTGAAAAATATCATTATATGCAATATTTTTTTTTTTTTATATTTCAATTGAAAAACAAAAAAATCCTGTATTTTTATTTTCTATTTTATTTTGAAAAAAATAACAAAATCTTCAATATTTACATTTGTTTCAGCCTTTTCATTTGAAAAAAATATCAAAATATGCAATGTTTGCATTTTTTCTACCTTTTTAATTGAAAAATATCAAAATATGCTATATTTCTATTTGTTTTCTGCCTGTCAATTGAAAGCTATCAAAATATTGAATATTTTCATTTTCTTTCTAACATTTGCTTTCTATCTTTTCTTTTAAGAAATATCAAAATATGCTATATTTTCTTTTCTTTTCTTTTCCTTATCAATTGAAAAATATCAAAATACAGTAAATTCCCATTTGTTTTTTACCTTTTCAATTGCAAAATATCAAAATATGCTATATTTCCATTTGTTTTCTAAATTTTCAATTGAAAAATAACATATGCTATATTTACATTTGTTCTCTATTTTTTTAATTGAAATATATTAAAATATGTTATACTTCCATTTGTTTTCTCCCTCTACATTTGAAAAACATCAAAATATACCATATTTCCATTTGTTTTCTATGTTTTCAATTGAAAAATATCAATGTATGCTATATTTACATTTGTTTTTAGCATTTCAGTTCAGAAGCAACATAATATGCTATATTTCCTTTAGTTCTCTACCTTTCCATTTGAAAAATATCAAACTGTGCTATATTTGAGTAATATGAAAATATGCAATATTTCCATTTTTTGCTACATTTGCAATTGGAAAATATAAAAATATGCTATATTTCCATTTGTTTTATAACTTTTCAATTGAAAAATATTAAAATATGCAATATTTCCTTATGTTTTCTACCTTTTCAATTGAAAAATATCATTATATGCAATATTTCCATTGATCTTCTAAGTATCTATTGAAAAATATCAAAATATGCTATATTTCTATTTGTTTTCTACCTTTGAAAACTATCAAATATTATTATATTAACTGTCATATTATCATTTTTTCTACCTTTTCCTTAGAAAAATATCAAAATATGCAATATTTCCATTATTTTTCTACCTTTGCAATTGAAAAATATCAAAATATGATGCATTTCTATTTGTTTTCTAACTTTTCAATTGAAAAATATGAAAATATGCCCTATTTACATTTGTTTTCTATCTTTTCAATTTAACTATATCAAAAGATACTGTATTTGTATTTGTTTTCTACCTTTTCATTTGAAAATTATCAAAATACATGATATTTCTACTTGTTTTTAATTGATCATGAAAAGTTAGAAAGGAAATGGTAATACAGCATATTTGATAATTTTCAATTGAAAAGGTAGAACAAAAATGGAAATATAGCATATTTTGAAATTTTTCAATTGAAAAGTTAGAAAACAAATGGAAATATTGCATATTTTGATATTTTTAAATTGCAAGATATATTGTAATTTCTCTGATATTATTAATAAGGAAAAGCAAAAAATGCTTAATTTCTTGATGTTCTGTTTTTAAAGAAAATGGGATGAAAGTCATCAGCACCACCAAAAAAGTAAAATATCAACAAGTTAAGAATTTATGATGTCAGGAAAAAAAAGGTAATACAAATATTAAATCTCATTTTCTTTGTCTTTTCCTTACCCTTTTCTTTCTTATATTCAGTTTAACCTTTTTCTAAGTTTTCTTTCATTCTTCTGTATATTTTTCATTCTGCTTTTTTCTCTCAATCTGGCATCTTTTTTCTTCATTTTACTTTTCATTTTCCCTTCTTTTCTCTTCTCACTTTTCTTTTATTTTCTCAATTTATTTCCTATTTTCACATTTTATTTATTTTCCTTTTTACTACTATTTTATTTTTGTAAGTTTCTCCTGTCGCGTCGTCCAAATCACCATTCAGGCCGTGGCCAGCAGCGTAAGAAACACCATTCGTTTCACCCCAGAATACGGGGGCGACACATTGTCACACGCGTATGTGCGATCGATGAGCACGAGCTTTTCGGGAGCGAGACGAGCCGTCAACTCGCCGACATGGTCCCATAAGGGGCGGACCCGGGGACAATGGTAGAAGGCGTGCGAAGCCGTTTCCTCTAAACCAAGGCTACACCGTTCACAGTCTGTCAAATCCGCCAAGCCCCATATGAAGGCCTTGTCATTGAGAAGCAGCCGATTCCGACCCAATCGCCAGGTAAGCGAAAACTCAGAGTTACTGAAATAATCCGTTGTTGGCGCCCAAGACCAGAAAGAGCGAAACTCCTCCTCCGACAAGTCGAGCTGCTTACGTAGGTAATCCTTCACGACCCCCTCCACAAAATGACGATAGAAGAGCTTCCTAGACTAAGAAAGGTCACTGGACCGAGGAACAGCCAACAAGGCCGACCGACACTCGCGAAGGAAATCCGATTGATCCCCGGAAATATTTATTTCTTCAGGTTCTACTTGTGAAGCAGGGAGAGATGACGATCTTACATTAGTCCTTTCTTTCTACCTCCTACTTCGCCCAGTCCATTCTTCTTTTTTTGTGGGCGTCTCATCCTCTTCCTCTTCCCTCCCTCTCTTCAAAGAGGAAGACGAAGGTGGGGGCGTTACCTCCGCCTCCATGTCAGTCTTGATTCGTTGTTCCTGTGGGGTTGGTCGGTCTTTCTTTAGTTGCTGGCGCTCCTTTTTGTGTGATTTCGACTGTTGTTGTTGAACCACACGCTGCTCCAGCTGCTTTCTTTGTTTGGGCTGCTGTTCCTTGCTCTGTGGTGGTGAGTGACACGACATTTCCGGTTCTGGCCTCTCCTGGGTTTGTTGTTGCTTTGAGGGGTAGGGCTTGATGCTTTCCGTCCCTTTCTTGCCACCTCCCTCCATTCATTATCCGGCTCTTTGCCAGCCACATCTGATTTTTCCGCCACTACTACTACTGGGCCCGGCTGCGATGCGGGTTTTTTTTCCCGGGACACACCTTGGACATATGTCCCAACTCTCCACAAACCCAACAGTATGGTTGCCTTCCCTCAACTATAATAGGCATCATCTTGTCCCTGCACTTCAGGATGTTGGTGATCACCTGGAAGCTTTTCCTGGTTAATGTCACTTGTAAAACAAAGTCCCCCGTGGCGATATCTGTTTTGCTCACTGTTGCATTTATTTCTTCTACAGGACTGTATTGGGCAAAGAAGGTCCCCAGACGATCGCCACTGATGTCCACCGGGATCCCATGGACGGTGATTTTGGTTAATCGCGTCCCCATGTATTCCGTTTGAAAACGGACGGATTTTGTCGTCAGGGTACTTCCTGCTAGCCGCTTCGCCTCTTCCTCAGTTGCCAGTAAAAGATCCCATAAGGCATTTAACCTTCTGGCCAAAATCTTTGATCCTATGTGAAGGCTCTTCAGACCTTCCTCCATTGTTTCCCTGCTGACCCCTATAAGCTTCCGAGTTTCTACGCCAGTGGTCAGCAGGGAAATAGTTTTAGCTTTTACGGCATCCCAAGCTTCCTGTATTGTGAGAAGCTCATTGCCTTTAGCATAGGCATCATAAATGTCTCTTAGGCCGTTATAATATTGCGAGTCTTTTTTTGCCTCTTTTCACACCATGCCGTTTTTTCCGGCGATGGCGTATTTTGGCTTGGCACCGTTTGTGCCTCAGAATTCTCGGCCATGTTTGCATAAACACGGCCGAGCAAGTAATGTTTTTCCTGCTCTGTAAATATTAATTTTCTTTTTTTATATACAGACATATATACAGTTCCTAACTATGAAATTAGGCTTTTGTCCTCTTCTATAATACGTAAATCGTAGTATCACATCACAATCCCCATTGCAATATTGTCCCATTATCCACCTCAGTGTCATCAGCAAACTCTCTGAGCCTATTATCAACAATGTGGTTGTTGATCACCTTAACCAAAACAACTCCCTGAGCTGTGAACAGTGTGGATTTCAGTCCAACTGTCATTACACACAGAATCAATGAAGCGCTCAATAAAATCCTTATCACAAGAACAATTACTCTAGATATCTCAAAAGCTTTTGAGAAGGTGTGGCATAGGTATTTGCTACACAAACTCTCCATCTATGGCATTTCTAGAAAAGTCTACACAATTATCAAGTTCTTTCTCTCAAGTATGTACTTGAAGTTCATTGTGAAGAGCCAGTCTTCTGAAGCCCATGAGGGCAATGCAGGCATCTCCAAGGCTTTCTCCTGATTCAGGTAGCTGATCTGATCTATCTCTGATAGTTCAATGAGGGAAATATTGATACTTCAAAAACCAAGCTGATATCATTACATAATCACTGATCAGACCCCAAGTTTTCCCCAGTCAGTATGAATAGCTAGTCTCTCAAAGAGGCTCCTTGCATCAATCATCTATTGCAACTCAAGTTTACTTTAGAGCTTGTTGAACTCATATATACAATCCATTTTTAAAGATACTGGAAAAATGGTTAGCTTACTGTACTATTTCAGGAAGTACCTGGCTCCTCCAGATATGCTTCATCTTTACAAGAGTCAGATTAGACAAGAAATGGTGTATTGGTGCCATATCTGGGAGCTTCTTGATCCTCACTTTCCAGCCTTGATAGAGTTCAGTTATTTATGCAGCCTTGTGGGTGATGATATATTTTCTACTCTGCAGCTTCTTTTGTCACAAGCCTATCACTATTTCCATATTCAAATGAGCTCCATTCTTTAGTTTTACAAGTTCAGACCTTTACAGTTAAGATCTGCCATGCTATGCCCAAGTAGATGAACCACCATCATCCCCTCATGGCAACTTTCGGATGAGTTTTTTTTTTCTGGTGCACCAATTACATGCATGCTACTAAATTGGCAACTAGTTTTCACTGTTTTACTGTTGAACGAGCTAGATGCAAATGCTGCATCTACTCTAATGTTGTTTTTTTTTTTTGCACTTCTCTATATGGAACTCTGTTTCGATTTCTTGTTTTCCTGATAACTATAATTTCCCTTCTGATTTCTTGAATCACTGATAGCTACAATCTTCAAAAATTTAAATGCAATGTCAATCACCATTTCTGTCTTCTTGAACCCTGTTCCTATTTTTGTCCTTTCCTCAATCCTCCCCATTTCCAATCTTCTTATATTACATATTACCTAGATCCGGCGGGCAGGCTTTGCGTGCTGGATGTTACCATAAAGGATAAGGTTCTACGTCTCACTGGGGTTTATGCGTCCAGTAACCATTCTGAGCGGCCTGCATTGTTTCGGCAGATCGGGCCGTACTTGACGACATCTCGTCGGGTAGTTTTAGTGGGGGATTGGAATGCCGTCCCTGACCCCGATATAGATCGTATAGGGCACAATTCGGGTACTAACAACCGGGACGTGAAACCATTTCTGGACTTTATCGATGAGCTTGATCTTGGCGATAAGTACCGGAATGAGCACCCTCGGAAGGTATCATGAACTTGGACAAATAGTGGCAACTCGGCTCCTGGGAGTCTAAGTTAGGAGAGTCGATGTAGACCTCTTAGGGTGTCCAAGCTTCCATTATATAGTTTATACGGATCATAGGCTTGTCCGGGTCCGTGTAAACTTAGGTAAGCCTAAGGTTAGGTTGGCTGGGTACTGGAAATTAAACTGTTCATTATTTGGTGTGCAGGATTTCCGGGACCAGCTACTACGAATGATACAGAGGGAATTGACGGGGCGGTTGTTGGGAACGCCTGGTGGGATAAATTAAAATCCAAAATTAGAACGTTTGCTGCCGATTTTAGTCGTCGACTCAATCTAGATAGATTAGCGGCGCAAACGGCTTTAGAACAAAAAGTTGATCGGGCAGTGAAACTCCGTGATAGTGGGGAAATAGCCTTAGCTAAGGCAGAGTTGTCCTCCTTTCTTATCAAGAAAGATCAAGCTCTGATAGTTAGGGCTAGGTTGGAGGGAATGTCCTCTGAGGCAACGAATATGGCTGCTGAAATTGCGTGCAGAGGAAAATCGGAGCGCAGCTCGGCGACATATCGCCCAGTCTTAGCCCTGCTCAGTTCGACGCCTATTTAGCCGACTTTCCATGCCTCGAGGTAGCTGAAGCAGCTGCGTGCGAGGGTCCCATCATAGAGTCGGAAATCTGGGAAGCACTGAAACAGGTTAGCCTGGATAAATCTCCGGGACTAGATGGTCTTCCCTACGAAGTTTACTTGAGGCAGTCGCCCGTTTTTGTTCCTTTGCTGGAACTGATCTTCAACAACTGGATGAAGCAGGGGTCTATACCCCAACGCTTCACCAGGGGTGTGATCAAGTTGCTGCATAAGGACAAGAACAGTGAGAATGGGTTAAATAACTTTCGCCCTTTAACTATGTTAAACACAGAGTTAAAGATTTTGGCGAAGATCTTAGCCAACCGTTTGCACCTTGTCCTGTCTAGTCTGATTGGCTCCGAACAGACTTGTGCTGTGAAGGGCAGGACTATTCAGAATAACCTGCATATGGTACGCTTGATCTTAGAACAAGTCGACAGTGAAGCCGCACTGATCAATTTAGATCAATCCAAGGCCATCGATAGGGTTGACCATCGCTTTCTGGAGGCTGTCCTTTCGTTGGTCGGTTTCGGACCCGACTTTCGCTCCTGGATCCGACTTTTGTATGCGACCCCCGGTGCGCTGGTGGAGGTGAATGGGGTAAGATCGAAGCCTTTCGTATTGTCTCGCTCCATTCATCAAGGTTGTCCGCTTTCGCTTTTGCTTTACGTTCTTGCGTTGGAACCATTCCTTGGCAAGTTAAAGGCAAATCCGGTCCTGCGCGGAATTTTCCTGCCTGGGGCTACCACCTCAGTCAGGTATTCTGTCTATGCTGATGACGTTTCGGTTCTTGTGTTGAGCAGAGCTGAGATTGATGAAGTCAGCAAAGAGATCAGTGGTTATGAGATGGTAACAGGGGCCAAGATCAACTGCGATAAGTCTGTTGGCTTGCGGTTAGGTGCGTGGAAGGGAGTTTCTCTTCCCGGACCTTTCCTCTGGACGGATGGGCCGATCAAGATACTCGGCGTCTGGTTCGGTCCTGATCTCCAGTTGGAAATAAATTGGTCGGAGGTACAAGGGAAGGCCGAGATCGCGGTTAATCTGTGGTCTCAGAGGAGGCTTTCCTTGAAGGGGAGGGCGGAAGTATGTGTTTCACACATCTACCCGATTCTCCTTTACCGACTTTACTTCCACTTCCGTATACCAGACTAATATTATTAGTAAGCTTTTGTTCTCTTTCTTGTGGAGAGGCAAGGCCGCTATGGTATCTCGGGAGAACTGTTGCCTTCATCCCTCTGAGAGCGGTCTGGGTATGCCTAGCATTGAGATTCGTCAATATATGCTTCACATCGCCTTTCTATACTGAATGTGTCGCAGATCGGATGAGGAGGGCGCCTTCTGGAAGGAAGACGTCCGTAGACATTTCCCATCCCTGAGGAGTGTGCACTCGTGTGAGGAGGAGGCCGGCTGTACACTCCAAGCCGAATGCTCCTTCTACCGTGAATGTAGTCGTGCTCTGAAACACCTCTTATGGACGTTGTCTCGTAAGGCATTGTATCAACTGTTAGTCAGCAGGGCCATTCAGGATGATCTGATTGACAATCTCGGTCTTACGAAGCTGGAGGCTCGCTCGATATGGCCTTTTTCCTTTCTTTCTAGATCTACATTAATTCTACTGATTCATCTTATTACTGTGCTTACATCAAATGCTGCCTTTTCATGAACATTTGCTAGCATCCTGTAAATGTTTGAAGCATTTTCTCTTTCCAAGAATGGAAATCATATGATAGCTCTTTGCTTTCTACTTGTGTCTAGAGTGACAGCTATATGGAAAAAGAATTATAAGTAGGAAAATTGAAGCAGACTTCATAAATTTTCTCCTGAGCTTCTAGATACTTTCTGGTTTATAACTAAAAAATCTCTAGGAATTTTGGCTAATACTTTTATAATTAAATTAGAACATGTATTTTTAATCAACCCTTGTAATAACTGGAAACATATATTGAAAGATTCATGGCAAAACCTTCTCATAATTGTAAGTATATAATAAAATAGGTTGCCATTTTTTACAGCATAGCTAAATATGTATTAATTATAATAATAGCCTCTGATCAAATCACGTTGAACGAACCAGAGATTTGATCACTGAGATTAAATAGCATTGACCTGGTACTATTTAAATGGGGGACTACTTAGTAACATCCAGTACTGTAATCAACCTCCAAGAATCCAAAATATGTTTTAGCTTTAAATAACCTACAAATAGTTGATGAGCCATTAAAAGTAAATCAATCAATATAGTAACACTAAAAACTATAATGAAGATAATAATAATAATGATGATAATAATAATAGTAAGAAAAGAACAGTAGCAATAACAAAAACAATAAGGTGTAAAAAATATAAATGAAAATGTAAAATGATATGAGTAAATGATTGTGTAATGAGGTCTGTGTAGTTGTGAAACCATTCTCAAGTTAAAAGAATGCTTTTAATGTAAAAAAGAAAACAAGCTGATTAAGTTGACAAAATAATAGTAGTAAAATTATGAGAAAAGTGTTTTCCCCACAGCAAATATGCAAGAATAAATGTAAAAATTGTAAATGCCCTGCTCTGAATCTTAATTGTCATCTATTCTGTTATTCAAACAAATCATATTTTTTTATTTTTTTATTTTACATTTAATGGCTTAATTGCCAGATATTAGGAATTTTAAAATTGTATGTTTTCATTAAAATAATTTTCTATTTCATTTTATTGATTCAGATTCTTGATAAAGACTTTTCCTCATTTTTCCAATTAATTAAAAAATAAATGTGAATGTCAAGTTAATTAAAATGAAATATCTAAAAAATTTTTTCATTTTCCTGAATACTGAGAATGCAAATTTATGCCTCATTTTGTTGATATCTGTTATCCAAATATCTGTTTTTTAATTTAAGCATATTAATTGAAGGAGGTTCTACATTCTACAATATTAATCATTTCAATTTGCTGTTGAGATTTTTAAATTATTTTCTTTACAAAAGTGATGAACTTTAAATTCTGGGTGGATATTGCAAATTTAAACATTGACAATTTTAACAAAATTTCAATTTAGTGTTTACTTCTATAAAGGAAGTAAAGGAGAGACATCCAAGTTCTATTAATGTAAGCATGTAAGTGATGTAATTATTTTGTAAACATATTTTTAAGGAAGTAAATGAAGTAGTACATTGGTTAGCATGTGGATCTTATAAACTGTTAAGTGAGTCCTTAGTAGAGCTTTGTGTAAAAGTGGGTCTAATTCAAGAGAGACCTAATTGATTGTCTTTTATTTAGAAAGTTTTCAGGAATTAAAGTTATTTTTATCATTCATCATATCAAAACAAAGACTACTTAATAATTATTAAAATCATTTAAAAACTAAAGAGAAACATAATAGAAAATTGCTCAGAAAAGCTAAAAGAAATAGATGAATCTTAAGAGGTCACATGCCCTAAAGCAATATGGGAAAAACTAATGTTATACTTCATTTCCAATGAAGCAGTTTTTCTCTATTACACACAGGAGAAATTATAGCCAGGAATTTAACTGATAATTTACTGTTGGATATTTTGTCAAAAGAATAATGATTTATTATATATTATTAAAAAGTAATAATTTTGACCAAAATAGAGTCTGTAATTTTTGTGATTAGATTGTAATGGGAAAGCTTGGAAGAAAGGGTTTATTTTCCCTTTTGCATTTCCCCATTATGGGTATTATTATATCCATGATATAATAACACCCGGTTTCATGGATGGAATGGAATACCTGAAAGGAATAGGAATAATATATCATATATCTACAGTCAGAGTGAAAGGAGGACAAGAAAATAGTGTCTTACATATAACATGGAAATTCTTCTGTGTTTCTGGAAAAGCTATGTTTAGGACTAGAGATTCAAATAGGCCAGATTTATCTACTATATCCTAAGTAAGGACATGTTCCATGAATTAGAAATGGCAAGTCCTGGATTTTCCCAATTTGAGGACTGCTAGTTGGAGATTTCTATATCTGGAGAAGATATATTCCCAAAGGGAAATGGCACTATGGACTTGTAAGCTACTGCCTTGGGCAGGATGAACAAGACATGTCTTGGTATCAATAAGCTGAATGAATAACTGACCACTTTCGTCACTGATGTCACTAAGTGTCTGTCACATGACCCATGTGACTATTATGACCAAAGGGAGATAATCGTCTTTTGTATCCTTACAGGATGTTAATAAAGTATCTTTATATATTGCTTATCAATTTCTTATGGAATGGTAATGCTACTACAGTATTAGTAACAGGTAGGTTTTTATGGGGGTAGAGTAGTTAGCCTTATGTTTTTACCAAGTTTTGGAATCAGGTTTGAATTCAGAGTTGTCCTTCTCCCAGACTGGTTGCAACACATCTGTTATTTTATCCATAGGTGAGAAAAAATGTAATAATGTTTAAATATAATATCTATCTAGATTTTTTCTCTTTTAGATTAAAAATTTTGATTAATTTCTGTAATGTTCATTTATAGACATTAATTTGATTAGTTGAAAACTGAATTCAGAATTGGTATTTAATACTTTGTATACATAGCTTCCAAGTCAAGAGAACAACAAATCTTTATTTTCAAGAGCTTCATAAAAACATGAAATATTTTCCTTTTATTCTGCTTTACCATTTTCTGTTCATCTCAGTTACTCTTACAATGAGTTTGCTGTAGTCATCAGCAGCTAAATTCTAGTTGTCTTATTAAACAGCTTAAATCTCTTTTCATCAAAGTAGAAATATTTAATGATCTATGGTAAAGTGACATGACAATAGACTCAACATATTTGCAAGAATGTAAGTACACATACATACACAGATACAAACAAGAATCTCAATATATAGATATTTTGTAAATTTTAATGTATTTCATAATACACAATGAACAGAGATCACCATGTAAAAATCTTTTTCAAATTCAGTAGTTTTACCTGAAACACTAGGAAGCCTTAACCAAGATATTTTACAAATGTTAAATTTATCATTTTTTTATCAAGTATTTTTATCAGATAAATTTTGGTTAATTAGTAAAGAAGTGTTGGTTTCATAGAAAAAAAAAGGAGTTTTTACATTGAAAATATCCAATACAAAGTTTACATCAAGTGATGCAGACAATTTTTGCTTTACTTATATTGTAAATGGCCACCTATTAATGTTCTGACCTTTACCAGTTTTGCTTTTGCAATGAAAGCTCACAAATTTCAAATAGGTATGATATTGGAATATGTTGGGTTAATTTTTTAACCAATCAAAAAATTTTTTGTCTGTTCACTAGTTGCATTTGAATTTTTAATGACTGTTAATGAGACTGTAATAAATAAATAAATAGTGTTTATTATTTATATATTATCTGGAATTGTTGCTTTATCAATATGTAATTCTTAAAAAAAGTGTTGACATTTTCAGATTTCTGCTTAAATAGAAATGATATGTGGTTCTTTTCAAAGAAAAAATTAAATTCTGTTGAACAAATTTTTGTGACCAAATGTTTCTATATTAAATGCAATTCATTTAGTTTGCAAAGCTTTGAAGGAGAAATACTAGAGTTGATAATAATCTGCTTCAGGCAGTAGGATTTTTTAAAAATTCAGTTTTCTTTATCTTCAGCATATTTGTTACTTTCCATTTCAACAGCATTTCACCCATTTTCTTTCTTTGCTGAAAACATTCTTTCTTTGCCTAAATTTTTTCTTTACAATTCTTCAATTCAACAATTCTTATTTCATTTTTATTGAAGTTCAAAACTTTCATTTTTGTCATTTTTCCTTTGCATATTTTTTTGCAGTTTTTCAAGTGGGCCTGTTTTATTTTTGCTTTCATGCAAATTACTTTCTCATCATTGATTTATTCCATTTTAATGTCTTTTAATATATCTTTTCTTATTAGGATATTTAAAAAATTTATTTCCCTCATTTCTTTACTAATTCTTCTCTCTTTTATTTATTTGTTTCTCCTTTTCTTTGCTTTTATTCCTCATTTTCTTTCTTTCTTGAATTAAAGTTATTATTTGCTAATGAAGACACCATAAATTACAAATGAGATTTATGTAAATACCCACCTAAACTTCTTGTTATTCAATCTTTTTCTCTCTTCCCTGATGGCTACTCAATGACTGTGGAAGGAAGGGTGCTTCACTCATACCACAAATACTGCATGTTGCTATGATTTGTGGCGGCTTAGGATTACAAGAAGTGAAAATGGTTGCTGTCATATCTGCAATTTTAGAAACAGTTAAATTTGAAACTGTAAAGTGGAATTTTTGTAATAACCTGTCCTCTGTAGCCTAAAATGATAAAAATAAATAATGCTTGTTGTAAAAGAGAGAATACTTCCATTTTGATACTGGGATATTAATACGAGTAGATAGTTTTGCCTATCATCTGGTTCATACTCCTCCCTAGTCTTTTGAACAGGAGTAGAGATTCATCCCTTGTTTCTTGTTTAAGATTGGGTTTCCGGTTGTTTATAAAGTCTTTTCACTCTCTTTCACTCCCAGTAGCCACTTGCTTCTTCTTGGCATTATCACCTTGTTTTGAGTGAATTGATTAAAAAAAAAAAAAGGGTGAATATTAAGAAATATAAAATGATATTCTCTAGATGAACTGTTTTGCTTTTTGAAAGTTTGTAATGGAGAGAGTTTGGGAAACACACACACACACATATTTTTTTTATTGAAATTGGAGTAGATTTGAACAGCAAAATTAGATTAGAACAATTTCGTTTACTGATGGAAATCTGATCTAGCCCATTTGGAATTGGGTTGTGAAAAAGACAATGGAAATGACGAAATAAATTTTATCAGTTAAAATTTGAAATAGAGCTTACTAAGGCTATGAGAACTTTGAAATTCACATGATTTCGGGTTGAAAATGGCACTTGTGATAATCGCATGGGGGCCAAGGGTCGATTTATGATCAACCAGATTTATCTATATAAACACGTAGTTATGCTGAAGAAGAGGTAGACGGTTGAGCAAGACGGAAGAGGCCGCGATCGGTTGGCATGTCATCGTTGCTGCGTGCTGTCACGTGTGTGGGCACCCGCAGGCGACCGTTATGGGTCGCGGTGCTACAGAAATCTTTTCGAGATAGTGGTTGGCTCATCTGCCGTCAAAAGCAGTTGAACTGGGTGGAGAGAGGTCAGAGATTGAAAGTGACGTCAGAGATTGGAACCAAACGCCCGCTAACATATGTTGTTGATATATGTACAAAGAAGTGAATTACTCCTCCAACAATCTAAGACTGCTACTGCTACTATTATTACTGCCACTGAAAACGGAAACGTCGGACAAGCTACAATAACCAAAGAGTGGTTGGCTCATCTGCCGTCGAAAGCAGTCGAGCTGGGTGGAGAGAGATATCGGAGATTGAAAGTGAACAGAGTTGAATTGAAGGCTCGAAGAAGTACGAAAGTGATGTCAGAGATTGGAACAAAACCCCTGCTAACATGTACTGTTAATATAAGTACCGATGTTTCTGCTACCATGAAGATTACTACTACTGTTACTACTGCCGAGAAGGAATGCAACTATAAACTTTAAGCCGTGCACAGAAATCTTTATCTCTCCATCACAAGAGTCGCATATCGTTCTGAGACAATTTAACAAGTTAATCAAAACCCACTCTCTCTCTCTCTCTCTGTCTAGAATCCAGTGTATGAGTTTTTCTTTTTACATCAAATACTTTTTTCTGTAACCCGTTTCTTTTCTATACTATTCTTTTCTGCTATATAAAAGACATTAACAATGCAACCATTGAATAGTTGTTTGTCCGGCTTTCTGCATATATATATATATTTTTTTTTTGTGCATTCTAAATTTCTTAGCACAGACTCTCCAGCTGTGTCTACATCTTCAGTCAACTGTGAATGGATGAATATCACTTCTGCTTTCTGGATCAAACCAAACACAATGTGGACAGGAAGCAGGATTAAACCACTAGATCGGTCGAATGATCTACAGATGCTCCCTTAAGTTTAGTTAAGACCGAGTAGATACCTCAACCCAGAGAGTAAGACATTGGAGGTTGAGGTACTGGGGCAAAAGTGTTAGAAGAAGTTTGTTTTACACTGACAAGCAGATTAAGAATGCCTCATTCATGACACTCAAAGAAACAAGCCTTGCTTCTTCTGAACTGCCAGACCATTTGTTGCAATTTTGGAAGTCAATCTGAATGAGCAAGTGTGAGGATTTAAAATTAATTATAAACTAAACAGATTTAGCACTAAAACCAAAAATGACTATGCAATTAAAGCTTACTTTTGTAACACCCTATGGCCAGGTGCAGGCTCATTCATTGTTCCAATCACTAAATGTAGGCCTTTAACTCTCAACCCACCTTTCACCCACTATCGCTGCTCATGCTGTTGAGTAATGACTTTCTTTAGTTGGGGTTGGTGGGTCATCTCATTAGGTTCCTAAAATCTTACGATACTGGGGTTGATGGCAATGTCTAGTGTTGGACCAAAATATACATTTTGCACTGCAGATAAGAAATGAGTAATTCTTGACTTCGATCATGGTAAGTTTTGTCTTCATGTCTGGGACAATGTCAGGAATCAAGGCTGAAATAAGAACTCCTTCAATAAAATGAACAACACTGTTAATAACTCTAACAACAACTTTATTGAATATTAAAACTGGTGAATATGATGTCTCTATTATCTACTGAATGGATGGTGGTAGTAATTGTTGAAGCAATGACTGTCACCTCTCACTTAATTCTTCTGTCCAGTGAGTGTCTGTGTGTTCACTCCAGCTATGGAAATGTGGGTGTGTTCTTGTGAGACAACAGCAATTCATGATACAACCTGGAGTAAATCTCTGATGACTCTTTCTGGGCCCCGTGGTTCTTCATTTATATAGATACCCATGTCCTAACTTTTCCACTTCTGATCACTATCTAAGGAAATCTTTTCATAAACCATATAAATTTCTTATTTATTATTTTGGTCACTCTTTTTCTGTACACATAATTGCATTTTGGGCGAATAGTATTAATGTAAACAAACCCAGTGATTGGGATCTCAACATAAACCACATGGCTTCTTTTGTTAAAAGAAATTAGGTTACTCTTTTACTATAAGGATATAAGCATTTTGGGTGAATAGTATCAATTGAGAAAAATCAAATTCTCTCCAACCTATCCACATTAATCATGTCTTCTTCTCAGAGGGAGTGGATAGGTTGGGGAGAATTTGGTTTTTCTCAATTTTACTGAATCTTGACTAGTTATTTCTGGGTTCAATTCTCTTTTAAACTGTTCTTAAATTCATTTCATTGTTTAAAACAATTATTAACTAGTTTATTTTTCCATCTTTCTCCCAACCATTCAATCTATACTTCTAAGAATTTTACTAATATTTTTCAAATTAGTGGCCCCTCCAGAACACCATCCAGTGATTTCAGGCAAGTTTAAACAGGGCTAGTGTCATGTTACAGACGCACGTGCTGTGTTGTGATAACCTCATGATCAAGAATTCAGATGTAGCACTATGACCAGGAACATCAGCCAATTATCTCAGTCACTGATTCAGTGATATCCTGGACAGGAGACTCCTTCACCCACATTGTATTTAAATAAGATTTGAAGAAGTTCCAAGGTCAATGTTGAAACATTGCAATCATACAAAACTAACATTGAAATCTCTGAAGAGTGACAAAGAAGACCAGAATAACTTGGTTATACAGGTTTTTTTACTAATGCAATATGCAGTAGTCTAAGCACCAAATTGCTATTTTACAATAATGATGATGATAAATCTCCTTTTTTCAATTGTTGGGATAGTAATATGGAGGGAATGAACAATTCATGGTTGTTACAATATGAACTTCACATATATCTGCAGAACTATCTGTTCTACTTATATTTCACATCCTCTGATCTATCTTTTCTCTGCTAGTTTCTGTGTAACTCTCAAAGTATACTGCATATATGTATATGAAATGCTAGGTATTTGATGTAATTGTGTGCCTGCAGTTATGTAATAATCAATTATTAATGTGTTTTTATCCTTTCAGAGCATCAATGGCAAACTATCAGAGATAAAACATGTTATAATTGCTATGATACATGCAACATACAAGGATATTGAGATTGCACATTTTTTGGAAGTTATCAGGTTGTTTGTGCATTAAGTTTGAAAGGAGTTGGAAACTTGCAGATGTGTCACCTGTAGTGAAGCACAAAAAGTAATCACAGCATTTGGACATCAATGGACACCGTAATTCATACAGCATGTGCAGAACATTATTGATGTGAATTGATAATGTTCATGGCAAATTGATTCATGTTTATTAAATGTTCATGTGGGCTTTTGTCATAGATCTCCAGGAGTTTAAAGGCACAATCTGCAATGATTACTGAACAAGTTGAAACATCCAGAAGAACCTGGCATTCTCTGTTTTTTTTTTCAAAGGAAAAAATTTCGACCAGGATCAAAAAGTGGGCAGAAGAAATAATGAGTGGTTATGTGCAGATCCTTTTGATGTCCTCCATGTTATACACACCAAGTTTTCCACTTCTTTCAACAGGGTCTACAGTTGAATGCTGCAGGCTACACTGGTGCTGGAAGCAGTTGTGAAGCCCTTGATAGACCTTGTATATGATAAAAGCCATATGTGTTTCAGCAGGACTCTGCACCTGTGGCAAACCAAACTTGGATGGCGACCAATCTACACAATCACATCATACCAAACATGTAGCCACCTAACTTACCAGAGCAAAATCCACTTGGCTATTATATGTGGGATATTGTTCAATGGGAGGCTAATCAATGTTCTTAGAATATGACTAATTCCTTGAAAGCTGCCATTAACCAAGTAATGTCTATTATCAACACAGGCAATGTGACGTGTGCATGCCAATGATTCCAGTTCCACATTGTAGCTATCATTGTGACTGTATCTGTTTACCAAGTTTTGTATCAATAAATTTAGTTGTTTGTAAAATGTAATTGTCTTCAATGTGCCTTCAACACACACACACTATATATATATATATATATATATATATATATATATGGGAGTCAGCCTGCTAACTGTCACCAATAATGAATCAGTATGATTTAATCATTGTTATGCTCTCTAAATGTCCTCTTTGTTCCATAAAATACATCCAAGTTAGTATTCAGGTTTGAAGTTAATTAACTTCCTTAATTTTTACACATTTAATTCTAATAATCATTAAACACAATAAAGCTTTCTCACATCTTCCCCCAGTTCTATAATATAACACTATTTAACTATATTTAATTCTGTTGATTACTGTTAAGCCTCCTTGGGACTCTACTTCTCCTTCATGAATAGGTACCATAAATATGCATGAATGATTAAATATTGACCAAGTATTCTCAAAGAAAAATGTTTTCTAAATAAAAATATCAAAGTCATAACTGTCAGTCAAGTGTAGCATTGAAAATCTAATTAAAGCCAGAATGTCAAATATGAAATAAAATGTAGAGTTGAAAGTAAGTATAGTGATAAGACATATTTTGTTTGCAATTTCATTTATTGTATAGATTTACCTAATTATAAAAGGATCTCATTTCATGTGCCTTTAACCACAAAGTCAAATAAAATTATATCTTGGACCAGGTAATTGTTCTGTTTTTGAAAATATACTTTACAAAATATATAGAGCCCCTTTTATTAATGGTTTAAACAAAATAAATTGTGTTTCTCAATTAATGTAAAATAATAGTTCTTAGTATTTCAATAATATGGCTGTTACATATAGTATTTTTCTCAAAACCATATACTATTATAGAACTCGATGAATATGTTTCAGAATAAATTAAGTGGTAGTAAAATCAACATTAATTCGGTCAATAAAATATCATTACCACTTTAGTATTAAATAAAAAATATCAATATTGATACAGAAAACCCTATTTATCCATTATTCTTTTCCTTTCCTATTTTTTTTTTTGTTTCTTATCCTTAACATCAAGCAAGTAAATTCTATTACTAGCTCAAACGTTTAAGTACTTTCATTGAGTCTACATAGTAAACTGTTCATTTGTAAACTCTAAAGACCTACTAAGGATCTAGATTGTGGTTGTGGATATTTCCTTTCTGGCTTTCACTTTAATCACTTCCTCATTACACATACTATGATTTGTAATGGGTTATTTGGAAAATAACAAAACATTTAACATGAAAATTTGAAGAAAAATCTTGTAAAATTATGGTTGACTATGAATAAACAACAAGACTTATGTTTAGTTTAACATCTCCAACCCTTCAGAACTGGGACCATCTTTGTACTTGTAATTGGATAAGACAGGGCATAAATTGAAATATGCCTGATTGCTGGGGAGCTGTCTCATAGGCAGCACCTCCTCATTTAAAAAATGACGGTAGATAATTGCATAAAAAGAAAAAATAGATATGCCTAAACCAAATTCAGACTAGCACATCTTGATTGCACTAAAGGAAGTGGGTTGTAAGTTACCCTGACACATTTGCAGCAAAGTCACAGGGACGAGGCAGATCCATGTGTGTGACTCCACATTAAACTCAGGTGTGTATCATATTTATCCTCATGAAGAGGTGAAAAATAAAGCTGTGTATTATTTACAGTTAAGGATCACATTTAACCTCCATGAGACAAAGACTTTATTGATGTATTAGACAAGAAATACATAGCTTTAGTAAAAAGAGTGTCATCCTTTAGTACAAATGTGAGAAAAATCACTGAAATATTTTCTTTGTGTCAAGACATAAGGAAGATGCTAATTCACATCTCCCAATACTTTTATCATAAAGCCCAAACTTTTATTTGTAAGAAATGAAAGAAATTGCCTTTACACTGAGTGACTGTAATTGCTAATGATGGTAATTAAGTCAATGATTAATAATATTTAATTTAATTGCATATGCATCGATTATTATTTCCTTACTATCTGAACAATCTACTATTTCAATCATTACTCATTATGACTTATTCCATTTGGTTCTTGTTATTTTCTATTAGAAAATGTCAAAGAATGTATTATGCATTCTTCAACTGTAAAATTAAATAACATAAATCAGAAATAAAAATGTAAATCCAATGCATTTCATACCCTGAGAGTATGCATTACATGAATGTCACCTTGATCAATTTAACTATGGAAGCTAACAGCTGTCAAGTCCAAATCAAAGTTAGAAAGCTCCTCTTCCCCCTCCTCTTTATTCATGACATATTGTTTACAAATAGCAGTAGCACTAGCAGCAGGAGTAATTATCTTAAATTATCTAAATTCTGAGATGAAGTATTTTTATTATTATTATTATTATTTTTATGGGGTTTAAGTTTAAGTTTTGTCATTGGCTTAATTTAATAGTTGAAGAGTGTATCAATTAGTGAGGCACCCACAAACTAAATAATTGAAATGTTTCTTACTGACACTAATTTCCAAGAAATTGACTTTCTTATGAAAATATTTTTTTGTTTTCAAAAGTTAACTTACACTTAATAGACATCATTGATTGATGCACAAACTAGAAGTAAAATACAATTTCTGTGCTGGGAAGAAAAAGATTTCTTGCTTTATTCCTTAAAACATCTGAATCTGAAAAGATATTACTGAGTTATTTACAACTACAGGTCCTATGGATGCCAGTGTTAGGTGGTTGAATTAGAGAGAGAGAGAGAGAAAGAGCATAAGAGAGATAATATGGATAAAAAAAAATATTTAGAAAAATAAAATTGGGAATTTGTTTGGAAATTGAATTTTTCACTCATGGGTTGCTTTCTTACTTTCTTAGACAAAACAAGTGAAATTTAGGGTTTGTGTATTTTGATATATATGTAGCTATTTTGTTGGTTTCTGGAAGATATTTGCTGGCTATTATACTATCACTAACCAAAAGATGGAACAAGTATGTGATATATTTTAACATTCTTTATATATGTTTTATATATATTACATTCTTTACTACAAAATTTCAAGTGAGTCAGTGAGTGAATGTTATCCAATCTATCTGCTGTTAAATGGGAACAGAAGGAAAAGGAGAAATAGAATTCCTTTTCCATTTCCTCTCTGCTTGGATAGGACTTATGGGAATTTATACCAAGTTAAAACTTTGTGTGTGTTTGTGTGTGTATACATATGCACACTTAGGGGAGATGAACACTCTCAGCTGTGGTGAAGCCAATTTATCTAGTTGAAGGTAACTCCAAGTGAATAAATAGAGCTTATTAGCCATGTCAGTGGCTATCTATCTTGAAGAAGAAAACCCTGACATAAAATCCACCACTCTAACCTCATGGAAATGCCAAAGAATCTAGTTATCTACTGCATTGTCCATCATGTGGGTTACCGAGACACACATCCATCAGTGACACTTCAAGCTGAGTTTGAAAGTTTTCCTACTGGTAAGGAAAGGTCTAGTCAGCCACCTAACCTAACAAACAAACAAAAATCGACTAAAAGATTAAACTTTGTTAAATTTTTTAAATGGGAAAATCAACGTCCATTCAGCATTAGATGATTTCAGGTTGCATTTCATTTTAGAACAATGCAAAAATGCAACCCTCAACATTGTATGCAAGAAGTATGTCAACTTAGTAGTAACACCATTACACAACTGGGGTACAACTTATATTGGATTGGCCTAAAATAGAAAAGACAACATGGAGTTGGCATCACTGCATGCAAAACATCAGATATTGTAAGACTAATGGCCACCAACATAGCTGTTTGTGGCTGTAGAAACAGAATCATAGCCAATGCTCCAACTGAAAAAAGTGATATCTCTGAAAAAGAGAATTTCTATAGAGTAGCAAATGAAACTGTCTTGCAGTAAAAAAAACAGAAAATTGTGCATTATTGAGGACTTTAATGTTATCTCTACTGTTTCTGAATGCCACTTCCCCTTTGATGAGAAGAAGATATCACCTTTTGAAATAGGAGCCTCAAACAACATTGGGGAGCTTTTATTATTCTTTTGTTACTCCATCCTAAATACATGGTTTGACCATCCCATGAAACACCAAATCACATAGCATAACCTGAACGGTGTAATCAAAAATTATAGCATATTGGACTCTTGGCTTAGGCAACTTGTCATAGATGTCAGAGTTTATTATTCTTACTTGTGACAAAATTTACAGTATCAACCAATAAAATAGCCCACTTCCATTTATATAAAACATAAAAACTAGATGGAAAAAAGATCCACATATGAGATGACAATGTCAGTTTGTAAAGATTGATACTAGAAAGAAACAAACTAAAAAGGAAGAAAAATGGAAGGGAGAATATTAAATAATTGACCAAGAAGGGTTAATGAATAAAATGATGTACCAAATGAGAGAAGGGATTTTTTTATTTCTAAAGTCTATTTCTTTTTAGGGCAGAGATGCTTTGAAGGAAAGTGATAATACTACAATAAGCTATATGGCTCATTAATCAGCTGACAGCTGATTAATGAGGCAGTTTAAAAAAGTTCTGGTTGCAAAAACACAATATAAGCAGAGTAGATAAACTTTGGTCTGTAACCAAATCCAGAGAATGAAGTTTCCATTGTGTAAAGACCCAGGACGGCTAGTGTACAATGACCCTGGCAAGATTTGGGAGATGACTGACGCAGTGGGTAAATTTCTGATTTTTGAGCAAAGCCAGGCTGAGAAATTTTGTTGACACAGAATTTAAAAACAGTATATAAATTTTCATAGAACTATTGTCTTTTCTTTAACTGCAAAGACATTTTTTGTCAAATTCCTTTGTGATATAGCTTTGCTGGAAATGGACCAACATCAAAATTGCTGACAACAATCTGATTTTTGCCAGCTCTGTGATCAAACAACACAACGTAGGTGGAGCAACGGTTTAGATCAGAATGATCAACCCAATGGACAATGGCAGCATTTGACCAAAGTCCAACTGACAGAAGAGTGTTATACTAGTATCTCTGACAAATTAGAAAACAAATTAATGAAGCCAAACAGTATAGACATTGTGTTGAAATGTAGAGAAAAGCAAAAAATCATGATAACATCTTACAATTGAAACCAAAACAGAAGAGATGTCCTGATTTGAAAAACACTTCAAGCCCATTTCAACCATGATGACACTAAGCTGAAGATGCTTGTGGAATTAGAACATATATCAATATACATCTGATCATTACAATAATAAATCTAATGATAAGGAAGCAAGGAAAGCTATAAAAAAGTTAATAAATTATAACTTGACATTGAGGCTGAACTTTTGAAATTAGCATACCCTTTCCCTGAATTTAGAAGCAACTTTTGAAGTTTCATGAAGGAAGTCTTGAAACAGAATACAACCACATCAATACAGACTTCTGCTACACACCCATTAGAAATTGCCTTTCAAGCTCTGAATGCCTAGATCTGATCGAGGAACTATATTGGACAACAAAGTTGCACATGTCAGGTGATGATCCCAATACTGGGACGTTCCAAACCACATCTGGAGTACAAAGGAAATGAGAGTCCTAATCTATTTAATCTCTTCTAAGACTATGCTCTGCTGTATACAAGTACAGATGTGAAGAGATGAACACTGATTATTTAAACATTCCACAATGTATCCCAAATAAATCTAGTAATAGAAGATAGCTATCCTGCTTCCCTACCAAATGACAATGTACAGAAGATGAGGGAGTGGGGGTATACTGATGACATAGGTATTCATACTTGAGATAAGAATGATCTTGAAAAAAAAAATCATCATCCTCTACCAAGTATACCAAGAAGTATGACTCAAGATAAACATTTCCAAAACAGAAATGTTTTTATGATCTGGAATTTGATTGAAAGCAGTAATAGTGCATAACCTGAATCCTTCATAAAATCTAGTATGTAGAATTAGTAAATACTAAACACTTCAAATACCTTGGTGTATGGATCAGTTACAACAAATTTAGTATAGGAAACAAGGAAATTGAACATAGAATAAGTTGTGCTCAGGGTAATTTTGCCCAACACTGGAAGCTGCTAAGAAAACAAAAAATGAGAGTTATGTTCTAAAATAGCTTTATCAAATCAAAACTTTCATATGAAAATCATGTATGGTGCCAGACTTGTTCAGAAATATATAAACTGTCAGCTATATACAACTGCTTTCTCAGCTGAAAGGTTTTAAAAATGGCTTCAAGTGAGTGAAGCATGTAGGCCTCAGCAAGGACCATTCTTTATCGAACCTCGTGGACTGGAATTGCAGAATCACAAAGAACTGTACCAGAAACCACACCACATGAGGACTTTTAACAACAGCAATAACTAAAATGGGTAGCACATTTAACTCAAAGAGAATAATCAACATGATCAAGATGCTGATGTTCCACTCTACCCCAAACAAAAAGCAAGAAAGGAACCCCACCTTCCCATCAATACTGGAAAGAGCATTAACAATGACTGATTATATAATATAAATCTTTTGCAGGTTATTTAAAGCCAAAAAATGTTTTTAGATTGTAAGAACTTTTTGGAAATAATGATTTACTAATATAAATCCTACTGTTTGGGGGAGGGAAGAGGTGGATTCATACCTTTCCAAGGGGTATTTTCTCATAGGTGAATATAACGAACCCAACTGGAATTGGAACTCAGCTCTCTGAATCCCAATTCCAAGCTTATATTACCTGGTAATTTCAAGTGGTCACCCATCTAGGCACTGACCAAGTTCAATGTTCCTTAACTTCAGTGATTGTACGAAGATCGGTGTTTCAACATGATATGGCTGTAAGCCTCCTTTCAATGAAACAGCCAATATTACCATTACCATATAAAAAGTCGTTAATGTAAGAAATTTGGTGTATCCTTTTTTTTTCAATAAGAGGATATTCCTATTTAATGAAACTAATTTAAATGAAGGTTTGTTACACAATAAAATTCCTGGGATTTAAATTATTTTATGCAATCATATTGTTGCAGCTATGGCCAAATTTGCAAGAATATGGAGGAGCAAAATAAGCTTTCAAATAAAGTACAGACTGTACAAATTGCTGGTAGTCTCCATCTCATATATGGATGTGAAATTTGGATACTGTTGGCAGAAACAGAGAGAAGGATTCAAGTGTTTGAGGACAAATGCATGAGAAAACTCCTCTGCATCTTCTATTAGGAACATAAAACCAATGAGTCTGTGCAGAAAAGGGTTGAAAGTTTTGTGGGCCACCAGGAACCTCTTCTTGCCACTGTCAAACAGAGAAAAATGGTGTGGTTTGGACACGTTACAAGGCATGACAATCTGTGCAAGTCCATCATGCAAGGCACCATTGAAGGTGGATGTAGGAGAGGATACCAACACAAAAACTGGTTGGACAAGTATAACTATATCAGAATTGCTGATGGCTGCTGTTGATAAACCGTTGTGGCAGAGATTCAATATGGCTTCTGCACTCAGATCTCTCCTACGATTACAAAAGTCAAAGGGATGATGATGATGATACATCATAATTATTGACGGGAAAGCAGTCACTTATTTTCAAATTTGATAATAATTCTCATAATTTAGATTTTTTTTAATCATTTCACCCCAAGCAAAGCAATAACACTACTAAGATGCCAGGGGTTACTGAGTGTTAGAGAAAAATATACTCTTAAGGAGAGAGGACAATAAATGAACAAGTATTAAAAAGGCAGAAGATAATGATTGACATTGCATTTAAATTTTTGATGACCAAGTTGACTGGGAAGGAAGAAGCCAGCATAGAGTTCCACAAGCAAAAAGTGTGATAGAATAGAACTTACAGTTACATCTAGTCATTTCAATTGTAAGATGATGAAGACCTTGCTGCCAATCTAGTACTGCACTTAAATTCATAAAGTCTAGGTACCATAAAGAAAAGTTCATCAGAACAATTACTATTTATAGAAAAGGCACAGTGAAGCTACATTATGGTGGTAGAAAAGTAACTGAAGCTGAAATGCCAAGTTAGGACAAATAACATTGTAGCTTCTTTGGATTTTATCAAGAATCTCTAAATATATAGCAAGAGCACCAGATCAGATATGACAGCAATATTCAAAGCAAGGATGAATGGTAGACTTATAAATATGTAAGATAGATTTTGGTGAGAAAACTTGTCTAGCTCAACACAGTAATTGATTCAATGTACTCCTTCCATTTCATGCCAGCAGAAAATTTTAATCCAAAAAGGCACAGTAAGTCACTCCCCTAGAGATTAGCATTAGCCATGTTAACAGAAGGTAAAAAAAGGTTCTCTCAGATGATTAAAAGAGAACAGTTTCATTTTGGAGGTATTAAAATTAACAAGCCAACCATTTAACAACAGATTGTATGTTATTTTTAGATCAGCTGCCAATTTGATTTTATTGAACTGATCAGACTTACTATTAAGACAGGAGTAAATAGTTGTGTCACTAACATGTATACCGTGCTGAGAGGAAGGTCATTTATGAAAATAGAAGCAACATCGATTTTGGAAGTTGCATATTGCATTGTTTTAGAATCAGAAAAAGTTACCATCACTTTTTCTTTTGTCTCCTATTTAGACATACTAGTAGTTTATTATTGTTGTTAACAGTTTGGCTCTTGGGTTTAGGTAAAATATTTTTTGGGGGTTGGTTTTCTACTTTTTTCATCTTTTTGCTGCTTTAACCAGCATTCTTTGACAGGTGTTACAACTTCACTAACCACCAAAATATACTCTGAAACATCAATGCATATTACTATATTTTCTTTGATAATTAAATTCAATTTTTTGGATTGCCTAATAAAGTGAAGGTCTGATCTATACTAAAATTTATTTGTAACTATGGTAATTTTTCTTAATTTTATCAACCTTAAACTCTACATCAACCTAGCATCCTTTAGTTGTTTTTCAAGCAGTGAAATATGATCCTTGTCAGGTATTTTATATTTGGTAACTTTTAAAAGTTTCAAATCTTCCTTTAATTTCAATTTACAACTATTGTGTTCTAAGAAGACTATTTCTAGTCAAATATTCTCCATCAAGATTGTTGGTTACAACATTAATCAAATTTGAAATGTAATGATTTTCAGGTATTCATCTTTGAGAAGTTTAGCACATTTTAAGTTACAGAATAGTATGTATAACAAAGACAGAAAGAGAGATAACAAACAGAGAAGTAAAGAGAGAAAATTTTCTTTATATATATTTAATGATTTATAAACCCGAAAAATCTTTTTCAGCAATGATTAAAATTGTAAAGTCATCATAAAATGACAGACCAAGCAGGTAAGATCAGAAAAAAAATAGGAATAAATTTTCTCACATGTCAAATAAAATACAAGCAAGTTTTACTGATTATTTTTAATACTTTTTCTTTATAACAAAATATGTTCTTCAAAATGGTCATAAAAGTGAGGTATAGAATATACTACCTCAACTTTTTCATACCAAAGTAAGAAATTAAGTCCCCCATCTCAAAGAAAAACACAAGTAAAAATTTGTGCTGTTAATAAAACAAACTAAAGAATTATTTCTTCTATACTATCAGAAGAATTATCAAATGCATTGATGGTTGACCGGGTTTCAAATATACTAACCTGTTGTCTGGATGGTAATAATTTGCCTCCTTCATTATAACTATTGTTCAAACCATCTCCACTAAACAACCCTCCAACATTGCCAACAGTTTGATTTATCCAAACTGAATCCTGCCTACTTGGTCGGTTTAGGTCTCCAAGGATTAAGTCACTGTTTCTGTTGGAGGAAATGCTGTCATCAACATTCTCTCCAAAAAGTTCCTTGTAAACACTGCTTTCCATCTTGTTTAATTTTTTTGACCTTGTTCTGTTTTCAGAAGAATCATGATGAATTGGCACATCTCCATTGACAAAACTAGACATCTTGAGGCCATCAGTATTTTTGGGGGAAACAGTTGAAGTGAAAAAATCTTCAATCATATTATCTGGTTTTCGACTGGATACCCTGCTTCCTTTTTGAGATGAAGTTCCAACATTACTCTGGTTTTGTTTTAAAAGAGAATTCTGCTTGATTTGACTGAATTTCAATGGTGAATCCCAAAAGTCTAAATCATTTGAAGGCCTCCCTTGATGGAGATTTTCAGTTTGCTTTGTAAAAGTGTAACCAGTCCTGCTAGGAGTATCTGTAACCAGATCATTTTCTGAGTTTATAAGGGTTTGAGGTTTGTTGTCCAGATCCCTTAATCTGGCCAATAACAGATCCTTCTTTTTACGTTCCTCTTCCTGTTCTTTTTGCAACTGTTCTCTTTCTTTCTTTGCATTCTCTTCAATCCTTTCAATTTCATGCTGTCTTAACTCTTCCATTTGATACTTTTCCTCTTTTTCTTGTTTTACTACAGTTTTTTCTGGCTCCATATTAGCATTTGGAAATGTCTTCACTTTGGTCTTGTCAAGCTTAATATTTTCCAGCATTTCTACAACTTCCTCTTGGATGCTTTCTTGACAAGTAAACTTGTGAGTATCCATGACTGATGCTGGTTCAATAGGTTCCACTGTTTCATTCAAAGTTTGAATTGATGGATTAAAGTCAATATCATCAATTACTGATGTTTGGTTGCTTTTTGTATCACTGGCAGCTCTTGGTGAAGGTAAGTTCACTTTTTTCAACTGTATTAAAAATTTGCAAATGATTTTAAAATCAATATACATTATAAAAATTATATACATTATTCACATCTATTTAAAAATAAAGGAAGTTTAAGGTCATACTTGAAGTTTGCAAAATGCTTTTGTATATATAATATATATATTAAATACACAATCTTATTTAGTGAAAAACAATTAAATTGTAATTCTAGCTATTTGTAAAAGTCCTCAAAAGAATTTACTTATTTATTAATTTGTTTTTGATAATCAAAACAAATCATTTCAGAATTTTGGCTTGAATTTTATTAATATATTTTTAAAATTTATTGATAATTCTTTAATAAATAATACAATTTTAAAAAACAAACTATCAAAAGGTTTTACAAAATATTTTAATAGAAATCTTTTTCTAAAATTCTATTGTCAGGTAACCATTATTGTTTATTCATCTCCAATCTGGAGTTTATGAAAATAGACTGATCTGAAATGGCCTCTCAATTCTTTTACTTTTCTCTGTATTCAGTTACTTAGGCCATGAATAGGCAATGATAAGCAGTAATAAAGAATTTTAGTTTTAGTAGCAAGATGATTGCTTTAAAATATGTATTTAATTAAATAGATAGATTTACTACTTCCTTAGTCTCTCATTTCCTTTATTCATATGTCAATAAGCATTGAAATATGAAGAAACTCAATTCAGTTTTATCTACAATTTCTTTTGAGATATGTTAATTTTCTATATAGGCACCCAGAGGATAATTTAAACTAATTTCCTTGTCTTCATATCTAGCATTCTTTGAGTGTCAGTTGTGTTTCAGAATATTGAATTTTGCTCCATGTGTACACATCTGAATCCTCTGTGTGTTCTTCAGATTGTATTCACCTGATATATACTTGCTGAAAATGTGATCTTCCACTGAATCTGTCAAAATGACAATTCTTAAGTCATTCTTCTTGATTTGCCATTCCTAATTAATGATTCTTACAAATTATTAATCTCTATAGTTAATCTACTGATCAAATAATCTAAGTACAGAGTCCTTGATCATCTTATTTTCAACTGTTGTTTTCTGTCTAATATTTTGATTTTGTTTCATAAAAGCAGATAAGACCAACTACTGCACCACCACCTGTAGCTGTACTTGATTTTAAATTATCTCTATGGATTGCAGCTTTTCTAGTATTTCTCAAACCTTATTTTTGGTCTTTGGTACAGCTGCATGAAATATTGTATATGCAGTTCTTGGTATATAGTACTCCCGTTTTTTCCCTATCTACTAATAAATTAAGGAATTTTAAGGAATTACTTAGTCCTTGTTTTTGCATTTGGATATTGGAGAATTCTGATTTAGCTTGAACCAAGTTAACTGAAAGGTATTATTGGAAATCTGTCAGATTTTACAAAAGAAGAATAAAAAAAGAGAAGAAATCAATATGTAGGCTATAATCCACCTTAAACTTTAGTAATATTAATAACAAGAATGGAAGAAGAAAAGATAGCTTTTTAGTTGAAAAAGCAAAACTTTAAAATCAGGTAATGCTTACTATGCATAGAGAGGGAAGAGGGTATACACCAATGTTTATGGATTGAAGTCAAATTATTAAACAGTAAACAGCATTGCAGAATAAGAATATTGAAAGAATCTGAAAACATACTGTGCTCAGATTATCAGCAAAGTTTAACAACTTCATTGGAAGTGTTACATAATTTATTTAATTAAAGTTCCTTGGCTGCATTATCATTTAATACATGCTCCTTACTTAATGTTAAAGAACATGATTCTCATCCCTTATCTTTCCCAGCATTCCCTCCACCCTTCCCTTTTTTCTCATGTAATCAAATAAAATCAGTCACAGGTAAGTTTTCTCTCTCCTTAAAATTGTGTTTTTCCTGTTCTTTCAATGACTAATGAATAGTATCGTGGCAGCTCTGTAAATGAGGCCTTATGTCCATGAAAAATAAACTGTTTCAGTGATGTTGAGCATTTGACAACACTGACATTAGCATGAGCTGTACCCATATATGTGAAAATAGCAAAAGTGTTACAGTCAAATATATTACTGCCAGGCAAGATGGATATGAAGACAAATCTTTCTGAAAGATGGAAACTCTGGAAATAGATATGGATTAACTATAGCATTTTGACCAAACTGGCTGACCAAAATAAGGAGAACCAAACTGCACTATTTCTCCATGCTATTGGCCCAGATGTCATGATGATATACAATGGATTTCAGTATGCTGCAACAGAAAGGAAAGATGACTTGGATATGATAATAGTCAAGTTTGAACAACACTTCATCGGATAGAATTACAAAGCATATGAATAGTATGTTTTCAACAAAAGAGACCAGAAATCAAGTGAGAGCATTGATTCTATGCTACATAACTTATCCAAATCTTTTCATTTTGGTATGTGTTTACATGACTCTTTATTACACAATTACATAGTGGTAGGTGTGAGAGAAAACCAGGCTCATAAAAGAATGTTACAACATACAACACTAATTCTCAGGTAATGTGTCAACATATCATGCAGTTGCAAAGCCACATCTACACAGCTGACAGCTATGAAGGACCTTGTAGAGACAGAACAAATAAACAAATCTAGAATCAAAATTACAAATAGAAATTCCATAAAAAGGGTCATATAAACTGTAATTTGTGGCAAGATGGAAAAAATACACATCCTGTTTGGGGCCAAAAATGTAGACTTTGTAATAACAGGAGTTATTTTGTATTGAAAAGTGGAAAAAAGACAAAGATTCTAAGGTTACTTGATAAAAAATAAAGTTCTAAGTTGCCTGTAGTGCTATTGACAATGTAATCCTACAGAAATATGTGTATGATATTGATCTGCAACCATCCACCAGAAAACTACAAATATGGAATGAGATTGAGCTAGTGTCTGTTGGCAAGTGTCAAATTATGCTTTTCAATCCTAAGGACAAGAAAAATATTCAGTTAAATTCACTGGAATGAAAGAGAATCTATCCCTATTGTCAGAGAGCATACAAATGAACAGATGAATTTGATGACTGTGCACTATGATAATATCGCTAATGTTAATTCAGAGTTAAAGTACCCAGTAATTAAAAAAATAAAGATGTCTTCAATGGAGAACAGATCATTAACTGGGCAGGTACATCTACAAGTAGATAAGATTGTCACATTAGCATACTACTGCACTTGGACACATGCCAGCATTTATAATTCCTTAAGTCAAGAAAGAGTTAAAGCAATTGAAAGAACTATTGCTTTTGTTGGTATATCAACGAAAGCAATAGTTCTTTCAATTGCTTTAACTCTTTCTGGAACATTTGAATGATCAAAGAACTCTGGTGACATTCATATCTACATTGGTTCAAATCTCCTGAACAAAGCACTCAAGTTTGAATGATACCAGTTACCAATCACAGTGCTGACAAGTTTAACAAATGCCAAATACTTTTAAGTTAGATGTTGCATCAACTTACTGGAATGTAATATTGGAAAACAAATTCAGTTAATTGCACTCCCTTTAAAACGGATTTAGGTAGTATCAGTGACTCAGGCTCTCTTGGAATCTGTGTAAATTCTGAAATAATTCAGAAATATCTCTATGCCAATGATGGTTTGAATGGAGTTGAGTGTTGCCAATGATATGGTACTTGGTCAAGAGATGAACTTGAGCAAGCATCAACAAATCACAATATAAATCTGAAATTGCTACTATAGCTATGTTGTGAGAAGATCAAGCAGAACATAGATAAGGTACAGCTGAAGGAATCATCAATCAGCACTTTGTCACACATTACTAATACACATCACTAATAGACTCTACTAAAACTGATGCAGTCACCAAGTTGCAACCATCCACTTCAGTGGAAGGAGTAATGTGCATGTGGAACCATAAATTACCTTGTAAGATTCTATCATTACTATCTACTGTCAAGGAACTAATCCAGCATGATACAAAGATTTCCATGGACATGATCTCATGCGCATGACACAATGTTCACAGAAATGAAAGAACTCATTACAAAAGCACAACTAATCACTTTCTACAACCCAAGTGATGCACTTGTAATTCAGTGTGATGTAATCTCAGAAGAGCTTGTCACAGCCCTACTATAACAAGGAAAACCTGTGGTTTATGCAAGCAGAACTCTCATTGATACAGAACAGAGGTATGCACAAATTGATAAAAAAAAATGCTTGCAATTGTGTTCTTGCTGGAAAAATTTCACCAGTACATACATGGCAGAAGGTCAGAGATCCACACTGACTACAAACCACTTGAAGCCATAACTGAAGAAACCTCTTGTAAAAGTGCCAACATGACAAAATACTACTATATACTCAAAATATAACCTTGATATTGTATACATTAAGAAAAAAAAGTATAGCACAGACATGGGATCACAGTCATATATGACAGATGAGAAGAGCTGTCATACAAAGTTGAAACATGTTATTATGGTAAGCTTTCTCCCAATCTGTAATGAAATGTTTATTCAGATCTGCAAAGCAACAGATGAAACATGCCATCTGCTCAAGAAAAACATATTACAGGGTTGGCTTCCTTATAAGCAAATAATCCAGTTACTCTATATCTATATTTTCATTTACATAATAAAGCCACTCAAGATGGCATCATATTTAAAGGTGACAATATGCTTATTCCACTCAGCCTGTGGAGTCATATCAAACATGCAATTTACTCATCACACACAGATATTGAAGGTTACATATGTCACATGAAGGAATGTATTTTCTAGTCAGGCATGTCATTATATATACATGAGTATATTTCCATGTGGGAGATATCCATAAATAGAAGGCACATTTTGCAAGATATAGGATTCCATACCAGGTCATTTCTGATACTGGACCCCAGATTATGCCCTTGTCTACAAAACATCTCATGTGGAAAAATAAGGATATCAACACAGGCCAGTTTATGGCATTGTCCAACTTTAGAAATACTCCTAATCAAAAAATGGGAAACAGCCCTTCTCAATACCTACTAAATCACCACTTCATAAATTACTGCCCATGAGCAGCATTACTGAAACCAAAGATAGCTAACCTTGAGTTAAGTGAAACAACTTTACTTAAACACAGAAAGTTCAAGCTACATTAATCATGCACATGATTTGCAAGAATTAAGTGAAAGTGATATTGCTTGAATGAACCCATACAAAAAGTGTGATCATGTATGGGGGGGAAGCCATCATAAATCATTAACAGGATGAAGGTTCTCATAAAGTCCAGATGCCAGTTGGAATCTATTGATACAACAGACATCACTTGCAATAAATCACTAGAGCAAATACTGAATTGTCAGCCACCACCAACCTCTATAGCCACTAAGTCTGCTACATAACACTAATTGTTCAACTGTCTAGAACCATATTCTCACCAGCTGCAAATAACTCATGTAAGTGAACCAAGGAAATGCAAAACTGTTAAGATTCATACACATGCTGAAAGAGGGATAAGTCAGTCAATGTGAAACAAGGAAGTAGGTTAAGATCATAGTTCCTATTTATAACAGTAGGGATGTTATATTATTGTTTAATGAATATTCTCTTGTATTAAGTACATGCACCCTACTTAATGTTAAAGAATGTGATTGTCACCCTTTATGCAGCCAAGCACTCCCTCTTCTGTACCTGAATAAAGTTAGTTGCAGGCAAATTTTCTCTATCCTTAACCTTGTGTTTGCCCTGATTTGGTCCAATCTTCACATAATGCGGATATCAGAGCAAATCAATAGCTATATAACACATGATATTTTCCAACTCTCTCACACATATATATATATATATATATATAGCAGTATGACAATGGTAAAAATATTTACTACAACACAATAACAACACTGACCATTGATTCCTTTTGTTTCTTTGATTGTCGTCTTCGTTCCTCATATCTTTTCATCCTCACTGGTGGAGGTGTGAGTGGAGGTACCCTCTCATTAAATTTACTTTTCACAGAAGGAGTTGAGCGAGAACTGCTCATTTTCTGGGTAATATTCCTCTGGCGATTACTATAAATATTCCATACTTCTAGTTCCTTTTCTTTTTCCTGCAAAATAAACATCACAATATATCTTATGAAGGAATGACAAAAAAAAATGTTTTCTACACATTTTTTGTTTTCAGCCATCCTTCTTTTTATATACTTTTACAAACACCATTCAATTGTCAAAGGCAGCATGGGTATTTATATGTATTCACAGGCAACAGGACATCCAATATCAAGAAAATCTTGAAATCTATTATAGAATTACTATTTACAAAAAAAAAAATTTTCTTTTCAATAACAAAAAACGCAAATAAACTTTCTGAATTATCGTTATCTGATTTAGACTATAGTAATATACAAAGAGGTACAGAAAAATTCTCAACCCAAACAAGAAATCCTTCCCCACCAAAATTCTAATGTTTGGTCATAGTTTAGAAAGTGTGTTAGGTCAAGAACATTTCAGCACCACCTCATATATAGAATGAGTTTCTTTATCAATACAAATGCTTGCACAACTCCAAGACAATCAAAGTGCAGTTCTAACTTATTTTCCTTTGGAATATTTGATGTTTCAAGTAATACATGAAAAAGAATGAAAAAAAAAAAAAGCACATATATACAAAAATACACTTTTATGGATATAATTATGAAATTTCAGGAATTATGCATAAAAGCAATATATATATATATATATATATATATATATATATATATATATATATATATATATATATATTTCCTTGTATGGATATGAGTTTGTAACCCTGGGTTTCATGCTTTTGTGATCTGCAGACCTGAAACCTAATGATTGCAAAAGCATGAAACCAGGGTTACAAACTCATATCCACACAACTGAATATGTTAGATCTATCACAGATATTGAGCACTGTCCACTAAGTACTTGCATATATATATATATATATATATATATATATATATATATATATATATATAAAATATATATAATAAAAAGCTTTTAAACACTAATACTTCATGGTCATAATTTATTCCATTGGAATCATAAATGATCCAATTCATCAGACCTACAAATTCAAAAAAGAAAACAGAAAAAACAACTCTGGGAATAAAAAATAAAATTTAGTGAGAGTGTATGTATGAGAGTGTGGGACGAATGTTAGAGTAAATGAAAGCTATAGAGAGAGGTAACAGACGAGAGAAGAACAGGTCTAAAGATGAAGGGGGGATTTAGAAGGTCTAAAGATGAAGGGGGGATTAAAATTTAACAGAGAGAAGTTTTAAAGAGGGGAGTCAAAGATGGTTTAAACCATTTTTGACTCCCTATAGCTTTCATTTACTCTAACATTCATCCCACACTCTCATACATACACTCTCAATAAATTTTATTTTTTATTCCCGGAGTTGTTTTTTCTGTTTTCTTTTTGAATTTGTAGGTCTGATGAATTGGATCGTATTTATGATTCCAATGGAATAAATTATAACCATGGATTATTAGTGTTTAAGCCTTTTTATTATATCCTTACTCTGTCCTGGACATTGAGTTCTACCTGGATTCTATCCTCTTGGAATTATTTTTTATACATATATATATGTATGTGCATGTATGTATGTATATATATATTTATATATTTTAGATATATGATTGCATATGTATGTGTATATTTACCACTAATATTATCAATATCTATATATATATATGTGTGTGTGTGTGTGTAATAATTATTATAATGAAAGCAAACACTTAAAAGACCATGATGATATTAATTTTGTTACAATCGAAGATTTGATCCCAACTCATCAGACCAACTCTTACACACAAATATAAATGGACAAGGATTTTACCAGGCTTAAAAAATTCAATTAGACCATTAATTATGTTAAATATGCAGATTCAAATTTGAGGGAAGGGAGGGAAAGAAAGAGTATGTATTCAGACAGGGAGAAGGTAAAGAGGAGAATGGTGAAAATATTCAAAACTTTGAAAGAAAGAGGGATTTGTTAAAAAAGATATGTTGAGGTTCTAGACATGTTGACCTAATTTTCAGATACACACTGCAAAAAGGATATATATATATATAAATTTATATATATATATATATATACAAACAGGATGAAAAAAATCATAAAGAATCTTATTTATACTAACATATCTTCCAAGGATTCTAATAAAAAACAAAATTAATCATATGTATATCAAAACAACCAATTTAATTATCGGCAATAACTCATCCCCACTAACTGATGTATTATGTGAAACCAACATTATATACCAATTTAAATGTCCCTTGGGAGAATGCATCTCTGACAAAAAGACAAATATATATGTTGGGTATATGATAAATACACTAACAAGAAGGCTTACTCTCCACATGTCTGACCATTTGTCCATTGTGAAACATCTACAACAACATTTCTGTCCACATTCACAATATAAAAAATTACTAATCAACAACACAACTATCCTACACCATGAAAACAACAAATCTAGATTACAAATACTAGAAGCAATTTATATTAAAAAATTAAAGCCAGCACTGAACAGAATCAACTTTGAATACTGCAGTAATGTCCTGAAATGCCTGTTTTTTCATGCTTTAATGTGCACGTGACCATGACATTATAACAAATTCCATAATGGATAATTTTTTCACATTCTAATGAATGCTCAGTGCATTGTCAACCATTTTGCATTTAAAAGCATAATGAAAAAATTATGGTAATGGATAACACCGCACATCTTTATATAAATACTTATACTAATGAATAACATATAGTTTTGTACCACTTGCACCCCTGAAGATGATCTTGGAAGAAGATCAAAAATACTTGGGAAATGAAAATAAAAGAAATTTAAACAGCTATAGCTCTTTTCTTTCATCTTTTAACATCAATACATGGAAGGTTATTCATGAGTATGAATGGATTTTATTAAAAATTAGAAGACATAATGTCTGTAATTTATTCAATCAGACATATCTAAAAGAGAATTTGCTGCCTATATATATATATATATATATATATATATATATATATAAAACGATATATTCAAATACAAGGTTGGTATAGATGGAATAAAATTTCAGTAACGAAAAACAGTATTTTTAAAAAAAGTGCTCAATACAAAATAGAGTGAATAATATTTATTTAAAAATTATAACCTAAGTATGTTATAACGTAACTACAAAATAGCCATTTTGTTTCAACACTTCTGGTGTCTTGTCAAGTAATGGTGTTGATTGTAATCTTACTTATTATAAAGCCCAGGTTGTGTGTGTGTGTGTGTGTGTGTTCGTTTATATATTGGTTTATATATTGGATTTCCTACATTTTTCAACCGATTTCAACAAAACTTCACGGGACTATGTAAAATTACCTTGCGGTGGTTCTGACAGCACCAAAAATTGGAAAAACACAATTGTTTTTGCACAAAATCAATTTGAAAACACGATTAAGAGGCATCACTGTTGCCAGAATGAAAGGGGAACAACTCATATCGAGTTATACTTATAAAACCCAGGTTGTGTGTGTGTGTGTATTCCTTTATATATGGGATTGGATTTCCTACATTTTTCAACCGATTTCAACAAAACTTCACTTTTTTTTGGCAGGTAGTGTTTCTTATTGTCTTGCACACTTTTTTCTTTATTTTTACATTCAGAATGCTTTAAAAATTCCATTTACAAGACAATTGTTTATAATAAAATTCTATTCAATCGGGGGACTCATCATAACGATTGAAAACAATGTTTTTGTTTCAGTTTGGGTTTGATCAATTCGTAAAAAAAACAACAACAAAAAAAAAAAAAAAACTAATTAAGACATGCGTGTCCATCAACCTTAAACAATAATCTTTGTCAATTTTATTTTTCAGTCTTTATGATGGTCGATACTTGATCTATCTCTTACTGTTACATCCCTGGGCAACGCCGGGCTCTACTGCTAGTATATATATATATATATATATATATATATATATATATATATATACACAGTAGAATCCCTGACAATCAGACTAAGAAGGCCTTCCAGGCATAAAGGGGTTATATTTAGATTAAAATAAAAGAACTGAAATCAGGTTTAACATTTATTTTCAATGTTTTATAGTAAACAAAATAAGCTAATGGTGAGTGAAATATAATAGAATTGATTTTAAGGAAAAAGAAATAAATTATGTAATGTTAATGAAAATTCATTAACTTAAGTATGCCATGTATGCAAAACAAATAATCTAACAAGGATTTTTTAATTGGTGTTGCATGATGATTCTTTCTCTTCTAATGCCTTTCTCAAGTTTTTCTGCATTTCATTTTACTTTTGTTCTTGAAAGTTTTTAAATGTAAACACTTTTTAACACTGCATGTGTTAATTCATGATCATAGCTGAATTCTCACTTTCTTTCCATAAACCTGACAATCTTTTCAATAGCTTTTTCAATTTCAGTCCAGGTTTCATCACAATCATGTTTTTTATTTCCTTGTTCATTGTGACAGTGTGAACGCTGAAGAATAGTTTCTTTGGAAGATTTTATATCATACAATGTTGACTTTTCTATGTTGAACTCAGCCATTAATTACAATGAACTTTCACCAGCATCTAGTCTGTTTAAAATTTCCACTTTTTGCGATAACTCCAAAGTTGTTCTTTTCCTCTTATTCCCATACCTTTTGCATCAATACAAGCCATTAGGGTGAAATAAGCATAACCAATTACCCAAAGCAAATTTCAAATCAGTTACATATACATATCTTTTAAACCAAATATGTGGTGCAGTCCAATTTATATTACAATGACGCATTCATACAAAAAGTAAATTAGTAAAGTTAATGATATAAAAAGGCAAAATCCTTTTGCTAACAAAATTTTAAAGATGCATTAAGCTACCAATCACTCATTGAATGTTATGATCCTTGTTTTTTTTAAATTATAAACTGTATAAGGTCTTCCTTAAATATACAAGTACTTTCGACTGTACATTCTGTCATTTTCAGGTATGGAAATTCCTAACACTGTTAATACTAGGATTAATAGATTATCATCTAACAGTAAAATCTTCAATGAAAATAAATTTACTTATAATGAAGCCCTCACAAAAGTAATTTCAAATAAGAATTAAGTTACCAAGAAGCTCTGAAAAACAATCCAACTAATAAATCCCAAAACAGGAAAAGAATGACAATATGGTTTAACTCACCTTTTCTGTAAATTATCTAGTATTAATATTGGCAAATATTTCTTAAATTTAATAGACAAATTTTTCAAGAATAGTAATCCTTTAAGGAAAATTTTCAATAGGAAAACTTTAAAAATTAGTTACTCCTGTGTTAGTAATATAGACAGTATAATTAGTTTACATAATAATCTTCTATTAAAAAAAATTCATGGCAGTGAAACACAGGAAAATAAACCTCCTTGTAATTGTAAAGCTGGAGCTGACTGCCCAGTTGGGGGTATTTGTACTTCAGAAACTGTAGTATATGAAGCTACTATTTTTCTGAAGGAAAATATCAACCAGAAAAAAAAGTATATATAGGAATTTCAGCTGGATGTTGGAAGCAACGTTTTTACAATCATGACATTCCTTCACCAATGTATCTTAATGTATAGCAAAAAGCTCTGTCTAAACATTACTGGAATCTCAAAGATGGAGGCTCCACCCCACAAATGAAATGGAGGATTATCTGTAAATCTCAGACTCCCAACAACTTCAGGGACACATGTAATCTTTGCATTAAAGAAAAAAAATCATAATAATTATGAAAACACTGATGAATTATTGAACCAATGAAGTGAACTTGTCTTCAACTGTAGACATAAGAACCATTTCAAAATTCCCAAATAACATTTATTTTGGAGAATTTTATACTTGAAGTATTGGATGTTTTGTATGATACTAACATGTATGCATACATGCATTCACAGTCTTTATATATGATCCTTTATGTGGTTTCCTTCTCTATACCATTAATTTTACTTTCTTTATGTATAATATTAACTTTTTGTTATTTTATATATATATATATATATATATATATTTTAAATTTACTATTAATCTTTATTATCTATATTAATATAATAGGGAATGCAGGTTCAACAAGATTTCTTGAATATTCAGGCCATTAGATGTAGTTGGATAAAAAATATTGTTTATTTAAAAAACAGAGATTCTTCTTGAATATGAGTATAAATTAAAAACATGTTGGATTTAACCCATTTCCTACTCCAAAATGTAAAAGAATGAAGAATAAAATTTCAACATTCAAAACATTAATTTAAAATAGGGCTTAATACAAAAGTAGAGCAATAAATATTTATTATACACTGTTACATTAGAACATGTTCTAATGTAATAGTGTATAATATATATACATAACAGATATGATTAATGCACCTCTAAGCATTATGTCATATGTGTATAGATATAATCATGCAGATGCAAATTATATTTTCATACAAATATTAATTGATAAGCAGTTCATTTAAATGCATGATGCCACAAACCAGATTAGGATCAAATATAGCATAAACCCCGACAAAAGTGGGTGTGTATGTTGCCTTGATCAAATGGCTACAGCACTTAATGTCCACATCCTAGACTTAGGATGGGTGGGGGTATTGAGGTATTTCTTCACTTCATGTATTGGTAGTACCAATAAAGAAACAAAATGACCCAAGCCCTTTTACTGTGTTACATATTTTTGCCTTTGTACTCAAATGAATGACACTTATTAGATCTATACATCCAACAAGGCTTGGCTTGACCACCAGTATGGTCACACAGCACCAGAATAAGAAAATTCTTCCAAGTTTGCACTCTTATGAATATAGATACAATTTGCCCCTTTTTTCCAGAAAAGGTTCATTTCTTAACAGCTGAAGACTTTTTTTTCCTTTATTAATGTTTTTGAGGTGTTCTAAAACTTCTGAGACTTCTGTATCAGTTAACAATGATTTTCCTGTAAGCTATTCCATGACATCTTTAAAAACCTTTTTATTTTTCTTCTTACTCCCATCACTATAATGTTCAAAAAGGTTAAATGCCTTTTCCCTAGTGAATGTTTCTGTCACCAGGGACATACTTCTTCATGTTCTCTAGACACACATTTGATGCTTTCATGATCTTTACAAGTACTTTATTATGAACCTGTAGGCAAAATACTGAAACTTCTTTAAAATTTCTTTTTTTCCCTTTGTTTTATCAAATGAATGCTAGACTCATTTTCAACCATTTCTTTGCTACTTCAGTCAATGATATAGTTTTCAATTGATCCAACACTTGCAACTTTTGGTAGAGATTTTGTAGCCTTCACAGGATTTTCATCACTGCCCTTAGTACTTTTACTACCTAGATTTTTTGTTGTTTTTTTAGCCATTTCTCACATAAAAGGTAACACAAAAATACAGTACAATTATCAAATGCTACAAAAACAAAATGTATTTGAAAAAAAGTAGGAACTTTTTAATGTAAAAGAGGAAACCCAGGAAAAGAATGCTGGCACAAGAGGTTTCAGTTTTCTCCCTTACATTTTTATGTACAACAGGAAGTTAAGGAGCATGTAGTTGCAATGCTAAGGTTGTAATATAAATTGAACTGCACCACATATTTGATTTAAAAGAACTGATCCGATGTGCAAATTTTCAGGATAACAACTGAGACATTACTCTACTTATTGAACTATTTAGTTCATGCCACATTGACTGATAAACTCCTACAACAAAAAAATTCTTAAATTGCCATATTAGTAAAAAATGCATTCACTTAAATTTAAAAAAAAAATTCAACCTTAGTGTTGACACTGCACGCTCCACAAGTTCATATCTGTTATCAATAATACATTTCAAAAAAACATATTTCGATTCACATTATATTTTTTCGCCTCAGATGCTACCTGAATTTTAGCAAAAACAAAATTTCCATACCTGAAGATGACTGAATATATGGTTGAAAGTACTTGTGTATTTAAGGAAGACCTTATACAGTTTATAATTTTAAGAAACAAGGATCATAACATTCATCGAGTGATTGGTTAATGCATCTTTAAAATTTTGTTAGCGAAAGGATTTTGCCATTTTATATCATTAACTTTACTAATTTACTTTTTTATGAATGATTCATTGTAATATATATATATATATATATATACACACATACACACACATCAGCATATGAATCATATTTATTCTTATTTTTTGAATTATTAATTATGTCTTTTATGGTAGAAAATATTGTCAGGGCAGTTTTAATACCAAGGCCTTTGAGTTTATCACCAATTATTATTGGATTTATTTGTAAAGATAGCTAGAATCTTCAGGAAAATATTTTTCATGTTTATCATATTTATATTATTGAATTATATAAGATGACATTCTTATATTTGTTCATTTTGTAAAACACTAAAGAATTAGTTTTACTAAATTTAGCTGAAAACATTAAAATATTAAATTGAAATTATTTGTATTGAAGAAGATTATATCATACGTATAGTTAGAAAGTGTGTTCATATTAAAAAATAAAGCTGTCTTAATAGTTAAATTTAAGCTTTCATTTAAATTGTTTTTTCAGTTTATTTTTTAATAAACCTAAAGAATTTGATTTAAGCTTTGATAAGGAGTGAAATTAACAGTATTACTTATTACATTATAGCAGAGCATAAATATTTTTAAAATGTTTTTGTTGACTATGAACTGAAAACCTTAACTTTTCAAAAAACATTGTTTAGTTGAGAAAATTAACTAACAAAATATAAAATTAATCAAAAATATATAATTTACCTTTCTTAGCAATTAAATTTAGAACAAACAATAAGAATATAAACTTTTATTATGCATTTGGATTTTTCATTTTTTCTTAAATAATTAGCTTAATTAACAAATTTGGTAGTAATCAAATAAAGCATTAATAATTGCTTAGAGACTGATATGGATAGGATTTTATAGGAGATTATTTTACAGCATAAACAAATAAATATAAGTAAATATACATTTGAACTGTTGATTTTGTATTTAGTTCATTTTTGCTTCACATGATAAATTTCTATTTTGATATTTTTAGACATAAACTCTTGAGATGGAAGATGTAGTGATTGATTTTTCTGTATTCTTTTATGGCATCAGGATTACACCATACAAAATTTAAATAAATATTATTTTAGTCTTGTGTGGTATTAAACGATTTAATATTTCCTAATTCAAATTTATTTCTATTCCACTAATGCTATATATCTAGATCAAAATCAAATTACTCAATGGTCATTGGTTCTTTACACATTTCTTAAGACACTGGAGATTCACATTGTGGTGTCCATCTCAACACCAAGTAATGGGTAATAGGGAGAGGTGAATTCATACCTTTCCCAAAGAAAACTAAGTGAATACAAACTACCACATTTAGGAATTGAATTCAGATCACAGATTCCATTTTCAGTTAGTTTCAGGTTAACTCACATATTTTGTAGAAAAGATGAATTTTAGGTCACTAAATAAGAGTTAAATCAATTACACAGATTCCTTTGTAATATTGTTTACAGAAAATACAATTTGACATTATAAATTTCTGAAAAGTTCATAAAGATATATTAACTATCTTAAATAAAACAATTTTTTCAACAAATAGAAAAAATATGTATGAAAATTATATTGTTAAGAAAACAGCAGATTTCATTTTGCAGAATGTGTTAAACAACTCTTGTTTTAGAAAAAATGTATATTGTACAGTATCAAGATTTCAATTTTACATAAACTTTAATTATAAGTATTTGGTCAAGTGATGCACATTGAAAATATCTATCCTAATTGCATAAAAATCGCTGAACAAAGGTTATTTCAAGCATCACTTTACCATCCTTTCTTTTTCAGTGGGACTTCTTCCTTAAAATCCTTAGTCAGAAATATTATTTATTACTTACAGGAAGTTAAGAATTAAAAGGTACAGTCAAAACATTAAAACAAAGTTATAGCTTTCTGTACCACACAATACTGCCTTTTGTTCTCAGTATCATCACCATGTTAATACAAGCTACAGAATCAATGGTATTCTAAGTTTGATGACTTTCTGAAAAATAAAAATTATGAACTTTCATACAGTTTTACAAAACCAACTATTCTGTCATCTTCTTCCAGGAAGTTTATAGTTAAATATGACAAAATTCCAAGTAAACAGAGACATAATGTAGTCTTTTCTTAATGACACTCTTTCTCTTGCAGTTACAATTGAAAATAATTTTTATTTCTTTCAAATACTTGTCAGTACTACTGTACTTGGTATTGTCATAAGACAACTTACCAGTAATTGTATTTCTAAACGGTTATACTTCTCTTCCAGTTCTTGAATAGTGAATTTGATCTTTTTGCTCTGAGCCTTTTCAATGTTGACCTCATATTTGTGATTTTTTATCAAGTGTTGTATGTGTATTTCTAATTCCTGAAAAAAAACAAATATAGCAATATTAGTACAAGAAAAAATGTAAAGAATATATATAAATTTGTATCTGTATTGAACTGTTTGGCCATAATGAACACCATTATGTTTAGATGAAAAAGTGTGAGACTTGCAAGCTAAAAAACAATTGGGGGTGGCAGCATCATATTTAGTACACAAAGTAGATGACCTCCTGAAGAAGAAAAATTATGCAGATCTATTGAAGCAATATCTCAAGATATTGGCCAGAAAATTAAAGCTTGGTTGCAAATGGATCTTTGTTGTTGCAAAATGTCTTGAAGACAATAAAGTCAAGGTGGAAGGCTACCCACCAAATTTAATTCAAGTTAAACAATTTAAAGACCATGCTACCAAATATTAAGTACAGAGTGTGATGGGTAAATTGTAGCCATTTTATATTTTTAATTTTGCTCTTGCATATTGTTTGTTTTTGATTTTGTTAACTGCAAAGTATAGTAGGGTCAGTTGGGCACCATCTGTTAGAAAAGGAGCACCATGACACAATTCACTCTGCCAGAAATTTGGAAATGACATGCTGTACTGCTTGGCATCTGCACTGGAATCTCCAGTATGAAGATTCCAGAGTGTTTGGGTGTCAAGTATAGAGGATTCGGAAAGAGTTGTATGAGTCTAATGGTGACTAAGTTTAAGGTACAGCAGCTTGGAAAACTCACTCTGATTGTTCTGATAAGAAAAGAACTCCTAAATTTGTTGGTGAGGGCCTCAGACTCAACATGGAGGCCTACATCAAGTGCCTTGTGGAGGTAGTCAAGAGGGTGACTGCTGGAAGACCAACAGGACTCTGCACCATGTCACACAAGCAGAAGAAGCCAGTAATGGCTCTCAGACAATTTCTGTGACCACATTACCTTTACATCTGGCCACCTAACTCCCCAGACAGCAACTCCCTTGATTATTATGTGTGGGGTACAGTTGAATTAAAGACCAACAAACTCCTTGTAATATCAAAAATGAACTGAAGGCAAGGATTATGGTAGCATTCACCAACTTAAACAAGGAGACATCCAGAAGAGTTGCAGGAAATTCTGGAGGCCGTGATTGAAGCCAATGGTGAGTTTATTAAATAAATTTGCTCTTTAGTATTTTAGATATTTTTGTGTAATTTTGGTAAATATATCTATTAAAATAAGATGTCAGTGTTATTTTCTTTTTGCATAATTTGCATGACAATTTATCCATTGCACCCTGGCTTAAGAAAGGAATTTTGATTTCTTATACTTTATTTATTCAGATTCTCTATTTATTTGTATCCAAACTTTGAAATCATTACAATTTTATTATACTGTAAATAAAATTGGATTAACTAAGAATACTTATGAGTTACTTCTATCTTTTGTGATGCCAATGAATACTTGTCACTTTTGTAATGCTTGTTGTAGTAGAGACTTTGTAATCGCTGATACAACTATAGTAATGCCATTGCACAACACTGGTGTCAGCTTACAAAAACAGTCAGAAAGATATAAGAAACTTTAGCCCTTTTGTTTCTTAACTGACGGTGAAAACAGAATCTGAATGGAACAAACGCATCAAAGAAAAAAATCTGGAGAAGTTTGAATCAGATCACGAGGAAGGAAGAATATGGCTCATTAAACCAGAATTGAATGTTCGCGAAAAACTGAAAGAACAAAAATGAGTTTAATGATAAACATAGAAGATATATGAAGAAAGGAAAAAGAAAAATCTGCCCTGGCCATGCATTGCTATACTTGAAATTGATGAATGGAAAATGCAAGAATATGAAAGACAATGAGGAAACCGACCTCAGTAACCTATTTTGTCCTCAATGAGAAAAAAGAGTTATAAAATAAAGAATAACAAGATAAGCATGCAATAGAAAAAAAAAAAAAAAAGAAAAAAAAGGATCTTGAGAGAAAGAACTTTACGCCAAAAAAAATTAATCATCGGAGAAACAGCGATATCATGAAAAGACAAAAAAAGAAAAGGATACAGAGAGATAAATTGTAAGAGTAAAAAAAAGAGAGAGAGAGAGAGAGAAAAAAAACAAACTTTTATTTTCCTTTTCACCCAGCCTGTAGAATGCACACACAAACATTTTAAAGAAAATTTCATTGCACATATCTTTCCAGACAAAAATTAGGTGAATTACCCACAATTTGTTGAGATATGAACATTTTGTTCTTTTATTCTTAGTCAGTTTTATTTCTGTTTAGTTGTTTTTTTGGCAGGGGTTATTAATAAGAGGAGCTTACACTTTTAATCATTTGTTTTGTGGTATCTTTGTTTTGGTCGCTCAAAGGTTCTGTGTTGCATCTTTCCCTGTTTGCTTGTGGTGGAGTGACATCCCATAAAATTGTCCAACCTGATATCAGCAATCCACTCGGCATTGTCCGAGGTGGTGGGTATAAATATAAGGGTTGTGACTTAATACTTGTCACCCTCACTGGGAGTGAGCCCCAGTTGGAGAGGTTTCGTGACAATACATATATGAGGGAGTGCTGATACTTTTTCTGCCAACCAAGAAACACTTTAAAAACTTCCTCATGTTTGGCAATTTGTTAAGATTTTGGTAATTTGTCAGTTGTACATTATGAAAGAAGTTAGCATTAGCAACGTAGGATTATAAAAAAAATTACAATAACATTTACAAAAAAAATGAACAAAATACATTATACTGGCCAAACAGTCTGAAGATTAAAATTTTGGTAAATGGCATTTTGAATAAAATACTGTTTATTTATATATATATATATATATATATATATATATATATACACGCACACACACTACTACTGATCAAAAATTTAGAACCATTTGAAAATTTTTTATAAGAGACAGTCATGGATACATTATAAACTTTTTCTTACTTAAGGTTACTAATTCTATAATCTAAACGGTTATGTAGACAAAAAGTTATAATCCGATCAATTTATTCAGAAATGGACATTTTTATAAAATGAGGCCTTTTACACTTGATCAGAATTATAAGACGAGGGGTGTATAAATTGTTAGATCTAGGGTAATTCCAATGTTTTTAGTTCAGTTAGAGATTAGCAATCACTGTGTAAAGGTGTCACCATGCCTAAAACAAGCAAACTTACCAAAGTTGAGCGTGCTTGAATTCTAGATTTCCATAATCAGTGCTTGTCACAGTGGGTGATCGCAGCTAAGGTAAATCGCAGTAAAATTGTGATTTGCAACTTTCTAAAGAACAGTGTGAATTATGGAAACACAAAGTCTACTGGTAGGTCAAAAAAAATTTCTCTGGCATTGAGTAGGAGAATTAGACAGGTTGTTGTGAAAGCCAGTGTACTTTCTTCTAGTCAAATTAAGGCAGCCACAAATGCTGATTGCAGTCCAGTAACCATCAGACGACACTTACGATTAAAAGTCATGGTAAATAAAAAGCACAAACAAATTCCTCAGCTGCTTCCATGTCACAAAGTGAACTGTTTAAGGTTTGGTCATGAATATCAAACATGGGACATTGAGAAGTGGAAGAAAGTCCTGTTTTTTTATGAGAAAAAATTAAATCTAGATGGTCCTGATGGCTTCCAACGGTATTGGTATAGCAAAAACATGCCTCCTGAAATTTTCTCCATATGTCATAGTGGTGAATGATCGTCAGACAGCGGCTGGTTATGTTAGCATGCTATCAAAAGCACCGTTGGTGATGGAGGGCCATCATTTGTGTGGGGATGTATGGTTATTCCAACAGGATAATGCTGCAATCCACGCTTTATGCCGGACATTGACCTTTCTACAAGAAAATGGGGTCCATCTCTTGAGACATCTTGCATGCTCACCAGACTTGAACCCAATTGAAAATGTTTGGGGATGGATGGCAAGAGATGTTTATCAAAATGGCAAACAATATTCAACAAAAAATGAACTTTGTGAAGCTATCTTCAGAAGCTGGGGCAATATTCCTCGCAGCTTAATGGAAACATTAATTTCTAGCATGCCCCAATGAATTTTTGAAGTCATCAAAACCAGTGGAAGTAGAACTCATTATTAAATTTGGTTCTTGATTGTTTCTGTACATTTTATTATATCTGTATAATAAATGTTTGTATCTTTCAAATTTCATGTAGTAGTTTCAAGCCTTGTTTGTTATAATATACACCTTTTCCAACATTCAGGATAACAGATTAGACATTCTCTCTTCTCCCATTCCCTACTAAGAAAAAATTTCTTTTAGAAGGGGATAACTTTAAAATAATATTTTTTTTTAGAGTTATTTATTAAAAAGTTACAGCTATATATTTATCCTGACAAAGTTATAGAGAGTGGTTGATGAAAAAAGTTGGCTTCATGCATTATGTAAATAATTATATTTTATTTGAAGAAATCATCATTTCCAGAAAAATGCACATATTGAAATTCTGTCATAAAATCTTCACTCTGTTAAATATAAATCCACACCTACACAGTTCAGATATACTAGTAAGTGTTTTGTTAGGTAGAAAGACATTTCTGTAATTATACAAATTAACACTAACACAACACCATTGGGGCTTCTGAGATGCTGGATCAAACCAGCATCTCAGAAATCCCAATGATCTTACTTGTCAGTGAAATTAAGTGAAGTAAAAATCTTTAATCTAGATACTTATCATCTCATTATATCTGTACAAGATGGATAATCCTATTATAATTGTGCTTGTCCCTCCTTTTATTAGTTCAGAAGAATGTTATGTCCTGCCAATACCTCATAAATAATGGACTATTCCATTTCAATTGCATGGAAAGAGGGGAAAAGACACTACTTGAGTTCAGTGAAAAAAATGAATGAAAGAAAGGGAAGATAGAAGTGTTTAACATCTGTTCCAGTGAAATGGAAAAAAGTTATCAATTTCAAATCTTTTCATTTGTACCCACTTCTTAAAATAACAACCAGCATTCATATTTATGATTGTTGTTGCAATATTTTGTCAAACTCAAATATTTAACAATGCGATAGGGGAATTTTTATGGAGATTTTATTGCTGTAGAACTTGCCATAAGCTTACTCAATCATTAACTTAAGAATTAAGATTCATCAGAATATTAAAATAGGAAAACCATGAAATTTTTACAGGTCTTTCTAGTAAAAGAGAAAATACTTTAAATGCAATGTAAATGAAATTATCACAACTTCTGCATTGTGTAACTACCTGACACAAAAAGAACTAAAATTTGATACAATCAAAAGATCCAGATAATCATAGTCATTCACTGTTTCTTTTGCTTCTATTTTATTAGTCTACTTTTAGTGATCATGGTTTTGCTCAGCTTCTGATTCTATATAATTAAATTGTGAGAATTAGTATATAGGAATCATGAAATCATAATTGCTTAGAACACAGAAGGCGAATCCATGACATATGCACCAAAAGTGTTGCTTTGTATAATGTGGCACATTACATCGCAGTGATTTTGCCAATCAGTTTACAATGAACAGTCACAAGCTATGGAGTTATGCTTTATTTATTCTTAGTGAATATTTGCAGTTTTATATTTTTCAAAAATTAGGTATTTTGTTAAAATTCAGTTACCCATCACAATACAAAAGAGAAAAGCATAAAATGATATTATACATGAATTCATTAAACAATAGGAAAATGAGCAAAAAGAAATGAAAATGTCTAGTAACATACAGATGGGACTTTAGAACATATTCATTAATGAAAATAAAATCGAACATGCTTCCCTCAATATCAAATACTTCTTAAATTTTTATTAATTTCCAGAACCAGGAAAATTTGTTCAGAATTATATTTGCTATTTTGGAATGATGTGCAAATGTGAACAAGCATTTTCATCTATGAAAGTAATCAAAGACAAAAATAGATTGTAACAGACTGACTAAAATTTAAAGAATTCTTTGTTGACTTCAAACTTGAAGATCTCATTAAGTAATGTTCATCTAGTTATTACAATAAATCAATAAATTATCTAAAAAAAACTGAATATATCTATATAAATATTTTACAAGAAGTAATGGGTATGTGAAATTTGTATCTCACAACTAAACTTGTGCATAGGAAAATGTTTATCTGCACCCCACAATTTACAATTTCAACAGTTTGTAGATAAATCCATACATTGTTTCAAACAAATTTATAAGTACTAAATACAAGGCAAAAATCACTAATTAATATTAAAAAGAAAAAAAAACATGAATTACCTGAATTTTTGTTTCCAGTTCTTTAACCTTCTGTTGAGCAATATTGAGTTGTTTGCTCAATTCAGCTCTCTCTTGTAGATTCTCATCATCTACAAGAGCTTTGTACTTGTTAAGTCGATTCTTGTTTTTTTCCAGTTCATCTTCCACTTCCCGCAGTGATTCTTGGGATTTTCTGTAGCGTGTTTTCATTGTTCGTATTTGTTCCCTCATGCCAAGTATCTCCTTGTTATGTGACTCAAGAAGCATTGGCAACCGACTTTTGCTACTTTCAAACTTCTCCAGGGCTTTGCTTTGGCGAAACTCCATTCTCTTCAAGATACGAATCTCTTCTTTCTGCTTTTCAATCTGCCTTAGAAGCTCAGCATTCAGGTTTCTTAGTTCATTGTTATTTAGTTTTTTGGCTGTTACAATCTTCTGCTCCATTTCATATGTTGGTGTGATTCTCATCAGCTTTGTGTGTAGTGATTGTTTCTTTCTTGACTGTGTTGTGTTCTTTTTCACTATGGAATAAATAACAGGAAAGGAAATGTTTCATTCAAATTTCTCAAGCAAATAGAAAGAATTCTGTGTTTGTGTAAGCACTTTATAATTGGAGACGTTTGAAAAAATATTTTACAAATTACACAAATATATATTGAATCATAAATAATTTCTGTTTTTGTCTATCAACTTCATTCTCCAAAATGAAAAGTATAATTATATTTTATTCAATTATACATTCACCATTATTTGCAATGACTTGTTGCCACTTATCAGGAAGCTCTTTGATAGTAAAATTCTAAAGGATTTGATGTGAAAATGCTTTTGAAAAACTCTTGAATCTGATTTTCATGAGAGAAAGTTTCCTTCATCAAATCCTTTTTCAGCAACTGAAAAAGGTAATAATCAGATGGTACAGGTATCAGATGTGTTATCTTTTCTGTATGTGCCCTTGCATTTTCATGGAAAACATTTTTCCTATTGACAAGTGCAGTGCGCTTTTTGAACAACCTTTTATTGACACATTGCAACTGCTGGACATAGGTATTTTTTTTGCATTTTAACACTTGTAAATGAATAATATTCTGAGGATTGCTCCACATGCACAACCATAACTTTCTTCCATGTAACTCAGTTTTTGGGTTTGGTTGTGCGGATGTGTCATTGCCAATCCACTACCTTTTGTGTTGAACATTGTTGTATCACTTGTTATGATATATTTAAGGAACAGGTTATTTTTCTGTTATGAAGGGAGACTTGTCATTATGAATAAATGATCTTTGTTCTTTTTGCTAAGAGCATGTGGAGTCCAAACACCCAGCTTACTGAATTATCTTTTCTCAGTTTTGGCATATGGTACATCGTGATGTGTTCAACATTGTTGCTAATTCCTGAGTACTTTGCTATGGATTGCTTTTCACTAATGACTTTAGAGCTTCATCACCAAAGTCTGACAAACACTCTGATCTGGACACATCTTTCAAAGATGTTTCTATAGAACAAAACTTTGCAAACAAATTTTGTACTTGCTTGTCAATTATGACTCCCTGACTATAAACACTATATATTTTTCTAGGTGATACCATAGTGTTACTCCTTTACTATTAGTCAGAATTGCTGTTTTTTTTAGCTATAAACCATAAAAAGCAAAGTTTGTAGAGTAACTTTCACTTTCCTTATCCTTAATCTTCATTCAAAATGGCTGCCCCTGTGGACACACGTGGAAAACAAATAGCTGTCACAGAATTTCTATTTTTCTTTTGGAAGGAGCAAATGCTGTAAACATTCACACATGATTAGTGAATGTTTATGGAAAAGCTGCATTTCATGTAAGCACAGTATAAGATGGTGACAACCTTGTTTGAAGTTTTATTAGTGCATAAAAGTCTTAAATGGTGATTTCTGTCAGTGAAATGATTAAAGTAACAGATTAAGAAAATGCTAATTAAAGCATAGAACAATAGGGGGTTAAAACAAAAAAAGAATAGTTAAAAAATATTAATTACAATCATAAAATGAAGATGAGAGGCAGTGTCAGAATAATTAGAAACCAAGACTCTAAATTTACATTGCTAGAAGTACAGTTTTGGGTACCTCCAAGGGTCAAATATTTATTGGATTGGAATATATTAATTTCTCATTCAGTCTCCCCTAATGTGGTAAAATAAATAATATATTCACCATTTATGAAATTGGGATGTGTTTGTGCAAATTTGGTTGGAAAAAATTAAAAGCAAAGAATTGGGTCACTACTACCACATTCATAAAAGATTATATTATTGGTTTTCATCCGCTTTGTTTTTTTATTTTAAGAATTTGATGTGTGTTGACACATGGACCTTGGAAAGAAATCTAAAGTTCAGACTAATAAGAATAGAAATTTTGCATCTGAAGAACATCTGAGATGTTAAAGGTGATGCTCAATTTTTTAGTGCTTGCAAGGCAGTAGTAGCAGCAGAGCAATAAAAGTGTGTTCTGACTGTTGAACTCAGATTAGTGATAGAGCAGAGCAAAAAATAAAATAAAAGGAGGGGTCTGATCATCCATATTGGTGTTAGAGAAAGTAGAACAAGAAGGTTCCATTTGTCCACATTGGAACTAGAGAGAGATAACTGAGATAAAGAGTCTAGTCATTTGTAGCAGTCAAAGTTGGTAGTATGAGAGGGTAGAAGCCAGCCATAAGCAATATTAGATTTAATGGTCACAAAAACTACTTTAAAATGATTATTGTCATATGTAAATGTAGCTGAAGAACATATCTCAGGTTGTAAAAACTCTCACACCAAAAGGTTGCCTAAATCATCTAAAGTTTTAACACTTGAGTATCCTTTTATTAACTTTCTGTCTGTTTGCCAAAAAGTAAAATTCCTTTAATCATACTCTGATATTTCTGATGTGCAAATGCAAACTATTTGATTAAAAGTGAAGCAATAAACAGAAACCATGGCTTAACAAGTTTTGTTAGGTACAGATCAACTCCACTAGACATTACACTTAAATAAGTGTGGCACTAAGGGAGTAACTAAGAATGTCAAAGACAGAGAAATAACTCCCCTACCAATATTAAAAAAAAAAATCACCTTACAACCCCGCTTATATTCATATGGTGCGATGATATCAGGATTGAGATCCTAAGGAAACACAGTTCTTTATAACAGTAAGGAGATAGGTCAGTAGAATGAATAGCAATCGTAAAGAGAAAAGAGAATCTGACCTTACTGGCATGCCAACTGCTGCTGTGAATGAAGATAAAGCCAAACAAGCTGATTCTCTCATTAAAGCTGATAGAAGAATCATTGCAAAACTTTGTGAAAGCCTTCAGATGAGAGATGGTAGTGCCTCCAGTTTAGTGAAGCCTCTTGCCTATTCAAAAGTTTATGAAAAGTGAGCTCCGAGAATACAGACTCCATGAAGGAACAGAGAGTGGTTGCTGTCCAAGAGCTTTTGAAGCTGCAAAATGTTGAAAATTCCACTTTACTCAGATGAACACTTTAAAGGAGTCAGAGTTATCTACTCCTAGTTTCTTTGTTTTTATTACTGTTATGACAGCACATTGTTGTGTTGTTCCTAATAAATAGAATAAGTCACTGTGTGTTAACATGGTACAACATGTCTGTTTCTTTGAGCTTATCCTCCTGTCTCGAATATGAAGTTGAATACCTACATTCACACATCTATGTCTATGTTTGCTATCTAACTTGATTTGTAAATTTCTAACATAAAACATTATTAGCATGTTCAAAAGTAGAAAATGAGGCCTGGGTTCACCACAATGAGCCAGAGATCAACAGAAAGAAATTAAACGCAGCATGCACTACAGAGGAAGTGATGGCCAACGTGTTTTGGGACCAGAAAGGAATCATACTGTTAGAGTTTATGCAATTAAACTTGTCATAACTCAAAGAAAGGCTTCTTCAAGTTAGGCCATATTTGAAAATGTTGTGATGATATAACCCAACTTCCCCATTCACGATAATGGACGGACTGGTTGCCGGTTAAGTACGACCACAGCGGAGAGTCAAAAGGTCTTCGTTTGTTAACACCTATTGAGGTTAGCATACTCCCGACTCTGTCTCTGTACTTGACACACCTACATCCGATTATAAACCTATTATTGAAAACCAACACTCGGGTTACTTTGTTTATTATATCTTGCACGAGATATAACAGCTGGCGACGAGGATTGTGCAACGTACTTACTTGAAAAAAAAAAAAAAATGTATATATATATATCAGATTACGCTGAAAGGATTTCGGAAGCAGATTCGCAAGTCAAAGATATCAGTTGACGCCGATTAGGATTTGAAAAGCGAGTCACAAGTCAAAAAGGAAACTTTTTTGAAAAAGTAAGAAAATTTTTACTGTTAAATTGTGATTTGAAAAATATATATTGAACCGCGACTCAAATGCGAGCCGGTCTAATAATTGATTATTCAAGTAAAAATTACGGGTTGTAAAAATATTACGGCTGTAAATTGTCTGTTAACCGTCTAAAAAAAAAAAAAAAAATTTTTTTTTTTTTTGTCGAATTCTAAATAAAGTCAGGATGGAGCAATTAGTCAAAATGACTAAAATGCTGTGTACAAGCTTGCAACAGCAACAACAACAGCATCAAGAGTTACAACAACAGCACCAAGAGTTACAACAACAAATACTGTAACAGCAAAAAGTCTAAAAAAAAATTCTGAAACAGGCGACTGGAGAAAGAAAAAAATGCTGTTTTTTCTGTCAAGGAATAGCAAATTCATTATCCGAATTTATTTATGAACCTGATTCGGGCATTACATTTCCAGCATACTTTAAATGTTTCGAAACTATATTTACCAAGAGATGTCAACATTGGTCGGATGAGGAACGAGTAACATTATTAGTCCAGAAACTAGGGACAAACGAGAATACGAAGTACTCAAACTTGATATTGCCCAGAAAGCCAGAAGAAGTTTCGTTTGAAGAAACTATAAGTATTCTGTCAAATATTTAACGAAAGGAATAGTCTGTTCCATACGCGATACAGATGCCTAAACATCGTTAAAGCAGATAACAAGGATTTCCTGACATACGCGGGAACAGTGAACTCTCTGGTTGAACAATTCAAGTTAGAAGAAATTCCCAAAGATGTATTCAAGTGCCTAATTTTTCTTCAAGGACTAACTGATCCTAAATATAAAGAAATTAGGTCGAGAATATTAATAATGGTCGAGCAAGACTCGAAAATAACATTACAAAGGGTGACCGAAGAATGCCAACGTCTCATAAACGTAAAAAAGGATAATACACAAATTGAGGAAAAAAAAGTGTTGCTAATGTTCGACACGTAAAAACTCAAACTCCAAAAAGCCAAAAAGATAGAAAAATGTGAGATGTGTAGAAAAAAATAACCATACCAAAAACACGTGTTGGTACAAAAATAAATTCTGCCAATCGATGGAAAAAAAAAAAAAAAATCATACCAAAGACGTGTGTTGGTACAAAAATAAATTCTGTCAATCGCGGAAATAAAAGGCATAAATATTCGGGTTTGCCGCAAGAAAAGGAAATTACAAGATGTAAGCCTGGTATTATCAAAAAGAAATTCAGAACGGTAAAAATAGAAAGTACGTAGATATGCGTATAAATAATCATACAATTACTTTTCCTATTGGATTCTGGTTCAGACATAAGCATCATTGATGAACAAACATGGAAAAATATTGGAAGACCCAAATTCTCTGAAACCAAAAAAAAACCGCTAGAGGGGTTTCAGGAAAGAAATTAAACTTTAAGGGAGAATTAAAGTGCGATATTTCGTTATGTGGCAAGACTGCAAAAACGAAAGTGTATGTAATCCAAGGGATTAATTCATGTCTTTTTGGAGTAGACTGGATTTGATTTGTTTGAACTCCCGATTAACTCATTTTGCAACGTAATAAACAGTGCAGAAAAACAAAAAAGTATTAAAAATGAAAAATTCATGAATGAATTAAAAGAAGAATATCCCAGAGTTTTTCTGAGGGATTGGGTTTATGTACTAAGACGGAAGTCAAATTTGAACTCAAGGAAAATGTGAAACCAATTTTCAAACCTAAGAGAAACGTTCCTTTTTCCTCCTTAGACACAATTAATAAGGAATTGTAAAGGCTTGAAAAAATGGGAGTGATATCTAAGGTTGACCATGCGGATTGGGCCTCGCCCACAGTTTATGTTAAGAAGAAAAACGGAAAAATAAGAGTGTGCGCAGATTTCTCAACAGGGTTAAATAATTGCCTTAAAAATCAGTTATCTACTACCTACCAGAAGATATTTTTTCAAAGTTGAATGGTGGTAAGATTTTTCAAAAATCGACCTGTCTGACGATACTTGCAGATTAAAGTGAGTGACGAATGCTCAAAATATTTGTGTATAAATACACATAAAGGTATTTATAAGCTAAATAGGCTTCCTTTCGGCTTAAAGGTCGCCCCAGCTTTGTTCCAACAGGTGATGGACACTATGCTGGCAGGCCTTGAGTTTGGTACCGCCTATTTAGATGACATTCTAGTCAAAAGTAAGAATGTTCAAGAACATAAAACGCACATCAGAGCGATATTCAAAAGACTAGAAGATTTTGGCTTTAAATTAAGCCACGAGAAGTGTAAATTCTTCATGGAAAGAATTACATACCTCGGACAGGTGATAGACAGTGAAGGCAGGAAACCGGACCCACAGAGAGCTGATGCAGTTAAGAACATGCCTGCACCCAACACAGTTGCGAAACTACAATCGTTTCTGGGGTTGGCACAATATTATGCAATCTACATACCTAAAATGTATGATTTAAGAGCCCCCCTTAACGAATTGTTGAAAAAAAAAAGACAAGAAATGGTTTTGGTCAAAAGATTGCGTAGACGGCTTTTCAGAAAATAAAAAATGCCTACTCTCAGATCTCGCCTTAGCACATTATGATCCTGAGAAAGAGATCATTCTGGCAACTGATGCAAGTTTATGCGGAGTGGGTGCTGCACTGCTACACAAATATGAAGATGGCACTACTAAACCGATCAAGACGCGCCGAGGACTCTTCTTCCGCTGAAAAAATTATAGCCAGATCGAGAAAGAGGCTTTGTCGATTGTGTTCGGGGTTAAAAAATACCATCGCTTTTTACATGGTAGATCATTTGTACTTCAAACGGACCATAAACCGTTACTTACAATATTTGGAGGTAAAAAAGGCATTCCAACGCTTACAGCGATGGGGTGTAAACCCTGCTTAATTACCATTTTAGGATGGAATACGTCAAATCTAAAGAACATGGGTATGCGGATGGATTGTCAAGGCTGATTCCAAAAAATGAAGAAATTTTAGAAGAGACGGTTATAGCAGCATTAACCGGGGAAAAAGAAATATCAGGTCTCTTGTTGAATACAATCAGGGAATTGCCGGTAACTTTGGACCAAATAAAAAAAGAAGCGGAAAAAGATCACTATATTGTGAAATTAAGGAACCAGACGAGATGGAACAAAAGACAGAAAAAGGGAACTCATATTTCACCTTTTTCAATTTGCGACAACACGTTGATGTACGCAGATAGAATTGTTATACCTCAATCTCTACGTACAGATATGCTGAAAGAATTTCATACCGGTCATCCTGAAATGTCTCGGATGAAATCACTCATGCGTGGTTATGTATACTGGCCAGGAATGGACAAGGATATTGAAGGTTTTGTAAGACTATGTAGAAGTTGTCAATTGACTGCAAGGGCACCTCCGGTCAAATGAATCCTTGGCCGAAAACGGATTTGCCGTGGGCACGTCTACATATAGACTATGCTGGACCAATTAATGGGTACTATTATTTGATATTGGTGGACTCTTTATCGAAATAGCCTGAGGTAGTCAAGTGCAAGCATCCTACATCTAGGAACACCATCAGTGCATTGGATGAAATTTTCAGTCGTTTCGGCGTTCCCAGTGGTTAGCGACAATAGTACAGCGTTCACAAGTATGGAGTTTAAGGATTTCTGTACTGCCTTAGACATTGAACACATAACTACACCAGTGTGTCATCCCAGGTTGAACGGTCAAGCCGAGAAATTTGTTGACACTTTTAAAACGTGCTTTACGTAAAAATAAAGGTATGGACACGGAAGAAAAAACTATTCAGAAGTTCTTAGTAATCTATAGGGTAACTCCTAATGAGAACAACGATGCGAAAATGTCACCGGCAGAAATTATGTTCGCAAGGAAAATTAGATCAATTTTCGATAGATTGTTATCCTATCAAAACAAAAAAGTTGCTAAGAAAGAGGAAAAGTCAACATAAAAAATACACTTCAGGAGACAAAGTTTTTTTTTTAATTTTAAAAGTGGAAAAAGCTATTGGATGGATGGCATAATCCAGAAAAGGATTGGTAAAGTGGTCTACGACTAAAAGTAAAAAATTTACGTGTAAAAGACATCAATCAGATTAGACCACGATATGGTGAAGAAAGTGAAAAAAAAGAAGAAATTCGATGGAAGTGTTATGCGATGCTTTTAACATGACACTACCCAATAGTGTATATGAACCTGTATCTCATGGACCAGCCTTACGGGCTGAAAAGCGGAAATTATCTTCGCCAAAAAAGGATCTAATTGTGACGACTAAAAGAAGGAGCACACGGGAAAGAAAACCAGTTTTAGCCCGGATCCAAAAGAAAGCGACATTAGAAGCAGAAATTTTCAAAAGGGAGAATTTCAGCTTCGGGGAGGTGTTGTGATGATATAACCCAACTTCCCCATTCACGATAATGGACGGACTGGTTGCCGATTAGAAATACGACCACAGCGGAGAGAGTCGAAAGGTCTTCGTTTGTTAACACCTATTGAGGTTAGCATACTCCCTGACTGTCTCTGTACTTGACACACCTACATCCGATTATAAACCTATTATTGAAAACCAACACTCGGGTTACTTTGTTTATTATATCTTATTATATCTTGCACGAGATATAACAGAAAATGACTGATGTACTTTTGCAACATATCTAGACAAGCCATCATTGCACTTTGCTGAACAATCTTATCTTATTTTTAATTTTTTAATGTTTGGCAAATACACCAACAATCTTTCATCTGTAGACCAATGAAAGTATTTTGTCTAAGATTTTTTAATTTATTTTTATTACAGTTCAGACCATTTTTCTTGTTTCTGGGGAGAATTTGAATATGATCACCACCAACAATAAAATAAAATTAAAACTTTAACAAATCAATGTTGTCCAATTTGTTGGCCACTTGGAAAATGTCTCTCTAATAATAATAATTCAAACAACACATACATAGGTTACACAATCACTATATTATCGTACTGGCTAACTTTCCATTTATCTGATAAGAGCTTGATTAAATCACATATCATTAAACAACACAAGAAATCCAACAAATACTTATCAATAATACAAAAATACTATAGTGCAAAAACTGTTAAAAATAACTAAAAATATTAGCAGTATTAACCAAGTATAAAAAAAAATCATTAAGTTTATGAACAAACATACTAAATATTTTCACAACTAAGAAAAAAAAAAAAAATTTGGTACATCCCAAACTGATTCATGAAACTGCGATACTTGAATATCACAAAAGAAATATCTCTCTAAGTACACCCAGAAAATTCTTTGATAAAAGCATTCATAAAATAATAGACAATTTATCAATTTATATTCAAATTCTCCCAGCAAAACAGAAAAAAAAATGATTTGAACTAAAAATAAAAACTTGCATTTTGTTTTCAAACAAACCTATATATATATATATATATATATATATATGATGGACTCTCCTGAGTTCGACGTATGAGGTTCTGTTGACTATGAACTAATTATCTGCATGTCTATGATGGGCATGACTTTTGAGACCAGCTTGAGAATTGCACAAAAGGTCACAAACAGTACAGGAGAAGGTATTGTATCCAAGTGCAGCAGAAACACTGTTAGATGTCTTATTTTTCTTTCTTGTTTCGTGTAGTTGACTGATGGTTACTTCTCAGTGTAGCTATATCAGTGTTGTACTTCTTTAGCTCCAATGCGACCAGATCTGTTTTTCTTTCTAGTGCTGAGTTGTTGTCCTAGAGAGTTTGTACATTCCAAGTGCCAAGATGAAGTTGATGATGTTTCGTAGAGTTTTTCACAGTAGCCAGATATGTGTGGAACTAATTAGATGGAGTTGTCAGAAAACCGACATAACGATTTGTTTTAAGTGGTGAAGGCTCGTGTTGGACCGTCCACACTTTTTGGATCTGTCGATGAAAAGTAACAGTGCAAAAGATTTACCACGGAAACTCTGAACGACAGTCCTCATGTGTTATTATCACAGAGTTTAACCTCTCTGGATCACAGTCAATACCAGCCAGTACACACCTCTCAGCAGACACATGCAATATAATGACCAGGTTAAGCTGTCATGAGTTTTCCTTCCCATTTGAAGTCTTTTTATTGTGAAACCAATACTAAAAGGATTGCAAACCAAAGCTCAGAGAGACTCATTTCACCCTTATCAAGGGCAACTAGCCCGTACCAGTTCTCAACCTGGTACTTTACATAGCGCCCCGGGATATATATATATATATTTTACACTGGATGTCATTAATATGCCAATATATTGCTATACTTTTAAAATAATAATAATGTATAAAATTATTATTAATTATATGAGAATATTTTATTATTATTATTATTATTACAATTATAATAATAATAATTATTATTATTATTATTATTACAATTGTAATAATAAAAAATATTTTTATTATTATTATTGTTGCTGTTGTTTTTAAAATATTTGAAAGATAAATTCGTTTATTATATTATAATATTTGTAAAGTTATTATTTCTTTGCAGTATTTAATATACATATTTGTATAATCTTTTGTTCATATTGTTTAGCAAGTGTAAGGATATCTTGCTAAGAGTTAAATATGTTAACATTTAATGTCTTGTATTTGTTAAATTAATTATAGTGGCATAATTCTAATCTATTTAACATTTATTTCTCTGTTGTTGTTTTTGTGAAAGTGGTTGTAATTTTCGGAATTAGAGGAAAGCATTTTTGTAATGTTTATTTTGTTTATCTTTGACTAGTGGCTCATTATTGTCGATTTCTTTATCTATTATTATTTATATTCAAAGATTATTTTAATAACATTTGGTATGAATTTTATTCCCTTTCATTTTCTTATTTATTAATTGCAAAGTAATATAATTTCAATTTTGTTGAAAAAGTGTTCCCAGTTATAAAATTTTGTTTCTTTTTTACTACTAGTCATATATATATATATATATATATATATATATATATATATATAAGAAAAGTTTTCTTTACCAATGTGTTTCATTCTCTGATGGACTTTATCAAGAGGACAAAACATGGTAGAGAAGTTTTCCTTTTGTCTTTATTCATATTGTCATTTTACAGATATATTTTTTATTTATATCTAAATATCTAGACATATACACACATATAATATACACATGGAGGTAGGGAGTTCTTGGCTTGATTACGGATGACTGAAAGCCAGGAAATATACATGCTATTCTACCTATTTACTTATTACACACAGTGCATCATTTCTACCAAAAATTCTGATGTATTTATATGTATGCAGTGAGAGAGAGGGTGAAAGAAATAAGCAGAGTAAGAAAAAAGAATTGAAATAAATATATGTGTTCTTATATATTGAACAACATATATTAAAGACAAGCTTTTATCAAAGTTAGCTTTGTTTAACATGTTGCTCTGGAGAAATAATTGATAAATGCAATTAAAAAAAAAAAGTGAAAACTATTTTTTTCATAGTCCAATCCATAGATCTTAAATGATAGTAGATATTTCTTTATCTCGAAAAATTGATAAAACTGAAAGTGGGTACAACTTTTTGCAAAAACCAAGGCGAGGTTACACACAAACAAAATTTTTACTGGATGAGCTGATGTTTTTTTGCACTTAATGCAGAACATATTACAAGTTTTACATAGAGTGCTTGATAGTTTTTCTGCGACATTGGCTTCACAAAACAATTGTGAAAAAATCAGGGTTTTTTTGTACTATTTAAAATAAAAACTTGAATAACTTCATTTTTTTATCCGATTTTCTTCAAACATGTCACAAAAAATTTGCCTTCATAAGATAGTGTGGTTCTAATCCTGCTTGCTTCCCCACAAAAAATGTTTGAAAAGCCCATTTTTCAGCCATAACTCCCTGGTTTTTCATCCGATGCTTTCCAAAATCTGCCATGTAAATTACATATAACATACAAATTGTCTTGTGTGAATGTTTGGTTTAGATTATTTCAGTTAAGTGGATGAGATCTGCAACAAACTAGGTCCAAAATTGGCTTTTGCCATTTAGCAAATAGTTTCTTCATATGATTCCATCCTAAATTGGCATTCAAACAATCTTTGATGCAAAAATTGTTTGAGAAGGATTATTGAAGCATTAAAAGGAAAAATTCCTGAAGAACCTCTTATTTACTGCAGCTTTACAGTAAACATGTGAAGGAGGTGGAGGGCAATCATGCATTTGCACTTGATGGTGGGTGAACAGCTTAGTATACCAACTGATGATGCATGCAAGTGGGGACGCAGGCAGACATTTATAGATAGTGGGGTATGGATATACAGGTGTGTGCAGTTATAAAATTACAGCCATGTACACCCAGGCAACAGCAGATACCTCAGTTAGTCATATGATAAAAAAAGGTACAGTAGGGATTTTCAAAGTTAGGATTGGATCAGTGAAGAGTCATCAAATGTCAGAGATAAGAATTTGAGAAATAATGAGTATTTTAGCTTTTAAAATTATATCCATATATATAAAATGCAATGTGTGTGCATGTGTATGTGCATGTACATACACACAAACATGCCAAAAGTCATAGAATAGGTGCCTAGAAGAGCATTTCACCAGACTAGGTGTAGGACACCATCTAGCCTGGTGAAGTGCAGAAACTTGAAAGAGCATCAATTCCAAAAGTGGTTGTAAGATCTCTAGAGAGACGTGGAGCCACACTGCCTCAATAGCTGCCCACATATCCCTGACAATTGATGGCACAGAATATTGCATGTGAATAGACCTCTCTATTACATCCCATAAATGTTCATGGTCTCATGTCAGGTGAAATGTAGTGGCCATACCATTTATCGGAATTCTCCCAGATCTTCTCAAACTAGACAACTTGGGCTCAATGATCCAATGCATTATTCCCACTGAATTGTTGATAGAATGTATAGAGTTCATGAATGGGTTAAAGGATCATGAATCAGTGCAACATAGGTAGACCAGCAGAGCCAATCCATGCCACATGAATACATTACACACCATTATGGAACCGCCACCAGTCATCACAATACCCTATTGACACATTGGTGGGTCTCTGATCTTATATCCCATGAAAACTAAAGACTATCAAACTCTTGTACCTCTTGTAATAAATGTGGATAGGATTAAAAACCGTATCATTTGTTACCACAGACAATTTGAAGCAAACACCTCTGGTCATGATCATCCTCCTTGAAGAATTTAGATCAATTATTTTTTGTAAAACAAGACCCCCAGTTATCAAAATTATATATACTATTGTCTTAAAAAAAAAAAAATTTTGATGAATGAATTTTTACAATTCAGTGATTTCCCAGTATTTTAAAAAGAATTTTGAATTTTTTGACAAACATGCTGGTTTTTGTAAATACAGACATCCATACACAATATTACCAAAAAAATAAGAGTAAATTTAAAGCCAAAATTAAAATTCAATAAAACAGTACAGAATATTTTTCTAAATTTTTAAGATTACTGGGTAGTTAAACTATAGCGAAGAAAACAGTGACTTACCTCGTCAAACCAAGCGACAGCGCGTCATGTGTATTCTACAATGAAAAATGTGGCGAAAAAGAAAATTACTTACCAAACAAAGGGGCACGTATTCCGCATGACATGCTGAAAATGGAATACTTGAATTAAAAAACAAGTCTGTCGCAGGAGTCGCTATAAAAGTATGTTGATATGCAAATTAATGAACATCCACTCCCAGCTGTCGACAAATGGAAAAAAAATGTTTGGCTGATAAAAGCAGTTGGTGGTCTTGAATCGGGGGGAAAAAAAAAGTCGGCAATTTTGGCTGCCATGTTGGTATCAAGTGGGTCGCGTGACGGACATTGTAAGTCCACAAACAATACTAGTTGATGGGATGCCACGGCATGTAAAAGATCTTCACCTTTTCGTTGATTCTAATACATCACTGAGCAAACCCGATGATGATTCATCATCTGACAGTGAGCAGATAATTGAGATCTGCGAATCCAATGCTTCCACAGACACAGAACTTCTGGAAACTTGAGATACGTCTGATGACTCCTCCGGAGACGACTCTCTGACATGCGTAAGGGAAATAGTGCCATTATGACGAAGCACTAGGATAAAGAGAGCTGCTCCAGGCTGTTCGATTTGTGATAGTGAGATTGAGGAGGGGGGAGTATAGCAAAGAAAACGGCGACTTACCTTGTCAAACCATGTGACAACGCGTCGCGTGTATTCTACGACAGAAACTGTGGTGAAAAAGAAAATTACTTACCAAACAAAAGGGCATGTATTCCGCATGACATGCTGAAAATGGAATATTTGAATTAAAAAACAAGTCCATCACAGGAGTCGCTATAAAAGTATGTTGATATGCAAATTACTGAACATCCTCTCCCAGCTGTCGATGAATAGAAAAAAAATGTTTGGCCGATAAAAGCAGTTGGTGTTTTTGAATCAGGGGAAAAAAAAAAGTTGGTGATTTTGGCTGCCACATTAGTTGGCAAGGGAGTTATTTTTCTGACTGGTTGCGTGCATTGTGATTTGTGAAATAGTACTTGCAAATCGAGTTTTCGTCATTTTCTTTCTGTTCCCGATGTTCGAGTCTGAACTTAGTGATTTATTCTCGGTGACGGGGAAATAATCTGCGACAAACATTTCCTTTGCAATCCCAGATCGCTTACATAAACATTGTATAAAAAAGGCATTCATATTATATTCATCAAGTAATTTTTACAGATATATCTAAGATAGGAAAAATTAGTTAAATTTCTGGTTGTTAAGAAAGCTGTCAGGCTGTCAATAACACTTTCAGCACCTTAAATAAACACCTACATCCAAGTAAAAATGCATTTCTGCAATATTTTAAACTAAAAGTAACTAATATTTGTTTCAAATCAGATTAATTAAACTTTCAGACAGCTAATATTTATCAAATAAAGCTTCAGAAAAGTATATTTTATTTTTGAAAGATGTTTTAATAAAGAGAATTATATTGTGCTGAGAGATGGCTAAAAATGAAAGATGATCAATCAAAACAGGACAAGATGGAGCAAATATACATGTATCTATGTTTGGTGCAAAAACTGATGATTCTTGCATTGTCATGCTTCTCAGAATAATGAATGCGCCTTTTAAAGTGAAAACTAATAAAATAGTACTGAAAATTTTATAAATATCTCCAATTAATTTCACTTTGATTTAACAAAACAAAGTTGTGTGTCTAAGGGATATAACACATTTCTACAGTTCAAAACCCAGTATTGCAGTGTCTATTCATTAATAAAATCTAACATGGCTAACTTTATGAATGTAGCTTTATGTCAAAAATGGTTCAACTGCTAATATTATATCTTCTGGATAAAATTATACGTGTATATCATTTTACTGTCTGATTTATCAAGATTGATTTCATATAAATTTATCATCTATACCCTGCTGAAGACTTGAGAAAAATTTAGGTTACTTATAGAAAATTAATTGTGAGCAGCAACATTTAAGCCACAAATCTATGAAAACTTAATGTTAAAAAAGAGTGATATCACTGAATCACTTAGGGAAAATATAATAATATAAAAATGGCGTTATTTGTACTTGGTGTTTGGAATACACAGTGAAAATTTAGTTAGTACCATGTTAAATTTTCACAATATCTCCACTCATACTCACCAAACAGTTCCATTTTCTGAGAAACAAATGTTGGTATTATGTATAAAAAAGATGAAAATATATACATAAAGAGAAAGAACACATAAATTTATAAAGTTTTAAAAAAAAATGTTAATAAATTTGTTCAGCTCTATTACCATAAGCCTTTATGCCAGTTGTCTGGAGAAGTGATAAAAATCTTTTGGTTAATGTTTAAGTTTCAGCCTGTAAAAAGCAGTAAAGCCCAAAATTTAATGGATAATAATAGAAAATGTATTTTTGAAATTTGGCTTTTCTAAGTGCTCACTTTAAAAATTAGTGAGAATATTTTTACTTGATTATAGTTGATTGAATCATTTTGTTGATAATAGTACTAAAATGGTTATTACTTTATCCCAGTGGTTCCTGAACATTTTTCCCTCTGGGCCGCATTTTCAGAATGAAAATTTACTTGCACCTCACCAAATTTTATGTGATAAAAAGTACATTTAAAAATAAAAACAGAGACAGGGTTAAAGGAAGATAACAGAGGATTAGAAGTCGGAACATTATCATTGATAACTCCTTCCTCCAATTTGCAGACCCTAGTTACTATATTCTTAATTCTTGGTATAATGCAAAAGTATAAAAATGATAAAATCAGTCAATAATCATTTATATTTGGACTCATGCATGCAATTACAAGTAATCTATAATAATATTTAAAATTTTAAAAAACATATCTATTTTTTGGCATATGAATTTTTTAAACTATTTCTAAATCTATTTTTCAATCATTTCATCTCACTTACTATCCTCTTCTGCTGAACCTATGAGGTGAGCAGCACCATTTGAGAATCACTACTTTATCCCAATAGCATTTTTATATTTTACATTTCTAAGAGTATTTTATTATTGCTGCATTAAATTTGGTCTTCAGAAAAGTTAATACTGCCATTACACAACAAACTCTGTTTAACCCTTCAAATATACAAAATCAAGGTAAAATATGAAGTAACAGTAATGTTTATTTAAAAAAAAAAATGACAGCAATAAGTCTTTGAAACTTTCTGAATATTTAAGGCTTAACAGCTTTGGAGATGCAAGCAAGAAATAAAAAGTCATAGGACTTGTGTACAGATTCTACAACTTAACTAGTGACTTATTGAACAAAATAATGTAATATAGCTGAATGAGAAATTTTGTTGTTAACTTGAATAAATTTTGATGGAACACTAAAAGAATTTTTATTTTATCTCATATAATTATTTCAATGATAAAAAAATGTTATATTTTTCAGAATTATTAATAGCAAACATGACCTAACTTAAGTTTAATATTAAGATTTGATTACAATTTGTTGGGGATTTAGCAAAAGAGAACTTTTTCCCTTCCAGGCATCTTACAGCAAAGATTGTTTTCATTACTTTTTCTAGTATACTGTTCTTAATGTGGGACAAACAATAATCTATATAATAAATGCGAATGCCAGTGTGTCACTGTGTCACACTTTTTCAACTTTACTCTTACTCTACATACACCATTTTGGAATCAGGCCAACTCCATGAGCAAATTAAGAACATTCTTGGCTGGATATGGACCCGCAATCCTGAAATTTTGGATTCCCAAGTTTTCATTACAGTGATTGTTTTTTACAATTTTTTTGTGATGAATTTTTTTGGTACAATAACAATTTTTATAACTTGGAAATAAATTTTGTAATAATCAAAATTAATTGCGAAATCCAGTGAAAGTCACCCACGAAATAAACATAATTGTTTGTATGGAAAGTATGGACCTATGTACATCAAATTGTCTTTAAATTATGTGGGCAGATTTAAGATACTTTTAAAAATATGACTTAATTCATGGAATCTAGTGACTTAATGAACAAAATAATATAATGTAGCTGAATGAGGAATTTTGTTGTTAACTTGAATAAATTTTGATGCTAGAATTATCAACAAACTTTTAAAGCTAGAAATCTAAGCTTAAGAATTAATCAGAAATTAACATGCAGCCGGATCTAGATTACATAGTGTTCAGTTTCTTACCTTTTCTGTAGGGTGTTTGTTTGATTTCAAGATTTTGCTCAGGATCTGGTTCTGATTCAAAATTGTCACTGTAATTATCACCTATGGTGGACTGAGTATGTGTGTCCATAGAACCAATAGAATTTCTTTGGGAATCACTCATGTTTTATCAGTAATATATTTTCTTCAAGAAGCAATAGAATTCAGAGTTGAACAGACTAATGGTTTAATCTGAAAAAAAAAGGATAAAATTTAAGGCAAGCCTTGTAAAAATTCAATGGAGTAATGTCATAATCTAGTAAGTGAGATAAATTTTTATAAAACAATTTACATTTTTTACATTCTAACTACATGTGTGGGTTTTTGAGGGCAGGCTGAAAAGAATCATAGGCTGACTATGAAGGAGTAATGCTAGACTTGTGAAATCTTGCATGCATTAATTTCAACTATTCTTATTAATAACTGCATTGTTTCTTTCCAGGTGTTTTTACATCTGACTGTTCAAAGAATACTTGAAAAGTAACTAGTAGTAACTTATCTTGAAAATGAACAAAATTTGACAAGGTTGATACATTAGGGGGTGATGCTTTATAACCAGTGCAAAAGTAGGCAGTGGAATTTAGCAGTGGGGATATCTTGAAGATGACCCATGTTCACCACATAGCAAATTGGTAAAATAGACAATGCTATTAGCATATTCTGTGAAAAAGTTGAGAATATTCTGCACAATGAATTTGACATGACAAAAGGTTTCTGGACACCTGATCAAAAGCACACCAGACTGATTGCATCATGGGAAAATCTGATATTGTTTGAAGCAGATTCAGCTGGTTTCTTTGAACATTTCCTAACCAAGGATGAGTATTGGGTTCATCACTTTAAGTCAGAGACTATCCACACAGGGGAAACACCCCCTCCTCACCTACTCCAAAGAAGGCCATGGTTGTTTCATCTGTAGGGAAAATGATAGCCTAATTTTTTGGAATGTAAAAGTCATTGTGTTTATTGACTATCTTCAAAAGTGCCACACCATCTATGGAGAGTACTATGCTAACTTGCTGAGGCAGTTACGAAAGGTCATCAAGACCAAATGCCCATGAAAACTGACAAAAGGGATTTTATTTCATCAGCACAATGCTCTAGCACACAAGCTGCTATGTGTGACTGTGGCTTTGAACTGGTTGATCACTCTGCCTATTCTCCTGATTTAATAACCATCTGTTCCCCTACTTGAAAAAGCACTTGGCTCAGAACCAGTATCAGAGTGATGATAACGTCATATCTGCTGTTGTTGACTTTTTTGACCAACAGGATGAAAAGTCTTTGAAAAGTCAGATAACAGTTTACCTGGAGAGAAACAGATTAGTTATTAATAAGAACAATTGAAAGTAATGCATGCAAGATTTCACAGTTCTAGCATCACTCCTTCATAATTTATTAACTTTTCATCCCACCCACATAGATAAAAAAAAGTGAACAAGACTTTCCTATAAAGTGCAAGAGTTATATAGTACTTTACAAAATCAATCAATATGAATATTATTTCTATAAAAAATCATAAAAAATGACTGGATGGCATAGATTATCTAATAAAAGCATCAATTGACAGATTCTACAAGGTCAAAACAATTTTTATTTTAGAGATAAAAGACACTTGGATACTTTTCTAAAATTTGTTCCTATATTAACTAGTAGTAACATGCTTCACCAACCGAAACCTCAAAATTCTTAAAGTCACTTTCAGAACCAAAATCACAAATATATGTTTGAAATTGAAACATAAAACTTGAGCATGAAATAATTGTTTTTCTTTCAGTGATCATTTTCTTGAAAAATCTGTCATGAAAGTGGTGATAAGCATTGAAGCAATGAATTACCTGTTAGTCAGACACAGTGGTACTCAATCCATGTGATGTAGATACATGCAAAATTCATTAATCTAAAGACATCTTGTTTTGGTATTTTATTTATTTATGACTTTGTAATTAAATGATAAGAAGAAGAGACACTTGTTTACGAATCCATGTTAATGCATTCTTGTAGATCCATTAAAATCCTGCTAGAATATAGTAAATGATATATTCATCTCCCTTTAGTAATCTTTACCTACATGAAGATTACTAAAGGGAGATGATTTAATCGTAGAATAAAACAGGTACTGCTATGTAAAAAATGCAGCCTACTTTTTAGAAATGATTAAACATACTCTCATTCAATATACATAATAGTCTGTTCCCAGTTCCTATGGATGAGGTCATGTCAATGGTTTGAGAAAAATTGGAATCTGATCAAACACTTGTAGAATGCACTAGCATCCTACCAATTGAAATAGTAATATTTTTTGGACAAACCTCTTAGATACTGTATAGACAAGAAAGTATAGCTATAAAGACACCATTGTGCTCAGTATTAACAAACATGCATTGAGGATATGGCTATAAGAAATACACCATGGTATTTCATGGGAAATTTGTGCCTTTTCCAAGAGCATTAGTGCGAGAGTGGATGCAACAGGTTAAAAGAGAATTTAAACTCAGCTTGCTCATTCCACTTGCAAATCAAAATTTTGCAACATAGATTATACATGAAGATAATTAAAATAAAATATAGTGGTTAGCTCCATTTTATTTGAGATTTTAGAGCCATCAAGCCATATAGTATATATGGTTTGATATTTGCATTTTAGTTTGGCAAATTGGCTTCTATTTATAATGTTATTTGTGGTTTTTTGCTATGTTGAATTACTATTAGATCTATATTACATTTAAGTATCCATGGAGGTGACTTGATAATGTTAAGAGGAGTTATGATGTAGGTAAATTTGTTTATTTATGTGATTGTTTCTATGATTTAGTGTCAAAAGAAGGCGATGTTTATTAGTTTGCCAATGTAAACGTGTGTATATTATAATTTGAAAGTTCATTTATGTGTTGAATTATTTGGATTACTTTGAAGTTTTAATGAGTATTGTAGGGCTAATCTTTCAAACCTTAGGTATAATGGAGGTTGATTGGTTTCTATGTGGAGGCTGTCATGGATGAAATTTGGAAGACTCCAATCAAGGATTTATAATACAAAAAAAATGTAACTAAAAATGACTGGATATGCATTTTTCCATCATTCAAAGATGATTAAAATAAAGTATGAAAACAGTTACAAATTTTCATACAAGTGTTTTTTAAATATGAAGTGGTGCTGAAATATTCACATGATCCACTTCTTAAAATCTGTCCAAAATATTTCTTTAATTTTACATTTTTATCTATCTACAGGTGTGGACATAGAAACTAGTACTATATGGTGACTGTCAGTTTCAGGCCTCAAGTAATCTTCAGACCATGTGTCACTACTCCTTGCTTTCTATATATAACCACTAAAAGAGGGAAACTTATTTTTAACAGCAACATTCATATTTTCATTTACAGAGTTTCACTGCTATAAAATTTGGTAATAAATAATACATACTGTATAATGCTCAATGAGAAATAAAATGTTAATATGTTTTGTTAAGAAGAAAGTTAACTTTTAGTAAATAATTAGTAGGAGTGTACTTATTCATGAGTGAAACTTTAAATAGACCAATAAATTTGTAACCTAATGAAAAAATTGTTCATTTTACATATTTTTTCTGGCAATGTTCTTAATTCAGTAGTGAATTGAATTATATAGATTGAAGATTATATAATGAAAATTTCATATTAAAATTAAACTTTTAACAGTATCAGAATATGTTTTAGCAAGGCAACCTTGTATATATACTTATTTTTAAGTACAAAGTTTAAATTGTTAGATACCTTAAATCCACTCCTCTCATTCACAAAAAAAGCGACCAGAGTCTCCAATCACTGGTTGGCTTTTACATTTGTCTTAAATGAAACAAATACTGGTGGAATATTATTTCACTTGCCAAAGCTTACTTATTCGGTCAAACAAGGTCAAAGATATTCTGGTTGAAAGAATTTTTTTTTAGGTAGAAGAACTAATGAAACTTAATCTAAGTTAAAATGTTATATAGTCAATACTAAGGAAAACAAAGCCAGCTTTTGGTGATGTATAGCCATGTCTTGGGTGATAGAGCTAAACATTTTTTCTGGACTGACATTATCTGCTTGATAGTACAGTGATCTGAGCCTTACAGAAACTCCAGTGGAAGTTACCCTATCAGCTATGTGACCACCTCACATGCCATGATGGAAGTGCCACCAACTTGTATGGTGCCTTTTTGTATGGTAACAACTGGAGTTCATGGTCTCATTTACACTCAAATCCTACTAGCACCCTGAAACTTGAACTGTGATGACTCAGACTGAGACACATTTTTGCCAGTCCTTCAAGATCCAGTTAGTGATGTCATGAATCAAGGTGAGGTATTGTGTCCGGTGTTGTAGTATTAACAGGAGGCACCCTGGTGGGTCTTTTGCTTTCATATTCCATGGAAGCTAAAGAATGCTGAACTGAGCTGCTGGATCTTACACATCTTGCATTGAATATGGATGTAATTTGAGCCAGTGAGGCATCCCAGCTAATAGTGAACCAAGCTTGAAAGGTGGCGTCTTTCAAATTGCCTGAATGTAGTCACTGCACTTAATTAACCCTGAAAATTTCAGCTCCTAACTATAGTTCTAATTTTATAGGCATTCAAAGTAGGGAATTGAGCCGATTTTGAGGATTTTTCTAAATTTGGAGTCATATTCAAACTTTAATATTTTGAGATTGAGGCATTATCAACCTTTGAAACATTGTAAATGCAACTTATTCCAGGAATACATTACAAATAAATAATAATGAAAGACTAAATATTTCAATTATTTTCCAGTGGGGTCCTAAAATAAGAAAAAAAAAATTTAGAATAGGAGATTTTTTAGGATTTTGGCACCCTGTAACAGCCATTACAACAGTTTCAGGTAATTAAGCCAATTATATTCTGAAAGTAGATACAAATGACTATTATACTACCAAAATTTAGATATTGAAAATAAATTTGAATTTATTAATCATTGAATAGTGGTCTAAGGCTCAAATCTGCCATGTTTAACCCCCCAGAATTTCAATGGGAACTATTTTTTTAATGATATCAACAGAACATAGATTTTTATATAAAAATGGTTTTCAACTCTTAACACAAAGTTTTGTGTTGGACGAGGAGAAAACAAATCCGGGGAGAATGTAGTAAGATGAACTGATTACCTCCCCTGTCTTATGATTTATATAAATTAGTCACACCGTCTTAGCCAAAATGGAAAGACTCTTCTGTTATGTTCAATAAAGGGACATTAAGCCGAACTAGACTCTGAGTTTCCATTACCATTTATTGAACATAATTATGGACAAATACCATAACCCAGAATTTCTCGACTTGGACTCTGAAGACTCATCTTCTACTGATGCCTGGCAATACTGGAAACGATTATTTGAAGGATCCTTGCTTGCACTAGAAAAGAGTTCATCCACTCCTATAACTGATATGAATATCCATATATACCAATATTTCTCACTGCAAAACTTACCAGAGTGCCATGAACATTTTGGATAGAATTTTTGTGAAGAAACAAAACATAATCCTTGCCCAGCATGTATTAGCAACTACCCAACAATCCTCTGAGGAGGGTTTAGAACAGTATCTTTGAGACTTTTAAGCAATGACAGCAGATCAGGCAAAGGACAAATTTATCAGTGACTCCATTATAAATGGATTAGAATTGAACTATATCCATCAAAGATTGCTGGAAAATAAACAACTAGATCTCAGGAGCAGGCACTTACCTTGGAGATGGCAGGAAAGCAATCTTGTTCATACCTACAAACAAGTGTTGTAGAGGCTGTACTAAGTATTCTCACTACTACTAGTCCACCAGTTCAAACGACCCAAATAGGGAAAAAAGACAGTCCTCTATGAGAGACTTTCTCATTTCTGCCAACTGCCAGTTCAAAATCTTCTCTCTCTGGAAGATACTGTATACAAGGCTAGTGCTGCAGCTAGATGAAAATGTTATTTTTGTGGTCTCAAACTACACCTGAGGTCATGTTGTCCAACCAGGAGAAACTAAATGCTACAAGTGCGGGATGAAGGGACATTTCTCTAAGGTTTGTCAATCAAGCTTTTTTTCACCTGGTTTGAATGCTCCTATTGCAACTAGCATCATATCAACTGCAAACCTGAAATGTCTTTCAAAGGCTATATTAACAGTGAAAATAAACAGGGTAGAAATGAATGCTCGAGTCGACACTAGAAGCTCAGAGAGTTTTATTAGTGCTGATATTGCAAAAAGAAACAGATTTAAAATTGTTCATTGTAATAAATGGCTATGACAAATGCTTTACTATCTTCACAGGTTAGAAGATATATTTTGGCCAGCCCAGAGTTGAATCAAACTAACTACACTAACACCAAATTTTTCGTGATGCCAAATCTGTGCTGTGATGTGATGTCATACTGGGCTGTGATTTCCTCAAACAATATTAATCTCCTTTTTGGGAGGCACTAAACATTTCTGGCTTGGCTTCTATAAATGTACAATAGCCCTCTCTTTTCAAAAACTTAACCAAAAACTGTAAAGCAGTGGCCACCAAAGCTCAAAAATATTCTCTTGAAGGCAAAATGTTTATTCAAGCAGAAGTAACAAGAATGTTAAAAAAATAATAATAATAACTGAAGAAAGCAGATCATCATAGAGGACACAAGTATTAATAATGTCCTCTGATAATAATAAAAAAAGGATGATCATAAAATGCTCCGAAACTATAAATAGGTACACCCTCCTGGATGCATACCCTATACCCGCCATATTGATGAGATGATAAACAAGATTGCCAAATACAGAATATTTTGCATGGTAGACCTAAGGAGTGCTTACCACCAAGTAGCTATAGACCCTAAAGATAAGCCTTATAGAGCTTTTGAAGCTGCAGACGACTTTATCAGTTCTAACGGATTCTGTTTGGGGTCACTAACAGGGTTTCCAGTTTTCAGAGGGTCCTCGATAAAATAATTCTTGAAGAAAAACTACAAGGCACCTTTGCCTACATAGATAATGTGATAGTGTATGGCCATGACTGAGCCGACCATAATCGCAACCTAAAACGGTTTTTGGCAGCTGTCAAGAAATATAATATTACACTCAACCATGACAAGAGTTCATATGGGTAGACAACCATCAGATTACTTGGATAGATTGTGGGTGAAGGAATCATGAAACTGAATCCTGAATGGCTAAAACCATTACTAAAACTACTTATTCCCAACACCATAGACACCTTGCAACGAACTGTTGTATCCTTAAAGAGGTTACAAACAGACAAAGATGGTACTTGAGTGAAAGGAACAGCAACATGGGCATAGATGAAAGAAAGAGAAGTTTATTGTAAAAGAGAATATACAACTGAAATACAGGGAATTGATTAGCAGGCTAGTAATTCCCAAAGCAAGTGCACCAGGTATATCATGTGCACATTATATATATATATATATATATATATATCTACTGATACAGTCAGTCCACAATAGGCGATAGGGAGTGTGGGATATTCCATTACAACACGAACCATGAGTATGTTCGCTCATTATTCTCAGTGGATACCCTCCTTTTCTGAAAAAATACTCCCACTTACAAAAATTACCAAATTTTGTTTACCTTCTTCTGCATTTAAAGCCACTGAGGGGTTAAAAAGAGATATTGCCAACTCAGTCATCACTTCGGTGAATCCTAAAATTCCCCTAGCAGTAGAGATTGACACTTCCAACCATGCCATAGCTGTCGCATTAAGGCAATCCAAGCACCCTGTAGTGTCCTTTTCCAGAACATTGTCAAAATCTGAGCGCAGACATTCAGCTGTCAAAAAGTAGGCTTATGCTAGAGTTGATGCATTTAAAAAAATGATGACATTTCTTAACTGGTTACTGCTTTAAATTAATCACTGATCAAAAGTCAGTTTCTTTTATGTTTAATCCCAAGATGTTAAGCAAAATAAAAAATAAAAAGATAATGAGATGGAGTTTAGAGCTCTCCCATTTTTCATTTGACATTTTCTATCAGTCAGGAAAGGAAAATGCAACAGTGGACATGCTGCCAAGTGTAATCAATAAACAGCACCAAAGATCTACAAAAAGTTCATAGCAATCTCTGTCATCCAGGAATCATGAGGATGATACATGTAGTCTGAAGCCAGAATTTTCCTTTTTCAGTTGAGAACATGAAATGAATAAAAAACAGTTGTCAGATTTGCACTTGATTAAAACCAAGGTTCTATGAACTCAAACAAGGAGCCCTAGTAAAAAGCTACACTGCCATTTGAGAGGCTGAGTGTGGACTTTAAGGGCCCTCTTCCATCTAAATCCTGAAACAAATATCAACTAAATGTCACTGACATATATTTACAATTCCCTTTAACCTTTCCCTGTCCAGATGTAAGTGCAACAATGGTCATACACTGTCTTTGTTCACTGTTCTCAGTATTCAGGGTGCCAGCTTATATTCATACAGATCATGGGACCTCTTTTATGTCTGATCAACTAAGATACTTATTGGTACAGGGAGTGGCCATAAGCTGGACTACCCCATACAGTCCTTAAGGGAATGGACAGTGTGAGAGATACAATGGCATAATACAATAGCACTTGAAAACCAAAACCTTCCAATTAGACATTGGGAAGACATAATAACCAAGGCTCTGTACACTATAAGAACACTATTGTGTAAAATAACTAATGCAACACTTCACAAAAGGTTTTTAAAATTTCTAAGACGAAGTTCAGATGGGATCTCCCTCCCTTTTTTGGCTCTCAGAGCCAGGTACTGTTTTACTTAGAAACAATGTTTGACAAACCAAGTGTGATTCTCTTGTGAGTAAGGTTGAACTACTTGAGGTAAACCAACATTTTTTTTTTTTTTTAAGCGTTTCACCCCAAGCAAGGTGAGAAAACACTAGAATGCAAGGGATTACAGAAAATTTGAAGCAAGATCAGATAGGAGTGATAGAAGAAAGGATGAGGAGAAGGGTAGTGGATAGATCAAGGCAACTGGAGATGTCAATTGACATTACATTTGAAAAGCTGGAGATTATAGCTCTCAGGGAAACTGGAATAGGGAAGGGAGTTCCACAGGCGAGAGGTGCAAGACATGAAGCTATTGGAGTAGAAGAGACGGCTACATTTAGGAGTTTTGACAGTGAAAGGGTGAGAGCGGGATGCCAGCTTTGTAGGGCGCTTGAACTCATGAAGTCTGGGAACCAGCGAATGCAGCTCCTCGGAGCAATTGCCATAAAAGTACTTGTAAAACAGACAGAGAGAGGCAACAGTGTGTCTGTGAGAAAGTGACTGTAGACGAGATGCCAGAGCAGGGCCAATTATATTGCATATCCGCCTCTGGAGCCTATCAAGACCCCGAGGCAAACAGAAGGGGCTTCAGACCATATATGGCAGCAATACTCCATGCAAGGGTGAATTGTTGATTTGTAGATCTGGAGGATCGATTCCGGGGAGAAAAATTTCCTGACGCAGCACAGGGAGCCAACTTTCCTTGTGGTGGACAAAGCAATTGACTCAATGTATTTGTTCCATCTCAGGTCAGCAGTCAACGTGAGACCGAGCAGCCGCAGAGAGGTGCTCTTGAGAAGTTGAGCATCAGACATTCTAATGGAGGGCAGGGAAGGATCTCTGTGGTGATTAATAGAGAGCAGTTTTGTTTTTGAAGCATTAAAGTTGACCAGCCAATTCCTGCCCCAGTTCACAACCGATTGGAGGTCCTTTTCGAGGCGCACGGCCAGGTTAGTTTTGTCAGTGACACTAGATTTGTTTTTGAGGCAGGAATAAATTGTGGTGTCATCCGCATAGATGCCAACTTGGGGATTTATGGCATCAGGAAGGTCATTTATGTAAATAAGGAATAGAGTAGGGCCTAGGATGGAGCCTTGAGGAACACCTGCGTTCGTGGGATAGGAACTGGAGGAGAATCCGTTGAGAACGACCTTCAATTCACGGTTTGACAGGAATGATTGTATTAGGTCAAACAATCGACCCGTAATGCCATAACCCTGGAGCTTGCGAAGAAGGCCGGCATGCCAAACCCTATCAAACACTTTGGAGATGTCTAGGGCCATGGCACGAGCTTACCCGTTATTTTGAAGAGCTTAGTAGACAGTTTCAGTGATGGCCGTAAGCACATCAGATGTAGATCGAGCAAAGCAGAAGCCATATTGCTTGTCTGAGAGCAGATCATGGGATGTGAGATGGTTAAGCACTTCAGTATTGATTAGGGCTTTGAAGATTTGGCTGAAGAGGGGTAGGAGACTGATAGGACGGTAGTTAGAAGGGTCAGAGGGGTCACCAGAGTTCTTGAAGACAGGAACAATTGAAGAGGACTTCCAGCAGTCAGGAAAACAAGATTCCTTGAGGCAGTAGTTATATAGTTTAGAGAGGGCGGGTGCCAGTTCAGGTGCGCATTTCTTCAAGACAATGGCTGGTATCCCATCTCCACGACTAGCCTTGTTGGGGTCTAAATTGGAGATAATGCCCGATACCAAAGATGGGGTTATATGTAACCCACTCAATAGGGCCTCAGTTCTGAGAGGGAAGTTGGGTATGAGTACACCGGAAGAGTCGAGCGTTGAGTTGAACGAAAATTTTCGAGCAAAGCATTCAGCCTTGTCAGCAGAGGAGGTCAGGACTTCGAACTGGTTGAACAAAGGAGGTATAGAGGGTTTGCAATTCTTCAATATGCTCTTGCAGAGACGCCAATAATCTTTGGAGCCAAATTTGCGAGATGCAATACGCTCCTTAAACCGAGCAGCAAATAGTGACTTAGCATCATTGAGGACATGCTTACACTCGTTACGGGCGGAGGCAAAGAGACGTCTATTGCAGTCAGACATGTTGCTACGAAATAGGTGAAAGAAGTGGTTCCTATGGGCAATGACGGCTGAGCAAGCAGCGGAGAACCAGGAGGATAAGCGCGACTTGACCCTATATTTCCTTGAGGGGATGAAAGCATCGATTCCAGCTTTAACCCAGGATGAGACCTCAGAAGCACATTTTTGGACGGGGAGTGTAAAGACAACATCCCAGGGGACATCGCGGAGGAAATCACGGAACGTGTCCCAGTCAGCTCGTTGATAGTAGAACGAAGTTCTAGTGGTAGGAGGTTCTTTGCAGGGGGTGGAGTTGAAGGAGATGTTAACGCATGATCAGAGTTACCAAGAGGGCAGAGTTGCATGGAGCTACAGGACTCAGGGATGGAGGTAAAACACAGATTGAGAAGAGAGGCTTTACCTTCCCGGTTGAAGGCAAAATGAGTGGTGAAGTTAACTATCTGTGTGAGGGATTGAGAGACTGAAAAATTGAGTGTTTGAATGCCTGCGTGGTCAGTAGTAGCATTCTTAAGCCACATGGTATGATGGCGTTAAAGTCGCCAAACACAAATATGTGAGCAAACAGGTGGAGGGAGAGAGCCTTGTCTATGCTATCAGAAATGCTATCGAGTATCCCACAGTCTTGAGAGGATGGAGAGCGGTAAAGGAAGAAGAGATAGCTTACCGCATTGAGAAGAGATAGTCGGAGACACATGTATGACTGGTCTGCCGATTCGAGAGACAGCTCTCTGGCCAGAGGGAGATGGTCCTTGACGTAGACACCAAGGCCGTGCATGTGGGTTAGAGAGTCTTTTCTGAGGAGAGGAAGGTAGCCTGGGATTGAGAGATCAGAGGAGGGGATAGACGAGACAAGGTTGGTCTCACAGAGAGCCAGTATATCCGGGCAGTTTGCAGTGAGGAAAGATTCCATACTGCAGAAGTTTGTTCTAATGCCACAGATGTTGGAGAACGAAATGTTGAGGGGTGATTTTTGAGTGGCTGGTTTAGGATTACTTTTTCGGTCTTTGTAAGTCATGTGGAATTTTGGTTGGAAGATGAGAAGGCCCAAAGTAAAAGAAGCAAACAGTTATCGACCGTGATGTGGGCAGAGAGGAGTTGGCACAACCTGCATCATAATGTGGCCTCAGGGTTGCCCACCGGAGGTGACTGCAGGGACACCTTTCCATGCGCGACATGGCACTACAAACACCCTGGTATTATACAATTGTTGATCAGAGCAGCCACTCAAGATGCTGCGCAAGAGTTAGGGCTCCTAACTACCAGTCGGAAACAGCAACCAGAGAACTGTCAACTGTGTACCCTCAGAATGAAGTGGTGATGCCACAGACTGCACACATCACGGGAGAAACGGAGCTGCACTAATACAGAGGCCAGAGAGAGAGAGTACCGGGAACACCTTCCTAAACAAGAAACAAGGCATAAGCCTCTACTCATGTCCAAGAGAAGGGGGAGGAGTGTTGACCGGGCGGTAGGAAAGCCTACCTACTCTTATTACATATAACACATACAAGAACGACAAAAACAGGAAAGGATAAGAGGGGGAGGTAATTGGCACAGATTCCTGGCTGAGACCTGGATTTTACCCTTTCGCAACATTAAGTTTTAACTTGTATAAGTCCTGTTGTCTATTCTAAAAAGAAATTGAAAAAAATAAGATTATCCGGATTTATTGCTATGTCATAATAAATGCCCCAACATACGTGGCAGCGAGTGTTAGTCCGCTTTCTTCCCTTTCAATAAAATTAAGAACAACAGGAGAAAGAAACAGCGAAAACAATTTCAAGTTCAGACAATTTATCAAGCAAGAAGATTCGGCCAACTAGATCATGAGAATACTGACGAGACACTTTCGCATCTAGCCAAAGACATTCAATTTTCCCTTTTTTTCTGATTTTTCTTTTGAACTGGGATTTCTAACTAAACCATCAAATAGGTTAGAATGATTAGGACAAAATGTGTTACTATGGGCAAACACACTGACGAGTAGGGGGAGAAAAAAAAAAATAAATAAATAAAATTTAAAGATTAAAAAAATAAAGAATTAAAAAAATAGAGAAAAATGAAAATGAGTTTTCGGTAGAGCGAAATTATACTCACACAGGGCAACAAGTGTTTGTCCGCTTTCTTCCTCATGATAACAAGTAAATGTACGGCTTACCTTAAGTCCAAGCATCAACCTGGTGGGGGTGGGATCAATGGCCAATCCTCCGCCCTCACCAAATAGCGGGCTTGGGAGACATGCTTTCAATAAAATTAAGAACAACAGGAGAAAGAAATGGCGAAAACAATTCCAAGTTCAGACATCTCCCCCTTTTGATAGTAATGATAACACAATATCACTGAATTCTCCTGAGGAACAAGGCCCAATAGTGATGATTCAGGGGTCGACACCAGAACAGCTCCCTCAAAACAAGAGCATACTATCACAGACTCTAATAATTAGCTTTCAGAATCAGAGTGTCCCACTCCAAGAAGAAGACAAAAACAATATGACACATAATACTTCTGGCTGACTGTTCCTATAACACCTAAAAGCACAGATCAGATGCCACCAAGATGATCCCAGAGAACTGTCAAGTGACCCAGTCATCTGGATGATTTTGTGTTGGACTAGGAGAAAACAAATCAAGGGAGAATGTGGTAAGACAACCTGATTACCTCCCCTGTCTTATGATTTATATAAATTAGTCATGCCATCTTAGCCAAAATAGAAAGACTCTTCAGTTATGTTCAATAAAGGCACATTAAGCCGAACTAGACTCCAAGTTTTCATTACAATAAGCTATAAACTAACCTTAAAATCCAGGACTAAAATTACATGGTAAAACCAATTACACAGTAGCCTTATGTATAAAGAAGTGAAAACCCAATGCTGGATCCTTTGGAAGTGATGTATTTGTTTGAAAACAATAAAAAAAGGTTACAAACTGTTAAAAAATTTGAAGTAGAAAAGGAAATTAATTTTATTGAAAATGCCAAATTTACTAGCTACAAAAAGAATGAACAAAATGGAAAATTATTGATTAAATTTGAATGGGGAATATAGTAAATTGTTAGAAAAAAATTAAAATATTGATTAGTTATAATAAATGAAGTTGGCTGGGAATAGGCTAGGTTTGAATCAATGGCTAACTTAATAAAATGTATTAAATCATTCACAATAAGTAAATATCCAACCTCACCCACTTCACCTTTAGTTTTGTTTAGTGAATTGACTTGACCATTAGAACACTATTTACATTATTCAGACTATTATCTTCATCTTTGTCGCCATATTTCTTACGTTTCGGATGTTGTATGCTCCAGCCTTCTTTAGGTGGTTGGAATGTTGAACTGAACCCTTTATTTCGCTCACTGGGGTAGACTGTTCTAGTTCCACATGCCATGTTTTAATGGATGTCAGTTATCTCCTGTTAATTCCCCACTCCAAGATTGTTGATCATGCTATAACCGGGTATTGAACTCACACTCTTTGGGTCCTGTCACTGGATCTAACGCCTCTATCCACTGTGCCATGTGTCCTTGAGGACATCTGTTTATGAATTTCTGGGTATCAAATTGCAATTTTTGCTGTTATCATCATGTTTTTACCAGAGCTTATATTGCGATTTTTGTGGTTATTATCACTTTTCTCTGGCACTCCTTATTACTGGTTCCTATATTGTATTCATTTCTATGCTTGGTCGGCTCAGGAGATTTTTGTGGCCTAGCATATGTGCTGATTCCTTAAGTTTACAAATTATCCAATGGTGTTCTTTGTCTATGATCTCAACTTGATCTCACAGAGGGCAGTGATCTCCCTTTTCTCTCCATATGTGGTCAGCCACGCCTGATTTTTCCACTTCCCCTCATGTTACAGCTTTCTGGTGTTCTTGAAGCTTTACCTTAAGCAGGGTGAACTGTCTCCCTTTTATAATTCTTTCTGCAGCTGCATGTGATAGCGTACACACAGTCTTTAGTCTTGTTCTCCTCTGGGGGGGGGTCTTACTTGGGAGAGATATCTGCGAAGTGTCATCCAGCTTTTGAAGGTTGTCTTGATGTTAGCTGGCCGACACTTTTTTTTAAACAAATGTATTCAGAGCAAGCAAAATTTAGGAGTAATTTTGCTTAACATATCATTTTGTTGATACTCAGTTGGTATCCATAAAGTGTGGAAAGAGAGAGTTTACATCAGTTTGGGTTTGGTATTAATTGTGGGCAGTTCATAGAAAAATGTTGTAACACAGCTTCTTTTAATCTTCACGTAGTAATTGTAACCCCCACCACCTGTAGACATATAATCAATTTCTGAATAAACCCTGTTGCTGCTTATTTCCAGGAGACTTTTAACAAACCTGTATGCACAATACCTAATCAGAAAATATCAATGAATTTAAGGGAGACAAGATTTCCTCACTTTTCTCTTATATTTTAAGATAAAGGATAAGACTAATACAATATTGGTTGCCTCAAAATTCTATGACAATATATTTTTTAGTGAATTTACAACCCCATTTGTAGATAATTAAAACTATTTTTTTGAAATTTAATAGTAAATATATCAGTTTTGTTGTTTTGAAAATATTCCTAAAAATTGTTTTTGTGTTATCTTCATTCAACCAGAATCCCATGAATAATACCTTATAAATTACAAATTTCTTGTGCTCAAGTCAATATAGTAACTAAAGTTATCTATAACTAAAGTTACAATATAGTAACTAAAGTCTTCTATAACTAAAGTGTTCATATTTTTAAGATAAATATAATTAGTTACTTCAAACCTTGATTTTTTGCTCCAGTCTTTATATTACAAAAAAAAAATTTTAAACAGTTATTCTTATAAAACAACCAATATTTTCACTTTTCTTTTTAGCTACAGTAGGGGGAAACAAATATTCATACACATACAAATTTTTAATTTATTGTATTTCCAACTAATGAATAAACATACTTTTCATATAATTAACTGTACATAGATGCATAGAAAACAGAAAAAGTTTTGAGATAATAGAAATAAATCCTAAATATCCATTTTAATGAGTAAAAAAAGTATTTGTACAATACAAAAAAGAATACATAATCTTTATTTAATACTTTGTAGAATAGCCATTATTCACTTCTACAACAACCAACCTCTTCTTGTAGTTCTCAATTAATGATTTGCAAAATTTAATTGGTATTTTATTCCATTCTTTGCATATGGTCTTCAGATCCGGGATGTTTGTTGGAGCTCTCAATTGGATTTGAATTTTCAAATAATGCTACAGATTCTCGATTGGGTTTAAATCTGGAGACTGACTTGACAACTTCAGGATATTTACATTATTTTCAGCAAGCCATTTCTTCGTAGATTTTGCTTAGGATCATTATCTTGTTGGAAGATCCAATCAGTTTCAAGTTTTTATACTTTGCAATGTATGAACTAATGGTAATAAATGGAATATTCAGGTTGTCAGATTTTCCTGTAACTTTTACCCTTTTCCAGAGCTTAACAATCAGTTCTTTTTGCGAATTTGGCAATTCTTTACTTTTTGCCATGATGATAACCTTTGTGCATGAATATCAATTACAGAATGTTTTGTTTGTATTTTTTTAGGCTAAACATAACTACTGATAACCTTATTGGAACATTCTAGAATATTCCACTTGAATAATCTAGAGTATTAAAGCAATTTAAAAGTTTTAAAATCTGAAATTTGCATTGTACAAATACTTTTTTCATCCTTTAACATGTATAAGTGGGATTTATTTCTATTAAATCAAAATTTTCTGTTTTCTATGCATATTTAGTTATTATGCATCTGTGTACAGTTAATTATATGAAAAGTATGTTCATTCATTAGTTGGAAATACAATAAATTAAAAATTTGTATGTGTATGAATATATGTTTCCCCCCACTGTAAGTAATTTTATTAAATCATTTTGAATTTTGTTAGCAAAGAAAAAGAAGAGTGAAACAGTCTGAAGAAAACTTTTGTACATTATAAATTCAATTTTCATAAAGAGAAAGATTTTGGTTTTTGAGTTTTGAAAAAAAAACAACAAAAACATGAGTGAACTAAGAAATAATAAAGCAGATTTACTTTGATATATTCAACTAATTACCTACAATTTGTGATAAATGCAGTGCATTTAAAAGAAAAACATATTTAATATGCTTACATATAGCAACCATTTTAACAGAGAAAATATTCTTCCTTTAAAATGGTGACATTTCTTAATCATTTCTTAATCTTAAAACCCCCAAGGAAGGGGTTACTGAGTGCAATATAGTTGACAAAAGCTATGGTATGGTGAGATTAATGTTGTTTTTTTTTAATTAGCTTATCAGTTCCTACTAGGTACTTCAAAAAATTAAAAATGATATATTTAATGTTTTTTTTCATATTTACCTATACAGCCTTCCATTTAGGTTTGTTTTATTCACATGTTTTATAAAGGCCAACATTGATATCAGGAGCTTTTGATTGACATTTCCTGGATAAATATAAATAAATGAGGGTTTTAAAAAGTGGTGTGATAAGGTTTTAAAAAGTGGTGTGATAAAAGGATAGTTTTTTGGCATCACTATTATGACTGTATAGTCCCTTGTCACCCTTGATAATGTTTATGGTTTGAAAAAAACTATATTTAGAATTTTAATAACAAAAATGTTACACACTATTTAGTTGTTAAATTGTTTGTTTACAAGATTAATTTAATATTAACAAAATTATAAAAATATATAAACAACAATACAGTAATGGTGATGTCAAGAGAAAAAAAAACATCCTTTTGACACATTATTTTTTTTTATTTTGTCATGCTCTTTTGATGCCTGCAATGTAGAGCTGGGATTCCCTAACAAAAAACTGCACTTGCATTTTGGATTCAATGAAAGCAAGTAATTTGATGGATACAGCCAGTATTGAACAGTTCTGGCCAGAGGGCATCTTTTCAGTTTCACTGTTGGACATGATGTTGATTTTATCTTTGCATCAGATCTGTCGGACGTTACCATTTATGGTAGTTATCAATTCTAGTTTTGGTTGATTTTCTAGCTGTTTATACATTTATGATGAGCACACACACACACACTATGTCAAATGGTATGAAAAATGTCGCAATTCCTGCTAAAGAATATAAAAATATTTTAAAAGGCTTTCTCTTGAAATGTAAAATTAGTAGTTTTTCAAAAGCCTTGCTCAGCAAACTACCATAAAGCACAAAAGATGAAAGTAATTATGCAAAAAACTTACAGGCAATCAATATTAAAAAAAAATAGAAATTGTAGACAATTTTGCTAAGCAACCGAAAAAAAGATAGAAATACTAAAAATTAGAAAAAATTAATCATGCTTTCTTGCTTAATGATATCAACAAGTGTGTTTTTGATTAATTTTGGTGTTACTAAGTATGCCATAGAATATAGGACATTGCACAAAGAAATTAGGAACATATACAGACAAGCAAAAGAGGAATGGCTCAATGAAAAGTGTGCAAAAATAGAAAGAAAGAGTATTACAGATAAAATAGATATGCATAAAAGAATAAGCAGACTAACAATACAAAAGATGTCCTCCTCAGAAGCATGCATAAAATCCAAGAATGGAATACTGATAATAGAGAAGGAAAAAATACTCAAATGAAACAAATACATTGGAAAACTCCTCCACAATGAATGAGGACAACCCACAATACAGAAATATCAAAGGACTAGAAATATTAAAATCAGAAGTGAAATCTGTACTGGCCAAATTGAACAAGAACAAAGCATCAGGACAAGATGAAATTGTAATAGAGATGTTGGCAGCTTTAGATGATTTTCAGCATTGCTAAAATTACAGATATAATAAACAAAATATACAATAGTTATCTTATTTGGAAGACCAAAATAGAACCATTTTCATAGCACTGCATAAAAAGACGTGCTGATCAAAGTGAACTCCATCAGACAATCAGCCTAATGAGACACATAACAAAACTCATCTGAATTTTTATGAATAGAGTAGACAACAGAATTAGACTGGAAAGAGGACAAGAACAGTGCAGTTTTATTAAATACACTGGAACAGGGAATGCAATATTTATGCTCAAAATAATATCAGAAAGAGTAATACAAATGCAAAAGGATGTATGTCTATGTTTTATAGATTATGCAAAAGCATTTGATAAAACACAACACAAAAAACTATTAGAACTGCTAAGTCAGCTTTGATATATTTGGGATGGATATTAAAATTATCCAGAACTTATACTGAGAGCAAATTGCTTGTATATGGATAGAAAATGAATTCAGTAAATATACAAAAATTGAAAGGGGAATGAGACCTATTCAACCTTTACAGTGAAGCAATCCTGAGAGAATTAGAAGTCCTGCCAGGATTCATTATTGGCAGCCACAATCTTAACAGCATATGTGCAGATGACAGTGTTGACAGCAGACACAGAAAGAAAACAAGAACTACAGAATGTTGTAAAGGAAACGAAGAAGAAAGGACTAAACATCAATTGTAAGAAGGCAAAACGTATGGTTGTAAACAAAAGGAACAGTCCAACATGAAAATTACAATCAAGAAAAATATCCCAAAACTTCAGTCTCAGAATCATATTCCTATTTTATAAAAAATAGAGTAAAAAAGACTTTAGCAACCATTGCACTAGTAAATTAATAATTATTATAAAAGTAATTACAAACAAACTAACAAATATCTAGCTAAAAACTAGTTATATGAACAATGGCATATCTACAAACAATAAACTGATTAAAAAACAAAAATTAACAAACCACTTTGCTTACCTTTAGTTAGCTATGAAAAGGCATTTGACTTGATATAACATAAAGCAGTCTTTAACCAGGAGAACATAGTATTCATGAAAACTAAATATAATTATTGAGAATATAAATAATAATAATAATGCTAAAATGATTCAACTATATAAAGACACATATTAAATAAAGATTGGAAGAGTGAGACAATCAGATACAATTTCACATAAACTATTTACAGCAGGCCTTAAAAGTATGTTCTGAAAAATGAGCTGGAAAAGGATGGGTGTAAACTTAAGCAGAGAATACCATCTATAATTTACTGTTAGCATTTTAAGTAATCTGTTCAGATAGGATTAATCTCAATTTATCATTAAATAATGTGATAATCGAATTTCTTTAGAAATAGTTTGCTGATCTTGAAAAAAAAATTACTCTAATAATAAATAAAATTGCCATTGCATTTATAAATAATTTTCTTTGACAATGAATGTAAAGATTGCCTTGAGTAATGTTATGTTATTTTAATGATATGTAAGGGTGTGATTCTTTGCATATATAGATAAGAGATACTATATAAGCCTAAGTAGTCATGAGAGAGACAGAATTCATTACTGATAGCAAGCAACTGATAGGATGCCTGTTAGCCCTAGAGAACCCTAATTTTGTGGACACATGGTTGAGGTGCTTGGTTTGATGCAAGCACTAAAACTAAGAAGTTGAAAGACAACAAAGCAAAAGGAGAAAATGAGGTTATAGACATTTTTATGGTTACTGCAGGAGTTGAGGCAATCAGAAAATCTCAATAATGGCTCATCTTCTGAAATTAGAAGGAAATAAATCAAATTATATTAAGGAACATGTGACCAAAAAAGAGGCTGGTCATGACAGAATGGGCAAAAATTATACCCATGAAAAAGAACCCAGTGAACTAGTCATTAAATATGTACACAAGCTAAAAGAGATTAGCTGGTACTGTGATTTTGAAAAAACTTGGGAATGAAAAACAAACTACAGAATGAGTTGATAAAAATGAAAATTATCAAAATGAAAAGCATTGATAAAAAATGCTTGAGTAACTTCAATTAAGAAACATGATTTTGAATGCTTCTGTGAAATTCTTACAACAGTTGGAAATGATTGAGAATTTCAACAGGTCTGAAAGTCAACAGGAAGCTTTAGAGATTGACAATACATACTTATTAAAAGTAACAAAAGACAAATGCCAATATTGTGGGTATGAGCATGAGAAAAAGAAAGATAAGTGTTCAGCATTTGGAAAGATGCATAGAAAATATGCAAAAAGAACCACACCCAAGCTGTATGCAGAGTCAAAAAGAAAGATGTTGAAAGTGTCACTCAGAAGCAAATGAAAGAGGAATATTTTTATTGAAAGAAGAAGGAAAGCTTTTTTTTAATGCACGTCAAAATAAACAGCAGCAATTTAAATATGCAAATGGATACAGGCAACAAATAACATTCATTTCCAGAAATTTTGGGGAATGATTAGGAAAGTCAAAATTAAGAAAGACTTATCTACATCATTGACAATTTGATGGTTCAGTTATACAAACATTCAGATAAATTGAAGGATCCCTTGAATTAGACAAAAGATTTGAAATCCCTATAATTGTCGTAGACTGTAATAAGTATCACAGACTTGTTTGAAATGATGTACTCAAACTTAATTCCACAAAATTAATTAATGCTGTGAATACTGAAGAAACTGGTATGCTAAAAAAATATAAAATATATAATTGTTGCCTCTGCCTATTACCAAGCAAGGAAGTTGTTGGTACAGTTGCTGATTAGTAAAAAAATTGGTGGAACAAGGCCTTCTTGTACATGTTCTATCTGGTGGCTTTAAATGGGCATTACTTATTGTAGTTTTGAGAAAAGCAGATGGAGACCTTTGAATATGTGGTAAATATAAAGTGGGAGTAAACTATAAAGTTTGCTAACCCAATTCTGAATGTTGAAGTAGCATTACGTTCATTGGCAGGAATGAAAATCTTTATGAAGATTAACTTGAAAACAGTTTATCACCAGTTTATAAAGAAGTGATGCCAACACAGCGATAGGTTATTGAGGTAAGAATGCTGTACTTGTTTTATGGTTCTTTGAAAAATGGCACTAACCATGGAAATGATTTAGAATATATTGTATGGGATGAAAATCTAGATCTTCAAAAAAGTTATAAATGTTCTAACAAGGATCAATTGAAAGAAGATAAAAGTGTGCAAGACGGATCAAGTTCTGCCATAAATAGAAATATGATAAAATTTATGGAAGTAGAGGAAGAAGTAGACCAAGGAAATCACAAAAATAGAACACAGTACAAAAGAAGCAAAAGATTGACCAAAGGCCTAAAACACCTGTTTCAGGGAGATGTAATGATATATAAATGTAAGTGTGTTATGATTTGTATATGGATGACAGACACTATATAAACCAGAGTAGTTATGAGGGAATTAGAATTCGTCAGGAGCAATAGTGAGTGACTTGCAAATATTACTATTAAACATTATGACAGTTTTAATTGGCTCACTTTTTCATCTTCATTATAAAAATATTTCAATAAATTTTTTTTGTTTCTTTACAGTCATAAAGACTATATATTTTTTTTTCATTTTGACAACAGGATGCCATATTTGCCCACAGATGAGTAAAAATGTGTTCATCAATTTTTTTTACAAGGTACTAAATAGAAATTACAAGGAGTTCTTAGATTTTTCTATTTTCAATAGCATGTATACTGTATTGACTTCAACATTTTTTACTTTCTATTTTCATATTCATAACTTGAAATAGTTAATTCATTAAATTTTAAATTTTGAAATTATCTAAAAATTTAACATTTTAACTTAAAAATGTTTCTTTTGTAACTTTGCAGAAGAATAATATATTTTAATTCTTATTAATAAGAAAACTTAACAAATATATAATCATTAATCCCATTTTTTCTGATACTCTTTTTACCCACTTAGCTGTCTCTGATGAATTGAGTTTTAGAATCATTAATCATGCCTGTTTACCTCATGGTACATTTGAAAAGCACCAGTATTCCACAACTTCATATGCACCATTAACAATTATTTTTGATAATGCACTGCTATTAATGAATATTAAAGTAAAAAAAAAAGTAATATTATATATTAAGTAAAGAATAATAAGAAGACACAATTAGACTCTTTTGTGAATTTAAAACCCTCTTAAGACACTTTTTTAAATAGTCATTTGCAATGATTGTTTAAAAAAACAAGAATATTAAATTATTCTAAAGTTATTTCTGTAATGTGTAGACTGCTACGTCACACAGTATGTAACCGAATGTCCGGGTGCTGTTCGCCCGTATTTATATTCTTTTACATTCACCGGGTTTTAATCCGGTGAGCTATTTTCATTAGTCCCATCTCTTTGGTCATTCTCTTCTCTCTACATGTCCTCCTCCTCCTGTGACCACATAGCTTATGAGTTGTGGTTACTTGATGGGACAGATAATCATGTGTCAGACCCTGCATTTGTGGAGACAACAATCTAGGCAGCCTTGATATTCTTGTGCTCCGTCGTAGATCTTGAGTCACAGGTGGTGGGGTGTGTTTGGTTGCAGGCTGACATTCATCCACTTCCATGTGGTCCTCGATCCCTTCGTTGCCTTCTGCTTCTTCTATTTCCATACTTTCTGGTATGGTGTGTGGTAATTCTTCATTATCTGGTGGGCTTTGCTGATATGGTTGTGGTGTTTGGTATTCTGGTCCCTCTACCATCGGTACTATTCTTCGGAGGAATCAACGGTTATGCAGTGTAACCCGGTTGCTACCGTCTATGCAAACTCGGTACTGTCAATTGCCCAATTCTTCCACCACTTTTCCTGTTTTCACCCATTGCTGTGGATATGGTCCATCCTGATTCTGAATTTGTACTTGTTCACCAACCCAGAGTTCTTGGAGTGGGTGACTATATATGTTGTAATGTTCTTGGTTTCGCAAGTGATTCTTTGACATTGCTTTTTCTCTCACTTCCTTGATCTCTTTCCAACACCTATGTATTTTGTACTTCTTACGAAGTATGGGGAGGTGGTCTTTTATCACCCGTCCGTGTTCCATGTGTCCAGTACAGTCTTCTTGGTTTGGGCTGGGACAATGGACACTTGGTTGAATGGGGATGATGTGTGGTGGGTTTCCCTTTTCGTTGCAGCATTTAACTTTTGAAGGTCCCCTGTCCTTCTGGGTGATCCGTCCTTCTTGGGTGTGACCACCATTCTTGAACTCCAAGTCGTAGGAGTGCCAGGTGGTACCAGTTCAATAATCCCGAGTGCGATGTCACGGTCAAGGTCCTGTTTTACCTTCCTATACAGTGATGGGGGACCGGAATTGGTGTGTGCACTGCTGATGGTTTAGCACCCTGTAAAAAAATAATGTCCAATGGCTACCCTGTCATTGTCTGTAAGGGCTGGTGGAGACATGTGTTAAATGCACTGGACCTAAAATGGTCCCTTAACCAGCACTCTAAATGCTCCCTATTACTTTCTGTAGGAGGGAACGGGATACTGTCTGGCTTATTTGGAACTACCGTTCTTCAAGGGCACCCACATGATGCTTTTGCGTTGGGAGTGGTGGAGATGTTGCTCTCAGGTATCTGGTGTGGGAAATCCTGGTGTATTAAACCCAGGTCCCTCAGAGTTGATTCCGACAGATAAAACCCAGATGTGTTGTCTGAAACATAAACTCTGGGGCCAACTCTGGTCACTCTGGGGCCAACTCTTATGTGCATAAAGAGTATGCCTCTAATCTTCAGCTGGTCGTTTGTTATACCGCATATTCTGTGGCTGATTGGTATCAGGTGACTATTGGTGCACTTAATAATTTTTAATATTTCTGGACCACTGTAGCAGGTTTGTGCCCCAGTGTCCGCTATGGCACTTGATGACTGGCTGGGTCATCTAGGCTGCATCCAAGTTCCACATGAGATTCCGCCACCAGGAAAACCTCTGTCTTTAGTGATGGTGGTGGTTTGCTGAATATCGCCGACTGTCGCTTTGTTGGCTGACTTGTGGGCTCAACAGTAGGCAACTTTCTTGATTTCTGACATACCCTTCCGAAATGGCCTATTATACCACATTTGAAACACTGTTGTTTCACTGCAGGATAGTTCTTCCGTCCATCAGGATGTGACACACTTCCACACCCTTTGCATGCTGTACGTGGTGGGATCTCGGGGGCACTGTCAGCCTCCGACAGTTTTTCCAGCTTTGACTTCAGCGCATATAATGTCATAGGCTGGGTTATATTATTTTGTAAGTGGGGTGTTGATTTGTCCGTCGTTTCCATGGAGACCAACCTGCTGAACTTTTGCTCCAGCGAGGTAATGATATTAGCTTCGGCTAACACTTTACTTTTGTGTTCATCGTTGGCGAGTCCTGTCACGAGTTGACCGGCTACCATATCGTCTGAGTAGTTCATCTGCCATTTGCAGCTCTCATTCAGACACTGAACGGTAAAATCACAGAACTTCGCTTGTGACCGTAATTTCGCCAGGAAATAAGTGATGGGTTCCCCCTCCTGTTGTGGAATATTTGTCAGTGCACTTCCTTGTGTATACCTTTAACAGTGACGAGTCGTATCTGACAAAGGAGCTGCTGTTCACTGGCTGTGTTAAGGTCTTCTGCTCCAACCAGCTTGAACAACTTTCTGTTCAGATTGGTAGAGCAAGTGCTTCTCAGCTCATTCTGAATTTCGTTCGGCTCTGTTATTTTACACATATCCTTGTATCAATTTCACGAGTCAACAAACAATGCCCACTCGCTGTCAGTCGAACCCTGTTCTATAACAGGTCTTTCTGGTGGCTTAGAAGCCGATCTCACTTGAACCTTTCCTTGACAAAGTTCATTATTTTCCTTTTGCAGCTCTATTAACTGCTGAACAAGCTGTAAGTATTTGGTATCTACGGCTTCTTGTCCTGAAGCCATTTGTAAGATGTTACTCAATAAAGTTCCAAATATCTCTCTTCGAAAATCCTGGTTAATCCTGTTCACAGCGCCATGTAATGTGTAGACTGCTACGTCACGTAGTGTGTAACCGAATGTCTGGGTACTGTTTGCTCATATTTATATTCTTTTACATTCACCGGGTTTTCATCCAGTGAGCTATTTTCATTGGTCCTGTCTCTTTGGTCATCCTCTTCTCTCTACAATTTTCTTTATTCAAATTCAGATCCAATTACTGATTAATAGAGAGAACTGAATTAAGATACAATTTTTTTTTTTAAATACCTGTTTTGTAGTGATAGTACAGAGGACAGAGCACTGCACGCAAAACCACAAGGCCTCAAATTCAACACCTATTTTTCAGACACGGTAAAGAAATATCTAATTGTAAGCGATCTGGGATTGCAAAGGAAATGTTTGCTGCAGATTATTTCCACATCTCTGAGAATAAATCACTAAGTTCTGACTCGAAGATTGGGGACAGAAAGAAAATGACGAAAACTCGATTTGCAAGTACTATTTCACAAATCACAATGCATGCAACCAGTCAGAAAAATAACTCCCTCGCCAACCAACATGGCAGCCAAAATCGCCGACTTTTTTCCCCCCGATTCGAGAACACCAACTGTTTTTATCGGCCGAACATTTTATTTCCATTCGTCGACAGCTGGGAGAGGATGTTCATTAATTTGCATATCAACATACTTTTATAGCGACTCCTGCGACAGACTTGTTTTTTAATTCAAATATTCCATTTTCAGCATGTCATGTGCTCTTTTGTTTGGTAAGTAATTTTTTTTCGCCACATTTTCTGTCGTATAATACACACAACGGGCTGTCACTTGGTTTGACGAGGTAAGTTGCTGTTTTCTTAGCTATACTAATTTAGATGAGTCTGACAGTGACAGACACCTCCTTGAGAAGAACAATGAACATGTTTGTAAGATCAATAAATATTAATAACCTTCAAATAGTTATCAAGTTGATTAATATCAAGTAACTGAATACACAAGACAGTCAGTGCTTTAGGAAAAGTGAGAAATTTTAAAAATTATTAAATTTTTTTGTCAAAAAAAAAAAAAAAAATCTGTTTCTGACAAATATTCTATTTGATAATCAGGATAAATTTTAGTATACCTGCCCACTATCTTCAAAATTTCATGCCCACTATTCACAATCCAAAGTATGGCTGCTCATTTCTGAGTATGTCCATCTGCTAAAATGGCTAGCTAATACCTGTTGCAGATGCCTGCTCAGGTACATTTGTGTTTCTACAACATCTATAGAGCCAACCTGTTGGTTTTTTTTTTTAACCGTTTCACCCTAAGCAAGGCGGGAAGCCACTAGGACGTAAGGGGTTACAGAAGATTTGGAGCAAGATCAGATAGGAGTGATAGAAGAGATGAGGAGAAGGATAGTGGATAGATCAAGGCAACTGGAGATGTCGATTGACATTACATTTGAATAGTTGGAGATTATAGCTCTCAGGGAAACTGGAATAGGGAAGGGAGTTTCACAGGCGAGAGGTGCGAGACATGAAGCTATTGGAGTAGAAGAGATGGCTACATTTAGTAGTTTTGACAGTGAAAGGATGAGAGTGGGATGCCAGCCTCATAGGGCGCTTGAATTCATGAAGTCTGGGAACCAGCGAATGCAGCTCCTCAGAGTAATTACCATGAAAGTATTTGTAAAAATGACAGAGAGAGGCGATGGCACGTCTGTGAGAGAGTGACTGTAGACGAGATGCCAGAGCAGGGCCAATTATATTGCATATCCACCTCTGGAGCTTATCAAGAACCCCGAGACAAACAGAAGGGGCTCCAGACCATATATGGCAGCAATACTTCATGCAAGGGCGAATTGTTGATTTGTAGATCTGGAGGATCGATTCCGGGGAGAAAAATTTCCTGGCGGGGCACAGGGAGACAACTTTTGTTGCAGTGGACGAAGCAATTGACTCAATGTATTTGTTCCATCTCAGGTCAGCAGTCAATGTGAGACTGAGCAGCCACAGAGAGGTGCTCTCGAGAAGTTGAGCATCAGACATTCTAATGGAGGGCAGGGAAGGATCTCTGTGGTGATTAATAGAGAGCAGTTTTGTTTTTGAGGCATTAAAATTGACCAGCCAATTCCTGCCCCAGTTCACAACCGATTGGAGGTCCTTTTCAAGGTGCACGGCCAGGTTAGTTTTGTCAGTGACACTAGATTTGTTTTTGAGGCAGGAGTAAATTGTGGTGTCATCCGTGTAGATGCCAACTTGGGAATTTATGGCATCAGGAAGGTCATTTATGTAGATAAGGAATAGAGTAGGGCCTAGGATGGAGCCTTGAGGAACACCTGCGTTCGTGGGATAGGAACTGGAGGAGAATCCGTTGAGAACGACCTTCAATTCACGGTTTGACAGGAATGATTGTATTAGGTCAAACAATCGACCCGTAATGACATAACCCTGGAGCTTGCGAAGAAGGCCAGCATGCCAAACCCTATCAAACACTTTGGAGATGCCTAGGGCCACAGCACAAGCTTCCCCGTTATTTTGAAGAGCTTGGTAGACAGTTTCAGTGATGGCCGTAAGCACATCAGCTGTAGATTGGGCAAAGTGGAAGCCATATTGCTTGTCTGAGGGCAGATCATGGGATGTAAGGTGGTTAACCACTTCGGTATTGATTAGGGCTTCGAAGACTTTGCTGAAGAGGGGTAGGAGACTGATAGGATGGCAATTAGAAGGGTCAGAGGGGTCGCCAGAGTTCTTGAAGACAGGAACAATCGAAGAGGACTTCCAGCAGCTACAATTATGCTGAGCCAACCTTACAGTTTCTGGAAGAGAGTGTATAATCTGGCATGAGCACCAGTACACTCAAACTTTGGGTTATGATGACATGTTATTTTGCACTAGCACAACCACTGATGGCTTCTCCATAGTCAAATGTGGTATGGTTTTCAGGCACTTCCAAACAGCACTACACACTGAATAGAGCGCACAGTAGAATCAGCCCAGAAATTGGACAGAAACAGTGCTTGTTTGTCAAAGACACTGGAATAAGGAACAGGATATTTATGATCAGAATATTATCAGGAAGAGTAATACAAATGCAGAAGTACCTGTGTCTTATAGATTATGCAAATCTGTTCAATAAAGTATGTCACAAAGATTTGGTGGAATTGCTCAGTAACAGTGATATATTTGGGAAGAATATTAGAATAATCAAGAACCTATATTGGCAGAAAATTGCCTGCATATGGATAGAAAATGAGCTCAATAGATATACATAAATAGAAAGGGGTGTAAGACAAGTCTTCTCACTGGACTTATTCAACTGATACAGCAAAGCGATACTGAGAGAAAGTCCTGCCAGGATTATTGGTGGCCACAATCTTAACAATGTAAGGTATGCAGATAACACAGTGTTTATAGCAGACACAGAAAGCATGCTACAAAAACTTCTACAGAAGATAGCAAGAATAAAGGAATAAACTGCAAGACAGAATGCATGAATGTTAGCAAAAGGATGGGCCCAAAGTGAAAATTGAAGATACCAAAATCAAACAAGTGTGGAAATTTAAATATCTGAGAAGTGTATTAACAGAGGATGGAAAGTGTTGGGATAGCCAAGGAAGCATTTGAAAAGCTAGAAACAAAGAAAATAGTGCTGTTATCTGTCCTCCTATATGGCAGTGAGTGCTGGATATCATGGACCAAACATGTGAGCAATGACAAAGTTTTAGAGATAATGGAAACAAAAAGGAAACATACTTAATATCAGGAAGAGACACTTGAGATTTCTGGGGCACATTATGAGGAAGGAGGGCTTGGAAAATATGATACTCTTGGGGCAGATAGAGAGCAAGAGGAACAGAGGAAAAAAAACTGTTAAAAGACTTAGTGAGCTTGAGTACATGGATGGTAGAACAGGTTTGTTAAGAGCTACAAAGGACAGGAAGTTGTGGAGAGCCATGATTGCCCATGTCTTGAGTGAACACTGTACAAAGAGGAAGAGAATTTAGAGAAACAATGTGTCATGTGTGATGAACTGCAGGATGAGTCTGTGGAAAAGCATTTCAGGGCACTTGGTTGTCCTATTTGTCCAGGATGGGAACTTTTCAGCACTGTGACTGTGTGTGTGTGTATGTGTTAGGCAGCAAGAATTCCTTTAAATAAATTTTGTTAATTGACAAGGTTTGTCTTTAATTCTTTATTGTCCTATTCCAGTTTTTTGAATAAGTTGCATATTTAAATCAGAATTGTAGATAAAGTGTACAAAATTTATGTTTTAATTCTGTTTCAGTTATTATTAAGATCTAAATTTTTTTCAGCAATATGTAGCCAACAATATGTTGTCTACAACATATTGTTGGCTACATATTAGCATTTTTGGAGTGTTTAGATTCAAATATACTCTTATTATTTCAATAATGTGTTGAACAGTTTCACAGAGTTTGGCAGTAGTGGAAAATGAATATAACAAATATTTATACATATTATTATTATTATTTTATGCACGTCTATATGATAAATGTGAATGTCACTGTGTCACACTTTTTCAACTTTACTCCTAGACACCATAGGAATCAGGCCGACTCCGTTAGCAAATTAAAAACATTCCAGCTAGATCCGGACCCACAATAGTGAAATTTTGAATTCCCAAGTTTTCATTACTGTGATTGTTTTCAGATTCTGCCATCTTGGCTCCTACTGATAAAACCAATTAAAGGGATACAACTAACTTTCAATAGGTCATGTTCAAATAAAAAAATTACTGTTCTCAAATTACAGTATTTCAAAATAAAACTGTCCATGTTTTCAACTTCACTCCCAGAAGTCATAGCCCAACATATTATATCATTTTGGAATCAGGCTGACTATGTGGGCAAATTAAAAACATTCTGGGCCAGTTCTGGACCCACAATCCTGAAATTTTGGATTCCCAAGTTTTCATTACTGCGATTGTTTTTGGTAATATTTTGCGACAAATTTTTTTGTACAATAACAATTTTTATAACTTGAAAATAAATTTGGGAATAATCAAAATTAATTGTCAAATCCAGTGAGAGTCACTCATGAAATAAAAATAATTGTTTGTACAGAAAGTAAGTAATGTACATTAAATTGTTTTTAAATTAAGTGGCAGCAGAAGAGTTATCGTTAAACTTTTCAAAGGTAAAGTCAAGTATTAATGCAATACTTAAATGCAACAATCAATTTTGAGTTCTGTAGTTTATTTTTGCCTATTGCATCTACTCCATCTTACCTTGTGGAGTTCAGCATACCCAGATTAAAAGAGAATTTAATACAGGATACCCTGCCCACAAAATACAACACAAATTTCAAGAAGAAACAACACGATAAGGAACGTTTGTAGAAAATAGTACATTGTATATTTATCATCTTGTGAATAGGGTAAAAAGGATTAATGCTTTAGTTCGTTTAAGCAAAATTGTGATTTTGATAAAAATGTCTGTGTTCGCTGTCTTTTAACAGAGTAGCAGAGTAATGTGTTTCTTTTGCTTTTGTATAGTTGCAAATGAAAAAGGGGCGAGCAATTTAAGTTGAAAAAGAGAGTGTGAATGAGGAATAAAGATAAAAGGAAAATGTACTTATGAATTGTTTTGGAGTCAGTTGTAAATTTGTTGTTGTTGTTGTTGTCCTTTCCTACTCCACTTTCGGCTCTTTGTGTCGGGTTGAGTCAGTGATGAAATTTACTGTCAATCTTCTGTGATCTTTGCGTCCTTCTGACTGACTGGGGACTGAGTTGAAAAGTCTGTATTTATTGTTGACTTTTTTTTCACACTAGCTCGTTATCTTTTTTTTGGTTTAGCAAATTGCCTCCTTTCATTGGTCAGAAAATTAATTTCACACCTTATTGCGAAATCTGTTTTTAATTGTTTTGATCCGATTTTGTGGGTGTGCAAATCTACTTTGTGTTTTTTATTCACTTGTTGGAATGATATAGGATTTGTATCCTATAACCTCTTTTGATGAAGGCCTAATCAAGAGCCCACCAAAGGAGCTAGATTAAATGCACCCAATAGGGCAGTTTTTAAGCTAGCATTAAATATTTTAAACACATTTTAAAAGGCCATTTCTTGTGGTGAAAGAAATTTTATTTTAATATGAGTAGTTTCTTTTGTATTGTAATAGATTTGAGTAATATGAGTTTTTCATTGCAGTGAGTGCATTATAATATTATGGTATTATATTTGTCTTAAGACAATACTTAAATTTTGGTTGTTTGTGGTGTGACGATTGATATGGGCATAATAATATTCAATAAATGACAAATTAACTTATGAGATTATTGTTTATGAATTCATGTATATAGTGATGGGAATGTATTTTTTTATTTTCCAAACATGGTCAGCATCTTGTGCTTGTGTTCATAGTTGATTCAACACTCAATAATATCAACTATGAACACACAGGCACAACACAAAAAGAAAATTCCCATAACTATAGATACAAATAGATAAAAAAATCTACATATTCAGTTAAAATAAAACATCCTTGATAATGGCTAATAGAATAACCAAAAGCACTTAGATATATAGAACATTTGGACAGTTTTTACATACTTTATGTTCAGAAAAGAAAAACACTCACACAAGAAAAATTGAATAAAAAGCTTAATCATAGTACCTTGTAAGTTATCTTTAATAAAAATGTTATAAAAGAAGTGTTGTTACCCAAATTCATTATATGTATATCAACAACCTCATATTTTGAAGATATAACACAAACTAAATAACTCCATACCACACAAAAAGAATGCAATAGTGATTATTACATTTTTGTGTCATATATCAATCTCAAACATTTTGTATCATAAGTCCTTGTCATATTTACTAAGCCCAAACAGGAAATTCCTTTGTTGCCAGGCATCTGCAAAGATACGTTAGCACTAGAATGAGTAATCTTCAGAAATCAACAATAGTGTATGAAAAAAATGGAAATTATAACTTTATTTACTTATTAATTTGCTGAGGAAATTAAAAGCAAGCTATATGCACTATCTGTAAGAAGTGATGCAGTTTAGTATTGAGAAAGATAAAAATATTTGCAAGAACATGAAGGAAAATACAGAAAAAGAAAATAAATCTGATCAATCTAGAATTTATGCCTATCTCTTGCAAAAACATACACTTATGCAATCAATAATATTGAAATAACATTGCTTGCAACAAATCTAGTGTAATGGTAGTATTTGTTGGATTTCCTATGTTTTGGTAGTTTAAATGAGTCTCTATTACTACAATGTCACTTGTACAAATCCAGATACCGCTGGTTCAATTTGCCGTTCTTGCTTTCTGCACACTTCACAACATAAATCCGAGTTTTCTTCTGCCATTTTCACTGCTTCAGCCCTCTTTTATCAGGCCAACACTGTGGTTGACCAACCAATCAGCGTTCTTCGCTTTTATTCTCAGTTACCCAGGCAAATAGCCTCCTCCAGTTCGACCAATCAGCACATGACTTGCTATTATTGGAAGCATGCCAAACTGTACAAAAAAATCCTCATTACTACACATAGATGGGAGACTTTTGTTATTCTGTCGTTTTGCTTTGCGTGTGACCAGTTTCAGATACTTTGAAGTGATAAGTTTTTCACCTTTTATTTTCGAAACCTTTTGAACTTTTTCAGCTTATTATTAATATCTTATTTTTGTACATATTTAGTTTTACACTTTTTCATTTTTGTTTGTTTGCCTTTTTGTATTTTACCATCCCCCAGTTTTGATTTACCTTTTCGTATTTCTTTGGTTTTACGTAATTATTGCTTTTATTCTTTTCTCCATGTTGTTCTTTTTATTTGGTTTATAATTTCTTGTCTTTTATGCCTATATATAAAAAGAATAATATTTACAGAGCAAGCAAAACATTTACTTGCTCGGCCGTGTTTATGCAAACATGGCCGAGAATTCTTAGGCACAAATGGTGCCAAGCCAAAAAACGCCATCGCCCAAAAAAACAGCCTGGTGTGAAAAGAGGCAAAAAAAAGACTTGCAATATTATAACGGCCTAAGAGACACTTACGATGCCTATGCTAAAGGCAATGAGCTTCTCACAATACAGGAAGCATGGGATGCTGTAAACAGAAACAGAACTATTTCCTTGCTGACCACTGACGTAGCAACTAGGAAGCTTATCGGGGTCAGCAGGGAAACAATGGAGGAAGCACTGAAGACCCTTCACATAGGTCTGAAGATTTTGGCCAGAAGGTCAAATGATTTATGGGACCTATTATTAGCTACAGAAGAAGAGGTTAGAGGAGGTGAATGTGACAGTAAGCAAATCAGGGATTGCCACAGGGAGCTTCGTCTTGCAACTGACCCTAACTAGGAAAAGCTTGTAAGAAATTCCCAACATTTTAAAGTGTAGGGACAAAATGATGCCAATCATAGCTAAAGGAAGGTGACCATACTGTTGGGATTGTGGGGAGTTGGGGCATATGTCCAAAGTGTGTCCCAGTAAAAACCTGCATCACAGCCTGGACCAGTGGTAGCAGCAGCGGAAAAAGCTGATGTGCCTGACAAAGAGCTGGATAATGCATAGAAGGAGGTGGCAAGAAAGGGACGGAAAGCGTCAAGCCCTACCCCTTGACAGGAGGCCTCACAGCAACAGCAACCACTCCAGGAGAGGCCAGAGCCTGAAAAGACTTGTCGCTCACCACCAAAAAGTCAGGAACAGCAACCCAAACAAAAAAAGCTGCAGCAGCATGAAGTTCAACAACAACAGTTGAAACAACAAAAACAGAAAAAGGAGCACCAGTAACAAAGGAATGAGCAAATAAATGACCAACCAAAAGAACCAACCCTACAGGAACAGCAACAGCGAATTGAGTCTGACATGGAGGCGGAGGTAGCACTCCCACCTCGGTCCTCCTTGTTGAAGAGGGGGAAGGAAGAGGAAGAGAATGAGATGCCCACAAAGAAAGAAAAATGGACTGGACGAAGCAGGAGGGAGAAAGAAATGACCAATGTGACCCAACCTCCAGCTGGAGACAAATTGGTCTGAAGTACAAGCAAATGTCGACGCAGCTGGTCAGACTTGGCATTGACGGAGGTTGTCAGTGAAGGGCAGGGCAGAGGCATGTGCCACTTATGTTTTCCCGATTGTCCTTTATCGATTGTCCATACTTCCTCTCTGTAAAGACCATAGGAAGTCGCTCGAGCGCTCACTATCCTCCATTTTATGGAGGGGATGCCAGCATCAGGTCAACAGACAAGTCTGTGCACAACGTCCGTGTCATGGGAGCTGGGAATGCCCCATTTGGTGAGCCACAAAGTTGCCTCGAGGTTTGTGTTCCTATGCTGTGCATTGACAGGAGATTTGATTATGGTGGGGATTGTTAGGGATGTATTCCTTTTCCTTACTGTCAGTCTCCCCATCTCACAGGTTGAGCGCTATCGTAAAGCCCGGGATCAAACGGATTTCCTTCACGAGTGTTGGTTAGCCTTGTTGGCTGTTCCTCGGTTCAGTGACCTTTTGCAGCCTAGGAAGGTCTTCTATTGTCATTTAGTGGAGGGGGTCGTGAAGGATTCCCTACGTGAGCGGCTCGATTTGTCAGAGGAGGAGTTTCGCTCTTTCTAGTCTTGGGCACCAGCAGCGGATTATCTCAGTAACCCTGAGTTTTCGCTTACCTGGCGATTGGCTCAGAATCGGCTACCTCTCAATGACAAGGTCTTCATATGGGGCTTGGTGGATTTACCAGACTGTGAACGGTGTGGTCTTGGTTTAGAGAAAACGACTTCGCACGCCTTCTACCATTGTCCCTGGGTCCGCCATGTCAGCGAGGTGATGGCTCGTCTCGCTCCCGAAATGCTCATGCTCATTGATCGTGCATATGCATGTGACAATGTGTTGCCCCCATATTCCAGGGTGAAACGAATGGTATTTCTGACACTGCTGGGCACGGCCTGAATGGTGATTTGGACAATGCTACAGGAGGAAGTCTTGTGAGGCAACCGTCTTTCTCATCAGGATCTGATCCGATTCTTTGAGCATCAGCTCAAGATGAAGATTAGAACTGATAGAAAACGCTTGTATTCAACAGTCTTCAGTGAAAGGTGGGTGAAAGAGGTGAGCTTAGTTAATTTGAACGGAGCTAGCCTTGATTTTCTCTTCTAGATCAACCTACATCACACCAGGGTGATTTCCTGTGGAGCCCTCCCTTTGGTTAGGTTAGACAAGCTTTTGTGTACCTAATTAACGTGAGTAAGTGTTGTTCCTTGCCTGTTCCTGACTGCCTCTTTGGTTATGATCAAAGTCAAGATTCCCAACCTCCCCAGTTTGTTTTGGCCCCATTTCATCTCGACTGGGTCAGCTTCCATATTTCCCATGTCCGTATATATTTTTCTCACCTTTCCCACTCCCTTAGCAAGAGAGCCTCTGAATTTTGTCCAATGGGCAGAATACAGTGACCTCTCTTTTTGAGGGTTGGATGGACCCTACTAACATCAGTTATGTTTAGTTTGACTTGTGTTAATATTTTAGTTTGTTATTGGGTTCATCTCCCTCCCCTCCTATTTTATTCATCCATAAATTTTTAAGTACAAATTTTATATCATTAGATTTTTTATGGTATGGAGCGCATTTTGTCGGTCTCCCTGGAGAGAATGTGGTATTATGGTGTATGGAGGATTGATTTGTGATGGACGAGTTCTTATGGTGAATGTGGTAATTGTAATGTATGAAAGAGTCATGAATCAGATTAGCTAGGTATAAGATAGTGATGACCAGCCTCAACTCCTCCCCACTTTGGCCTTGTGCTGCAATTGTATTTTTTTTTTAAATACAATAAATAACAATTGCTAGACGGGAGAGTAATGCCATTTTCATGGAGCAAACTTGCCAATGTCACGTGCTGCACGTTACGGTAAGACCCTTAGGCATTCTGGCTCGCTTGCTTCTACATGGCTGTTCACCACTTTTTTATTGTAGAATTGGTTGATGACTTGTAATTTAAATGTAAAGTTATAGATATATAAATATATATTTTACAATAAAAAAAAACTAAAACAAAAAACCGAATGACACCACAAATTGGCACATGAACATGTGATACTTAAAAAAAACAAACAAAAAGACCTCTCAATACACACTGGTACATGAAGATGTCACATTTGAAAAACAGCATATCCACAGACACATCCTGATTAACAAGAAAATTTATTTGAAAATGGCCTGTGAAAATCAAAAACATTCAGAAGATATTGGACAAATTTTTCCCCAGATGTCAGAGAAGAGGTCCAAGCTATAGCAAAACATAAATTTACAGAAAAACTTCATTGGTCTTCAACAAAAATGATGGTCTAAACTTGTTGTTTACTATATATATATATATATATATATATAATAATCGACTCTCCCATTGAGATTCGATGTATGAGGGTCAAGCAGATCAATTTCCAGGAAACCGACAGCCCGACACCGGCACATGAGATTTGATTATAGTGATGAAAGCCTCGTGCAGGACCAACCACACTTTTTGAAGGGACGAATACAGAGACCTGGCGCACCGAATGCCACAAGGTTCCCAAACGACCCTCCGCAGGTTTTGAATTCAGAGTTGTCCTTCTCCTAGACCAGTTGCCATCCAAGGCTATAGAATCCAGTCTGTCCTACTATTTTACCCATAGCTGGAGGGAGAGGAAGAGGATTCATACCTTTCCCAAGGGTATTAGCACGTAATATATATATATATATATATATATATATATATGTAAAATTTACTTTAGCCAATGTGTTTTGTCATCTAATGGACTTTATCAAGGCAAATCAGAGAACAAAACATGTTGGTTAAAATAAGTTTTCCTTCTGTATTTATTCATACTGTCTTTTTACTGAAAATCAAATAGAAATTATTTTATATCTGTTAGGATAATCACTTTTGTAATTTAGAAGACATAAATTTTTGCTTGTAAATTTTTCATACAGTGAAATAGTAAACTTATGACAGCTGGTATATGCTAAAACATGAAGGAAATGGATTCTATTATTAATTCATACATAAAATATAAAACTTTTTTAAAAGATTTCTTTTGGTTTTTAATTTGTCTAGACTTTTGATAGTATTAAAATGTCATTGATGCACTGAATATGTACTGTAGGTTTGACAAAATTATTAAGATTTTGTTTTCTGTGTGTCATGTAGAAATTGGATAAAGTGGGACCATAGAGTAAAGCCATATCTATGCCTGTCTGTGTAAATTTTACCATAATGATCATAAAAAGGTACTTGGGTTGAGCAATATAAAAGAAGTTTGCATAGAATTGCTGGTCTAATATTAGGAGGTGGGAGTAAAGAATGTGTATATACATGTCTATGATTACTTTGAGAGTTGTAAAAAGACTTTCAATATCTAACAAAGGCGAAGATATTGTTATTAGGTTTGAATGCAGTATTTCAAGAAATTCATTGGTGGAATTAATACTAGGTTTATTGTGTAAATATAGTAGGATCAATGGGGTTAATGTTTTGAATAAGCAATATACTGAGGTTGGGAGTTGTAAAAGTCATGCTAAGATGTAGCCATCAAAATCTTGTTTATCATACTGAAAACATTTAGTTCTTGATAATGACTAAGATGATTGAAAGGATTTTAACAAAAGCAGAACAAGAATGTTTGCTTTGGACAGCTTATCCAGAATATTTTCTTTTGGATTGTTATCAACTTATTTGAAAATTGGAAAAATACAATAAAAAATTGAACAGACCTTAGTTAGAATTGTGTAAAAATTAATATAGAAACTATTTTTCGTAAAATAAAAAAGATTTTTAATTGTATTAAAAACTAATTAAGAAAATTAGAAATTTACTAACATGCTTCCTTTGAAGAAAATATGCCTAAATGAAAGCCAAATGGTTATAAGCGCAGAATCTCATCCTATTTTTCTTGTTTAGGAAGGTGTTCCTGGCACTTTTCCTTTCCTTCTCTCTGGCCTTTTTTGTGATTCTCTTGTGATGTGTGCAGTCTGTGACAATGCCTCTTTATTCTGAGAGTACTGGGTTGACATTTTTCTGGTTGCTGTTCTTGCCTGGTAGTTAGGAGCCCTAACTCTAACATAGTGTCTTGAGCAGCCACTCTGATCAACAGTTGCATAATATTGGGGTGTCTGTATTGCCATGTCACGCATGGAAGGGTGTCCCTGCACGCACCTCCGGTGGGCAAACCTAAGGCCACATTATGTTGCAGGCTGCGTCAACTCCTTTCTGCCCTTGTCACATAAGATGACCGTTTGCTACTTCTACTTCAAGCCTTCTCATTTTCACTACCAACATTACCTAACATGACAACAAATGATCAAAAAAGTAAACCTAAACCAGCTCTAAAAACCCTTTAACATTTCCTTTTCTAACATCCATGTCATTTTAACCAATTTCTGCAGTGTGGAATCGTTCCTCACTGAGAAGTCTCCTGATGTACTGGCTCTTTGTGAGACTGACCTTGACTCGTTTATGCCCTCCTATGACCTCTCGATCCCCAGTTACCTTCTTCACCTTAGAAAAGACTCTCAAACCCATATTCATGGCCTAGGAGTTTATGCCAAGGACCATCTCTCATTGGCTAGGGAGCACTCTCTTGAATCCCCAGACCATTCATACATGTGCGTCTATCTATCTCTCCTCAATGCTGTAAGCTACCTCTTCTTCCTTATTGCTCTCCATCCTCCCAAGACTGTGGTGTACTCAAAAGCATTTCCGACAATATAGACAAGGCTATCTCTCTTCATCCATTTGCTCATATATTTGTGTTCAGTGACTTTAACGCCCACCATGCCAAGTAGCTTAAAAACTCTATAACTGGCCTTGCTGGTATACAAACCCTTAAATTGTCAATTACTCAATCTCTCAGACAAATGGTTGACTTTTGCACACGTTTTTCCAATAACCATGACGGTAAGGCTTCTCCTCTCAATCTCTGATTCACCTCCATCCCAGAATCTTGTTGTGCCACACAGCTCTGTCCTCTTGCCAACACTGATCATGCTGTAGTGTCTGTCAACATTTCCTTCTACTCTACCCACCAACAGAATATCTTTATGTTATCAACGAGCTGGATGGGACTCATTCTGTGATTTCCTTCGCGATGTCTCCTGGAATGTGGTCTTTAATCTCCGTTCAAGAATGCGCTTCTGAGGTCTCCTCCTGGGTAAAAGCTAGAATTGAGGCTTTCATCCTCACAAGGAAATATAAAATTAAATCATGTTCATCCCCTTTGTTCTCTGCTGCTAGCTCAGCTGACATTACCCATAGGAATCACTTCTTCTGCCTGTACTGTAGTGACAGGTCAGATTGCAAAAGACGTCTCTTTCTCTCAACCAGTAATGAGTGCAAGTGTGTCCTCAATGAAGCAAAGTCACTATTTGCTGATAGAATGAAACAACGTATCGCATCTCACAAATTTGGCTCCAAAGATTATTGGCATCTCTGCAAGCGTGAACTAAACAACAGCAAACTCACAATAACTCTTTTATTCAATCAATTTGAGGTCCTGATTTCCTCAACTGATATGGCTGAGTGCTTTGCTCGGAAATTCTCATCCAATTCAACGTTCCACTCATCCGGTGTACCCACATCCGATTTCCCCACTAGAACTGAGGCTCTGTTGAGTGAGTTGCATATAACCCCATCGTTAGTATTGGGCATCATCTCTAAATTAGACTCCCATAAGGCTAGCAGTGGGGATGGGATACCAGCTATTGTGCTAAAGAAATGTGCTCCTGAACTGGCTCCTGTCCTCTTGAAACTATACAACTACTGCCTCAATGACTCCTGCTTTTGTAAGTAAAATCAGGAACAAACAATAGGAAGAGAACGGGTTGGCCCGGCACTGCCTACTTCTGGAAGAAAGAAACTCCTCAGCTTCAAGACAGGTTGCTCAAAACAATTTAGCTTCAACACATTGAGTGCTGAACAGTTCGACGAACTTACTCTATGTAAAATACAAACAGTCTCAGTTCTCGGTAAGAAGGACACAGTTTCCGGTGAAGACAACAACATCTCAGTTCGAAACACACAATCTCCTGAGTGGTCTCCCGCCGTCACCTTTATGCCAGCGAACACCAACCAATTTGCATACAGCCAAGTTCACCTCTCGCCAATCCTTGCAGCTACGAGATCACGTTTCCCATAAGACCGATTCACCGTAATGGCGGTGTTTCTTCCTTCGGATCAATTACTGCCCTGCACGCCAGACACAAACGAACCCTTTTATGTCGAGAGCTAAGGTTAGTCTCACTTTCATGTCCACAACTTTTCATCCTGTTGGAAGTCTTCATTTGTTGTACCTGTCTTTGAGAACTCTGGCTACCCTTCTGACCCATCTAACTACTGTTCTATCAGTCTCCTATTACTCTTTGGCAAAGTCTTGAAGTTTTAATCAATGCCAAAGTGGTTAAGCACCTTACATCCCATGATCTGCTCTCTGACAAGCAATATGGTTTCTGCTTTGCCCGATCTACAGCTGATGTGCTCATGGCCATAACTGAATTTGTTTACCAAGCACTTCACAATGATGGAGAATCTTGTACTGTGGCTCTAGATATCTCTAAAGTGTTTGATAGGGTTTGGTATGGCTGTCTCCTTTGTAAGCTTCAGGGATATGGTATTTCACGACAATTATTTGACAATACAATCATTCCTGTCAAACAGTGTAATGAAGATTGTCCTTAATGGATTCTCCTCCAGTTCCTTTCTCATGAATACAGGTGTTCCCCAAGGCTCTATCCTGGGTCCTACACTGTTTTGATCTTCCGATGTCATCAGTTCCAAAGTAGGCATCTATGCAGATGACACTACTATTTACTCTTGCCTAAATAGCAAAACTAACTTGGCCGTTGGTCTCAAAAAGGACCTCCAGTTGGTTGTTCACCGGGGCTGGTTAACTTTAATGCCTCAAAATTAATAACGTTGTTATTTATAGATACAAGTATTTAAGCAAATGCTCTGTTTATGATAAACAGTATTAAATAACATTTACCGGCCTGAATGTCCGAGAAATTTTCATAGAAAATATTTGTTCTTTGACAGGATTCGAACCTGCATCCTATATGGAACCGTCATTTACTCTGACGTGCCTTACCTCTGGGCCACAAAGAACCTTTTCGGTAGACAAGGTCGAATTTACTGCTTATAAACTTCAATCTTCCATGAATCTCGTACATTCATAACTGCTCTGGCGTATCAAATGTAAACAAATGACGTCATATATTAAGAAATGGACAAGGTCCGACAATTTATTTATTAAAGACATTTTTTATGTTTAACGTTGTTATTTATAGATACAAGTATTTAAGCAAATGCTCTGTTTATGATAAACAGTATTAAATAACATTTACCGGCCTGAATGTCCGAGAAATTTTCATAGAAAATATTCGTTCTTTGACAGGATTCGAACCTTCATCCTATACGGAACCATATACACATATGCAAGACTTTTTGGTCCAACAACAATTTTGACATTTCCATGGGTTCTTTGGATTCTGCTGAAGCTTCGGACTTGGTTGGATTATTTCTTTTATATAATTTAAGTGCCCTCGATTGTCTAGATTCAGATAGTGTAGGATTGTATAGAGATGATGGATTATTAGTTGTTAAAAACTCGACTAAAATTAAGGTAGACCGTATTAGGAAAATGATCTATGGGGTATTTAAGGATTTAGGTCTTAGGACAATAGTTACTACTAATGTTAGACAAGTTGATTTTCTAGATGTCACCCTAGATCTTGCTAACAACATTTTCCAACCATATGTGAAGGTTAATTCCAACCCATTATACGTGCATCCTAATTCCAACCATCCCCCTTCAGTTATCAAACATATACCCTCTTCCATTGAATTTAGAATTAGCGCTAACTCTTATAATAAGGAGGTTTTCAATAAACATAGTGATTTTTATAATTCTGCACTAAAAAATAGTGGATACAAAAATACCACTATTCAATATAAAAACCCTGTTAATTGCAACCATAATAAGAAGAGAAGATCTAGAAAGATTATTTGGTTCACTCCCCCTTTCAATGTAATGGTTAAAACTAAATTAGGGCGTATATTTCTAAACCTCATCAAAAAAAACATTTCCCCAACCCTGAAACTAACCCACTTAGTAAAATATTTAATCCTAATACCCTTAAATTAAGCTATAGTTGTGCTGATAACCTGAGAAGATAATTAAAAAACATAACAACATAGTCTTTAACAAGTATAGGAATTCAAAAGGCTTGACTAATCAACAGGTTACTAACTGCAATACTAAGTATAAGAATACAAATAACAACTTATGTAATTGTAGGAATCCGAATAATTGTCCACTACAAACTAACTGTGGGATTACTTCTGTAGTCTATCTTGGTACTATTTCAACAATTGAAAATCCAAATATAAAGAAGTTTTACATTGGTTCTACCATGAAAACATTCAAGGAACGCTGGCAGGGGCATATGCAATCCTTTAATCACAGTGAATATAGGTACATGACTTCATTATCCAAGTATTTTTGGAATCTAAAAGATAAGAACAAAACACCTACGGTTAAATGGAGTTTGGTTAAGAAAGCTCGGACATGTAACTCCCTATATGCCCCATGTTACCTATGCCTTAATGAAAAATTTGAAATTATTAGATTTAAAAACAAGGCTGATCTCTTAAATCAAAGATATGAACTTACAGTTAATTGTAAACACCGTTATAAATTTAACTTAGTGTAGGGGTCGTATACTTTAAATGATAATGATATGTCGCTGTATTTTTAATAGATTAGTATTTTTATTGCATGATGGTCATACTTACAATATAAGTGTGTATTGTTTACCTGCATAGTGTTATTAGTGTTGGTGTATATGTGTATATATTTATTTATGTGTTGGTTAGCGTATTTGCACTGAGGAATGTGTAGGTTTGAGTATAAGTGTATTTATATGTTTTTTTTTTATTATATATATATGTGTGTGTAAGGGGTGTGTGTGTGTGTGTGTGTGTGTGTATATATGTGAGTGTGTGTGTGTGTGTATATATATATATATATATATATATATATATAACGTGGGAAGGTATGGTAGATTAGAAGAGAAAAGGTTAATAATTGTTGATGTATATGTGTATGTGTGTGCCTATATGTGTATGGGTGTGTATATGTATGTATATGTGTGTATGTGTGTATATGTATATATATATATATATATATATATATATATATATATATATATATATATATGTGTGTGTGTGTGTGTGTGTGTGTGTATATATATATATATATATATATATGTGTGTGTATGTGTATATATATATAAATATGTATATGTGCATGTATGATAAAATCATGGCGGTATAATGGTTGGCAAGCATGGTTTGCTAGATCAGTTGCGACTGAGTAATGAGTTCGTTCCTCACTGGGTGCCCCCTAATTTCGGCTTTGTGCCACGATATATTTGTATATATATGTATGTGTGTGTGTATATATGTATATATCTGTATGTGTCCTATTTTATTGTGTATGTATATTTATATTTAAGTATATTTCTGTTTGTATGAATGTGTTTATATATTTGTATGTTAGGCTATATGTATATTGATGTGTGTTGGTATGTTGGTATTTTTATGTATGCATGTATATATTGGTAGTTGTTATTGTAGATAGATATATTTATATATATGTTTATTTGTAGATATGTATGTATGTGTGTATATATATTTATGTATGTTTGTGTATGTATATATATATGTGTGTGTTGGCACCTATTATGTATGAGTTTGTTTGTGTGTATGTGTGGGTATGGAAACTTTGGTATATCATGACTGTTTTTATATATGTAAGTATGTGTGCATAAAAATCTGTGTATATATGTGTGTATTTAGGTTTATATGTATATGTGCGTGCATGTGTACTTGTTATCATAGATATGTATATGTGCGTATATGATTATGTTTATATATTTATTTGTATGTATTTCTGTATGTATATGTATGTATGAGTGTATGTTTATGTGTATTAATTTTGTTTGCTGCATGTATATTTATATATATATATATATATATATATATATATATATATATATATATCTGTGGGGTTTTTTTATCCTGTTTTTCTTTGCCTAATATATAATGAAACTATTATCAACTTATATGATTAATATATATTTTTATTGATATTTATGGTTTGGAATTTTCATTTTAATATATTAAATAATATTATTTTTAACCATTTTTATCTTTGTATATTTGCTCCCTTAAGTTATAATTTAATAAGTGGTTAGCATTTATTTAAGTCTGAAATATTTATTGGTTGTGATATCTGATTGTCTATGTCATTGTCTGTGGATGTATGTATGTGTATCTATCGGTGTCTATGTGTATGTAGAGTGTATTCACATTTAACTGTGTGTGCGTATAAGTGTTGGTTTCCACGTCTCCTTTTTTCATAAAGGGCTGTAGAGATGGTCATGGCTCACCCCCCCCTTTTTTTTGTGTGTGTGTGTGTATATCTAATTATGTCTGGGTGCTGATGTATTATAATCTGATTGTGTTTTTGTTGTTTTGCACGTGAGTTTAAGACCAAATTCATACACTTTAAAATAAAAAAATAAAAAAGGAAAAGAAGGGGAAAAGAAAGAAATATATATACATGCATTGTCAAATGACCGGATATATTGTAGCGTCTTGTCGAACGTAATTTCAATGAAGAAATGAATTGAATAAACATATATATTTTTTCTTTTCTCAATAATTTTGTAGTTTTTAAACTTAATAGTGATTAAATTTGGATTTTAAAATTGCCAGTTTTTAATTTTAATATTAAATTTTATCATATAATTTTATAATTATTGGTTAGTATAAATTATTTTTAATATTACACGTATTTAAAGATCTGAATAGCTATTATAACATGATTTCGTTGTCAAGCTTTTGAATCTTTCTATACATCTTTTTTGATTGGTTATTCTAGCTTTTGTAACAATGTTTCCCCCTAGTGTAGGATCGTTAATTAATCTGAAACTTTTAAAACCATTTATTTTATTTTCAACATCATCACTTGATAAGACACAGAGTGTGTTGAAACAAAATGGCTATTTTTGTAGTGATTTTATAACATACTTATGTTATAATTTTTTTATAAAAAATAATTATATCTGCTCTACTTTGTATTGAGCACTCTTTTAAGAATAGTAATTGTTGGTTATTGGAATTCATTCCGTATATACCAATTATATACTTGGTATATATATATATATATATCAGGTGTAACAGCAAAATTGTTTAATTGTTAGATTAAGATTTGAACTGTTGTAACTTAGAAATGATTAAAGATATTTTACTAGAATTATTCAAGGTTTTCATAACACTATTGGACTTTGAACAATATGAATGTATTTAGATCTAAGTTGAAATGATGATCCCTCTTGCTGTTGTGACTTCCTGATCCAGTTTTCCTCTCTACTGTTCCCTCTTTTTAAAAATTATTCACTGTACCTTTGATGATTATTGAATGGACTTATTGAAGACGGAAGCCAGAGTATGAATGTTGGTACCATTACTGAAGGCCTGAATGATCTTTTTCCTTTCATCACTGCTCACTTGAGTAGACATAGTGGGGCTGACACAAAAGGATTTTAACCTGTTCTCTTTCTTGCTGAATAACTCAAAAGGTTTTCGGTGATTCTTATGACAAATAGATTAGTGAATTAAAGCACTGGTTCATGAACTTGATGACAGTAATTGTGTGTTCAGTCCATGGGCTGGGTAGTACAGACTTAGAATCATTAGAAACAGGGTGAGCAGTACTAAAATGACAGGGTCATTTTCAGTTGCTGGAAATATTAATTTTTGAGAAAGGAGTTTCCTCTGTTGATGTCTCTTCCCCACTCACTGGCATTTGTGATGTGACAGACAAGGAGCTAAGTCATGCAACTGACTCCCAGTCATCATCATAACTAATGGTAGGATTCACAACCAGTAATTTTTACTTTTTGAATCAAGGAAGCATTCTTGGTGTGTTTTGCAAAATTGCATTTAAAAAAAGTGGTCTTGGTTTTAATAACCAAGATGGGAGAGACAATACACTAGAATCAATGCAGAATTTTACAAAATGAATACAATTAATATTAACTGCTGTTGGTAGCATAGATGATGTTGTACACAGGTGAAGGTAGCACCAACTCACAAAGTAAGTTTGATTTTGGGACAAGATAAAATTTTCCAAATAATCCCATTATATTGTTTTACATGGGAGCTGTGTTGGTAATGAAATTAACTGCCCAGAAAGAATGTTATATATTTATTCATGAATAAATTGGAAATATAAACAAAATCTTTATTAAAGACAATAGTTTTATTCAACTTGATATAATACAACAAAAAATTACAACAATCAGGGAATTTACATTTATATCAGCTGACATATTGGATTATTTTTTTAACTTCTATCAGATATTAACTCAGAGAGGCAATTCATTAATGTTATCACATGATAAAAAGTTTGAAACAGTCTTGTTAGATCAAGACTTTCACATGGATGTCATGCATAGTGCCAAACACGTTCAGAAATATTTAAACTATCAGCTTTTTCAGATCAATGATTAAAAATGGCTTTGCATGAATGAGGCCTGTAGGTCTTTGTGAAAACCATCCTTCTTTGAACGTCATGCTACAGAATCACAAACAAAGAACTGTACCAACCACTAAAATGGTCCTCACATGTATCTCAAAGAGAAAATAATTCCACCTTACTTCAAACAAAAGGTTAGGAAGGAAACCTCCATCAATAATGGAAAGAGTGATAACAGTTACTGGATTTGAGAAACCTATTTTCCTGAAAAATTGTTTTAATAGAAAGATTTTTAAAAATTTCAATCAAAAGTAGCACTGACTACTTGGTGAATAAAAACTCAAAGTTTCCTTATAAGGAAACAGCTAATATTACAATTACCACTGATATACCATTAAAATATAAACCATATACTCTTTATAATATTCATAAAGTTTATTAACTTAATTCAATTAGGAAGAAAAAGCAAGCAGAGAAATCAATTTTTTTAATTGTAATGCCTATGACTGAAAGTCAACATTCCAAAATAGTTATGTCAATGACAAGAGCCAATGCTAAGATCACAAGTTTTCTTACTCAAATCACTAGTGCTGGGTAATTAATATTAAATAGCAGAAACAAATTAAACATTTTCATGCAATGGAATTATAACAGTCTAAATACTTTTTCTCTTTCAACTGTGTGTGTGTGTGTGTGTGTGTGTGTTTATATAGATTTATATGTATATTTATCTCCTTGATAAGCAAAAACATCAAGATTCCAAGTTAAAAAGGAATAACTAGAAAAATTTAACTACTTCAGAGTTAATTAAGAAAAGCTTACCTTTACTAAGTGTAGTTTCAAGAACCAGCAGTATCAGTAAACACTGAATATTCATGATATAATGTCCAGCTAACAGTAACCCCTGGCAACAATCTGTTTGCTTGACCAAGTAACTGTCACCTGTATACAAAGTATAAATACACACGGTAGTGATCAGAGAAGCATAAGTTTCAACACAACACCCATTGTAGTCAAATTAGGATTGGTGAAATTTATAGGGAAAACTTATCTGTAATACTCAAACTACCAGATTCTTTTCAAGTCATGAAACATATTAGGAACTAGTAAGATTATCTAGTATTGTTTTAGTTGAAATTGCTTTCATATTTGTAAATAATTGAATTTTATTGAGTTAGACTTTCTCTAAGGATAACAGATAAATTTTAAATTCAGAGATATGATCAGAACATTGATGGCAAACATGTTTGATTTGGTCAACTAACTACTAAAGTACTTCCCTAGTTTATGGTTTGTCATGATGTGGTAGTTTAAATGGATCATAGGAAGAATCACTCACCTTATTTGTTGATTTTCAGAAAAACCATTGATGCCAAAAGAGGAACAGTCCTGGTGCATAAGAGAAAAAAAATTAATCACAGCCAGAAATCACATTGGTTTATATTCTCCTATCCCTCATCCTATTCTATACACTAAATACATTAAACATATATTTCACCTCATTTACATTGGATGTGCTCCTGATTTTACCAGATTACACTTACTAGAGAAGTAACAATAAAGTCAAACAAAAATCAACATTTTTCATTAACTATTCACATTTTTCTACCACCTTGCACTTTTTTGTAGTCACATGACCAACATGGCAGGAATCAAAATTTTTGCAGTACTTCAACTTGAACTTAATTTTCTTGTCCACTTTCTTTATTAGATGACCTGACAACCTGAGAAATACCCAAAGTATCTTGAGCTACTCAATCAACTGACACATTTTTTCAGGATTGTACATCAGTCACTGCTCCCTTTCCATATTGGGATATGCAACAAGTGTCAGGTGACTTTACACTGACCACCTCTCTTCTTTAAACAGAAACAGCTTCCTCCCCTACTTCATTGGAGAGTGGCACAACTCTCAGGTATCTCCATCTTTACTTAAACGCTACTTTTTGTGGCACCAACCTTCTAGCTTAGTCTGACTCAGGTTATATATTATACAAAAAACTCCCTTGATTGATGATATTTGCATCAGCTATGTCATTAATCATGCAGTGGTTTCTTTCTGATATCCAACTCAAAAGTAGCATCTCATATTCTACTTGTCCAAAATATAAATGATGTGATATTGTTTTCTTCCACTAGACTCTATTCAGTTGTTCCACAATTTCTGTTCTGATCTTCTATACAATTACTTGCCTGAGTCCATAATCAACCAGTGAAAGACATTCCTTTCATGTAGTGAGTCACATCTATTGCCAGCTTTTACCTGGACATCTCTCTTTTCATGCATATTTGGTATAAGATCAATCAATTGGTACCTATTATAGCTTGTTACCACTTTCTGAACAGCTTCCCTAATAACATGGAGATTCATTTTTTCTGGCCAAAAAACAATGTCCTGTCTACTTCTATATACTGGATACTATGCAATTCCTTCAGCTATTGAGCCTCCTATGGCAGTTACTCCTCTTATGGAATCTTCTGGTACCTCCAACCAGACTTTCCTCACCCTAGTGAGAACATCTACCTTGTTTTTTTTCTGAAGGTACAAAACCTACCCACATTTTCATATTGTACTCTTGAATAAGATCACTCATAATCCCCGAACAATGCTTGAGCATTTCTCTGGTTCCTTTCTTTACTGACTTCATCCATGTGAACACAGTAAACAAATCAGATTTTATTTCAATATCCAGTAATCCCTACTGCAATGACAAATTTGTGCTCTTTCATTATGGTGTTCTATTCACCTTGACTGGTATAGTTTTTTCTTGAACCACATCCATTATCACACTACTAACAATAGAGCATATGACCGTACTCAGTTTCAAGTACTTCCCTCTCACTAGGATTTCATGTTCCACCTCTTCACAACATCTCTCATCATAGCAATCATCCCTTTACTCCTCTTCTTCTGCTAATATAGTTACATTCAGTCAAGAGCCATTCAGCAATTATACAACCAATATCCTGTACGTTGAAAAATAACTTTTTTTCATTCACAGAACATTGTTTCCCCTTCAAAATACCAATTCTTCTGATTTGTCTTTTTTAGTTTGGCCCTAATGCAGCACCCACTTCCATAAAAATTGCTGCAGCTTTGAAGTTAACTCAAACCTTTCTAGATAACCTACAACTTCCACCACTATCTCATCCACTAGGATACTATCAATATAGGGACTCTTTCTTCCTTCACTTATATTGTCCTGAGGATTGTTGCTGTGTTCTTTCAAAACCAAGCCTGGCAAAATAGTGTTTTTCTATAGTTGACCAGCTGATATTACTATAACTTCTCATCCACCTGAAGCTACAAATTGCAACAGAGGTTAAATTCAGATCCCCAACAGGTGCCTCTGTCATTTTCATTTGTCACTGCTTTCTCAAGGCCTCTCCAGATAAGTTCACTAAATCACCTTGAGAATAGCATGCCACATAGTAATTTAATTTCCTAAAATCTAATACTGGTTGGACCTTTCTTTTTGTTGGCTGAACCACTGCCATCAATGGCAGTATGGCTATCTTTATATCTCCAGCAGTATACCATTATTGATTCATCATTCTACTTATTTCTTGATGTTTGTTTTGGTTTTACGGCATATCAATCTCAATGGGTTATTTAATGCAGACAAAATTTTTATTGTTGGTAATTTTTTTTTTTTAAATCTATTTCTGATAATATTTTTCCTTCAAAAATCTATTTCTGGTAAAATTTTTCCTTCAAAAATTCTATTTCTGGTAATAATTTTCATCAAATATGTATTGCTGGTAATATTTTTTCTTTTTTTAAAAAAAATGTATAGCTGGTAATATATATTTTTCTTTTTTTTTTTTCAAAAATATATTGCTGGTAATATTTGTTTTTCAAAAATGCATTGTTGGTAATAATTTTTTACAAAGTATTTCTGGTATTAGATCCTATTTTTACACTTTCCTAGTGTTTTGACCCTAGTTAGTTACAATTCCATTGAATAAGGTTTTGCATCTTGATTATGTATTATGAAATTTACATACCCAATTTTTTTTTCTTATATGATTGAAATGTTCATCATTTCTATATACTTCAGACTATTAGTGTTTTGTTTCTACTTTGTTTGATTTTGTTCCCTTAGTTTTAAGATTTGGTTCTTTTAATGAACTTTGTCTAGATGATGATCTTACCCTTGTTTATGATGGGCTAGAGATTTGTTCCTCTATGTTCATTTTCCTTGGTTCTTCAATAACCATTTTATTTTTTTTTGGTATCTTTCCATTCTCTTGAGAATGTTTCAATGTTTCTATTTCTTGGATTTTATTTTTTTCCTTTTGATTTTTTGGGTTTAATAGTTTTGTAGGTGTAGAGTCATTTTTGTTTGTGGTTGACGGTATAGGGTTTGTTTTTCCATTAGTTTCTTTTAATGATCTTTGTATAGATGATGACTGTTCCCTTGTTTGTGATGGGCTAAAGTTTTGTTCCTCTATGTCCATTTCTCTTGATTCTTCATTAAAAGTTAAGTTATTTTTTTTATGTACCTTTTGATTCTCTTGAGAAAGTTTAGAGGTTTCTACTTATTGGATTTTTTTTACTTTGGTTTGGAATTTTCGGATTTAATTTTGTACATGTAGAGATTTTTTTGTTTGAGGTTGACAGGACAGGATTTTTTTTTGTCTATGGGTGTTTGATTTATGAGTGATATACTACAATTTAGTAGTTCTATTAAAATTTTTAATTCATTAATAAGAGTTATAAGATCTTGGCTTCTTAATGCATTGTTTTCTTGGATGACTTTTTGTTGATTTGAGATTTTAGTGATATTTGCATATGATGCTTGAAGTGAATTAGATTCAACCTATTTCTTGGCTTCTTGGAATGAGATATTTTGTGTGTATTTTCTTCTAATTATTTCCTTTTTCCAAATGTTACTCTTTTTGGAGTCTGCTGAATGTTTTTCTTTACAGTTTGGACATAAAGGAGGCCCTTCACAAGGTGATTCATCATGCTCAGCTTCCAGTTCCCCACATCTTTGACAGACTAATGTTCTCATACAAACATTTTGAAGATGACCAAATTTTTGACATTTATGACATCTACGGGGATTAGGAATGTATGGCTCTACCTTGGCTATTGTACAACCTATCTTTATTTCTTTTGGTAGAGTCGGTTTGTCGAATGTCAAAATATATGTGTTGGTGTTTATTATTGTGTCATTTCTTTTTTCTTGCATTCTTTTAACATCTGTTACTACTTGCTTTTTTAGGGTGTCGTCATTTTCAGTTTCTTCTGATGAACAAAGTGACAGTTCTGGGCATTTTATTACTCCTTTTGATGAATTAAAAAATTGATGGAGGTAGGCCTTGACTTTATTGTTGTCAATTTGCTTGATTTTTAGCAATTTCTCTGTGTCTTTTTTGGATATCACTTGAATTAATAGAGTATTATTTTTCTTTATTTTTTTAACAGATTGTGGTTTGATCATATCTGAAATAACCCTTTGCAAAATGAAAAGAGACACTTTTGATATATCACCCTCTACTGATTCTACAACAATGAAAGTTGGAAATTGATTTTTTTCTATTTCATTTTCACTTTCAGAAGTCTCATATTGTCTCGTGGTTTGCTTATAAGAGATAGCCATATAATTTTAATTTTTGTATTTGCTATCTGTGCTCCCCACCCACTCTAATCCGCCAAGGCTACCCAAACAGTATAGTTGTGATGAGAGTGGATACAAGCACCTGCACTCCCCCACCATATCTACCCAAGTATAGTATGATGTAAGGTTTTGTGACCCTGTCGTACCCATTATCTACCATCCCAACTAGCCCTTGCCACTATGTGAGTAGCCGATTGGAATGGATTGGGCAATTCCATCTGCCCATCTATCCCAGGTAGGGACCGAAGAGATGTGTTGTGGAAACTCCTGGTCATTTTATACCAGATCAGGAGTCACTCAGTTACCAGGACTCCATCCCCAGGCATCATGGGTCACCACCCATGGCAAATAGGTGGCCCCATTTAGGGGAAATTTTAGTTTTTTGAAATCGGGTTTTGTGAATGTGCAATTTATATACTGCAATTTGTGTTGATGGTATTATTAGTACAAAACACCCATTCTTACACCTTCCTAGTATTCTGACTTCAGATCAAGGAAAGGGGGAAACTATTTACCCATAGCTGGGACCCTAACGGGTGCTACCACCCTGGGTCAGGGTGGACCCAGGAACAACAGCAACAGCTGGATGCAGTTTATCGTCATACCCAGGATAGACTTATTTCTCGAGTCATCTTTTTAGATATGAAGAAAATATAAATCACCGAAACAAAGAATATAATGGTATCTATTTCTGCAAAACACTAACAGCTGTAAAACTGGAATAGCATTCATTAAATATAACATACAGTCTAATGCTATGTCTGTAACTGAACATCTCAAAGAAAAAAAAAAAATCGACGTAATTAGGCTAATATTTCAGAACATTCAAATTCATTTTTTTTAATCATTTCACCTCAAGCAAGGCGATAATGCCACTAATACACAGGGGTTACTGAGTGTGAACGAATCTGAGAAAAAAAAACAACATTAAGAAGAGAAAATTAAGGAAGCAGAGGAATTAAGGAGTCAGATGATGACAATTGACATTGCATTTAAATTTTTGAAGATCAAACTGGTATGCAAGAAGCCAAAATAGAGCTCTACAAGTGAGAAGTGCAAGAGAAGAAATGTTATAGACATACTATCAATTTCAACTGTAAAATGATGAAACCTAGCTGTCAATCTGATACTGTGCTTAAATTTATAAAGTCAAGGTACCAAAGAGGAAATCTTATCAGAGCAATTACCCTGAAAATATTTATAGAAAAGGTATAAGAAGTTATATGAAAATGGTGGGAAAGTGACTGAAGCTAGGATGCTGGGTCAGGTCTGAAAACATTGCAGATTCTTCATAGCAGAAGTTTCAGAGCAGATGTGGCTGCAATATTCAATTCATGAATGAACGGTAAACTTCTAAAGGGATAAGAAAAATTGCCTAGCATGAAATCATGAACCAAATTTACTAGCAGCAGAGCTAGCAATTGATTCAATATAATCATTCCACTTCATGTCAGTGGGAAAATGTTAGCCCAAGAAAAAACAATGAATCACACATCTAGAGCCATTCTGATGGAAGGGAAAAAAGTTTCTCTAAGATGATTAAAATAATACAGAAAGAAAGAACTGTTTACTGACTTTTGCTAAAACTTCTACATTTTTTAAATTTGTTCTTTTGTGATAAAAATATTGACCAACAAAATTTTGCTACATATAGACCAAATGAATCTGTTCCTTCTGTATATAGCTCCATTGTGACATACTAGATTCCTTCGTAATTTATTTAATACACTTTGTTTTCTTATTTATATTACTGAAAATTTGCAATATATAAGTTGTTGCAACCACTACTACTTACATGGTTAAGAATGTACCTTGAACCCCATGAACTAAAAGACACTCTTGCATGAACATTACACAATGCCAATCCTAGGGGATGTACTGCTGCAGAAATCTTACAAAAAAAGGATGCTTCCAACACATGGAAGGAATCATTGATATTGCAGATGATCTAGTAGTGTTTGGAAGGAGCAAGGAAGAACATGATAAACAGCTGCATGAGCTGCTTGAAAGATGTCACACAGTTGGGGTTAAACTGAATCCGGACAAGTTTGTGATGGGTTTGGATGCCATCACTTTTATGGGACACATCACTAGAGAGGGCATTAAAAAAAAGAAAAAGTAAGAGCCATGCAAGATATGCCCATCCTAGAAAATATGAGAGACCTACATAAATTCCTGGGTATAATAAACTATGTAGGCAAGTTTCTTCCTCATCTGACCTTCAAGCCACTTGACCAAATAGGATGTCATATGGACAGATTCCTAGCAAGCTGCATTTGACACTGTTAAAGGGTTTATCACCAACTCATCTGTCCTACAATGAAAGGAATTGACACTGGAAAGTGATGCCTGTGAACATGGCTTGGGGTCAGCCCTAATGCTGAATGCAAGACCCATCACATTTGCAAGCCGTTTCTGATCTGTTACAACACTCCCTTTTCTTCCGTGGGTTTAGTGATGGAATGTCTCAAGCCCATACACCACTGCCAGCATTTCTTTCTCCATTTGGGCATACTGTCATTCAGTTTCTAATCAGCCCACAACAAACAAAAAGGGATCTTAAATACAAGATATTTTTATTTTGGTGATGAAAAGAAATAAGCAATATGATTTCTTTGTGTGTATGTGTGATAAAGAAGAGGCGGGGTTGAAATTGAGGAGGAAATAGCTTGGTGAAAAAGACAGGTGAATGTGTAAGGGAATTTTGTTTAAGTCAAGCATCATGGCCTGTTACCATCTGTCTCTCCTCCTGGTTTGTCTGTCTGGAAACTTTGTTATCACAAAGAGGTATCACAAAGCATGTTTTTTTATTGTTGGCGGGAATGTGATCCATTGGTTGAAAAATGTTATGTGAACACCAAAGGACAAAAAAATGGTTTCTGAGTTGGAGGATTGTGCATTGATCTGGTTAAAAAAATTAATGCATCAAGAATAAATATTTAACATTTTTCAACCAATGGGTCGCATTCCTGCCAACAATGCTTTGTGATATCTTTTCATTTGTTGCAGGCTGATTCAAATCCGCAACAGAAGTACCTACTTTAAGTTTAAAACAAATGCTGTGAGATGAGTTTATAGACCCTGGGAAACCAGACTTTTATCGTAGCCTCTTCATTGCTCTGTTCACGTGATCAAGGGCAGATGTTATATATATTTATGACCTTGACCATCATTACATTGCCCCACTCCCTTCAATTTAATATAGCAAATTCATTTAGATTCATAATAAACCTAATTTTTTTTAGTTGTTTCAGTATTACAAACTTAGTCTGAATACTTTTCTGGAACATTTTGATACTTTTTGTACTTCATAGCAACTTTGGATTTATTTCCTTTTGATTTTGAGTGCAATGGCAGGCCCAGTTAATGTTAGTATACTCCCTTCTCATATAACCTGGCAACGTCTCGCCACACGGGGGAGGACGAGGAGGAGGTGAAATGCAGGCACCCTGGTCTTTTCGAACAGGGGGCCTGGACAGGTTATGCATTGAGTTATGTGCCTATTTAATTTTGTTCTGCCAACTGGCCGCTAGTTGGGCTTTCCTATACATTCTTACTTCTGGCATTCTTACCCTTTATTATTTCTGGCTATCACAGACTCTTATCTCCTGGCATTCCTTGCTTTTACTACTTCCAGTTACCAAGGACCCTTATCTTTCAGCATTCCTGGCCTTTATAGCTTCCAGCTACAATATGGTCCCTACTTCTGGCATCTCTGTCTCAACCTAACTCACCTGATTGATTGGCATTAATGGACCTGCTTACAACAGCCCTGAACTTCTAGATACACTAGGTCCCTGCTTCCAGCTTTCCTGTCAACCTAACTCTCCTGGTTTAGGAATTTGCTGCATGCATATCATCCAGACTCAAATAACCTACGCCGTACACTTTGGTTAAAATATTACAGAAGGTTCATCATTGGACTTAACCAACAACTTTTCAACACTTTTGCCATACATACTGAACTTTCGAACTGTGAACATACATGACAACTTAACTTGCATGGACTCTACCTTTAATATTTAGACACAGTTATCTAGCTCTTCTAACCGGTCAGTATTCCTCAATTTACTTCTGTCTCCATTACTTTATTCATTGTCATATACTTTTGTATGTGATGTAAAAATACAATTTTATTTTTGCATAACGTTTTATCCTCGTTCTGTTGTCCATTTTCTGTTCCATCTGTCAGATTTTACGTCTTTAATTTATAAACGTTAGCGGACCTGCTGTGACTATCCTTATTTGGGGCGTGCAGGCCATATTATATTGCGCTCCCTCCAGTCCAGAGTGTCCACTGTCAACTATAGTTTACTTTCTTGTTCTTGGGAAAACAGCTTTCTTCCTCGGAACCAGACTTTACTTACTTAGTTCTTATTGATTTATCCTTTGCAATGAATTACCAACAAAAATACGTGTGAATTTATGCATAATAATTTATACAAATAAATTTCGATTAGAATTCAAGAAGCTAAATAATTTTTAAAAAATGCGTCAACTCGGTAACTATGGCAACTAAAATTTTAATTCAGGTGTCAAATACAAATTTGTAAACAATATAGTATAACTTCAGTAACTTTTTGTGACTTGCTTACAAAAGTTAAGAATAATTTAAAGACTTTAACTAAAGATGTAAAGAAAAAAATTACGGAGGTCTATGTTAAAACTTTGTATAAAATGTTTTAAAAATGAATTATGAATGCCATTATTATTATTATTTAACAAAATTTTAAATAAGGGGGTGGGAAATTAAAAAATTAAAAGTTTGTCAACACTCAATTCAACTCAACAGGTAAAAACCAAAATTTCGACTATTTTCTCTTCAACACAAGAAAAAAAAACGAAAGATAAAATTTATTAGAACTGTAAAGTTGACAATAATAATGAGCTTTTTTTTTTTCTTTTTTTTTTCTTTTTTCAAATGTTTGTGATCCTTAGAGAGAAATAACAAAACCTTACCTTAAATTGATAATAGTGTTTTAGTCTTCTCCCCGTTCATTGAGTAAAAAACAGTTGAAAGCTTGTTTTTGTTTATGGCCGGCAACTCTAGCAACAGAAACAACAAAAACTGATGACGTTTTAGATTTTGTTTGCCTTTTTGTGACGTTACCACAAGATGCATTGAGGAAAAAGGAGGATGAAAGAGAAAAATAGAGAGATGAACAAAACAAAAAAAAAAAAGCAGAAAACCAATGAAAAAGAAAGAATAGAGAAAAGGAAAAACTAAATAACCAGTCATGTGAAGCATATGAAAGTAAGAAAAATTGGAATGCAAAAGTAAGATAAGAAGATAGAAGAGAAAAAAAAAAGGCAGAGAATAAGTTAAAAAGTAAAGTTGAAATCAAAAGAAATAGAAAACAGAGAAAATATAAAATAAAAGAGGAGGAGATGAATTAAAAAACGTTAAAAAAGAAATAGAAATGAAAGAGAAAACAAAGAAAAATATGAGTGAACGAAAACGGGAAAAATTGGTTGAAAAGATCAGGGGTAAGAAAAAAAATTCAAAATATTTGAAATTATTTATTGTAAAAAATAATAAAAAAATAAAAATGTTATTTATTATGCTTTTAAAAAATTATGCAATCATTTTAAAACACTTCTTTATTGTAAATAATTGTTGTGGTTTCCCTTTAGGATTTTCATCCGAGATAGCAACATTATTTTTAAGCTATTTTGCATAAGTGGGCTTATAATGGTTGGTTAATTCATTGGGTACCACTTTTGTGCCAAACTAAATGAAGCTTCATATTCAGTAGCAATTACTTGGTGGTTTGTAGGGGAGACGTTGAACAAAACAAATTAATTTCTATTTAATTTAATTTTCAAACTAGTATTTCACTAAAATGTTTTGGTTGCTAAGCTAAAACTCAATATTTATTTTAAATTCCATTGAAATTGAGTAAAATTATTTTGTTTTAGAACATCCAAGTTATGGAAATTCCATGGTGCATTTTTTCAATTCAATTTTAAAGAACAGTAAAAAAAAAAAAAAAAAAAAAGCAAAAAACACTTTGCTTCAGCGTGCGAAATATGATCCAGAAAGAATGTCTGTCAATTTTATTTTTATTGTGCCATCAGGAGCGATATGAAATAGAAATCGCTTGATAGTCGTTAGTAACCATCAACCGATTTGAAGTTATTTCGAAGTTTTACTTTTAAGTAACTAGTTATAAAAAAAATACGTATCAAAATAAAACAAGTTCCCGATGCAGGTCAGTTACCAAGAAGGAGGCTCGATATTTTTTAGAAGCAAATAAGTGATAATAATTAAATAAAAAGTTTTAACTTTACAATATTTTTATGAGAAGGTTCGCTCGATTTGTCAACTGTTTTACTTTTTTCTTCCTTGTTATCGACACTTCTCTATCTTCCTTCAAAGTCAAAAGTTCAAAAATAAGACGCAATGAAAATAAAATACCGAACCTGCTCGGTGATCAATCTAAAAACTTTCATCTTTTATTTTAGATAAATTACTATACTTCGCACGCAAAATTCCTGGTTTGGTCCGCTCGCTGTTCTCGTGCCGTATTTGTCAAGCGGAGCGACTGTATTATTTTTTTAACCCCAAAATGCTATAACAAGAAATTTAAAGAGAGTAGAGAAAAAAAAACTAATTATTTTTTAAAAGAATCTAAAAGGAGAGAAAAGCTTGCAAAAGTATGCTTTTTTGTCTTTAAAAAGGCTTTTTTTGTTAAAAAAAACATTGGACTTGAAATTTCTTAGTTATATTTGGATATTAAAAAATAATGGAATTAGGAAATCCGGTGTGTGACGTCATCAAAACATGATATACAACTTTTCGTGACGTCATCATAACACCGGCATCTTGGTCGACTGCCAGAATAAGCCGTCAGTTTTCTTTAACATAAAGTCGTATATCGAATCATTTGATTCGAGTGACTTGTTAATAGCGAGAGTGAGAGAACAAATATACAAAAAACGTCCAGTTGCTCTTGGTTTACAATAGAGGAAAATACAAAAAGGAAACCTATGTACTCAAATTATTTCACTGTTTGATTAAAAATTCCTAACTACTGTCGCTACTTAACAATTCGCTGCTACCTCAGAAGACAAATTGTTCGGAAAGACTTACTTTTTTAACATAAGAAGCAATCATGGTGATCAAAGTATACATTTCAAGTGTTACTTGTAACAACCAGGTGAGAGGAACAAATCAAAAATAATCATTACCCTTTCTTCTTAAAATAATCGCGATTGAGGAGAAAAAAAAAAAAAAATTTTTGCTTGAGTAGTCAATTCTAGCTCAGTTACAATCAAATTAACTTATTTTTACCGTACATAATTAAGTGATATCCTTTTTCTTACGCTTTTTTTGTTTGTCCAAATTTTCCACTCATTCATCATTTATTGAAGAATATCCAGACACTAACTCAAATTGTTTTGTATCCATTATTATTTTCACTTTTTATTTTGTTACATTTTTCCTTCTTTCACTTTTGTACCATAAAACTTTTGTTTTTATACCTTTCCTCTTCTTATTCGTGTTGTCAATAGCAAGATTTTTCTGTTCGGAACGGCGATTGTCATTTCTTTTTTTCTTAAAAAGTTAGAAAACAAAACCATAAATAATCCATACAAATGATGACATTTACTGTTCACCACGAACATTATGAAGACAATAAGTCATTTCGTGGTAAATAACGATTTATTTTAGTTTCATGCAAAGAAAACGTTCCTTTTTTTTTTTTTTTTTTTAACATAACTGAACTGGCAGTATGCATTTTTAAATGTTGTCATATGAAATAGTTATTTTCAACTTTCTCTAAAAAGATAACAAAAAGCTCAATTTTGAAAAATTAATTTATTCAAAACCTAAAAAAAATAAAAAGCCAAATATTGAAAAATGAAGACGTTTACAATACACTTACTACACTAACTACTACAGACTACTAACTACTTATTACGTAATTTACATTGAAACTAATTAATAGCATGTTTTGTTTCTTTTTTTTTTATCATTTTTAGTTTTTATTTAAATTTTTGTTTAAAAATTAATCGAGCTGTCAGGATTTTTAATGGCAGTTGTTTACTTGGTTGTCACTTGTCATTCGCTTGACGTCTTTAAAATGTTCGTAAAAAAAGTTTTAAATGATTTTCAAATCGCCATCTTTGCGTATGACTGCGCATCATTTAGGACATTTTTCTGAAAATACCTTTTATTAAAATGTTTTAAATACAATGAACACTGCTGGTATTATTTTATTTGTTTTTTTTTATCTTTTAAGTTGATCACTAAAACATTTTCAAGGTTAGGGAGACGGACGGGTATACAAATTAGAAACTTTTAATTTTCATCAGTAAGGACTAAGGAGTGTATTTGTTTATAAATTAAGTAAAGAAACTAGGATTTTTTCCTGCTCCAGACATTTATTTATTTCTAAGACTTTCGCTATCTGTTCACTTAAAATAAATCATTAATGTTTTATGCCTTGTGTAACTGTAAGTGTAAAAACCTAAGTAATTCATTTTTTTACAGTACGCTTTTTTGTGTAATTAAAAACACAACTTGTAGGACACTTGCAAAAACGAAGTCTTTTTTTGTTTTTTATGTTTTACTTTAAACCCCCATTTCAGTTTTTTGATGTATTGTAAAGGTTTCATTATTATTTTTATTTTATTTTAATTTTTTCGATTACATTTTTTAAAAAATCTTCGGTGAATCCATAAAGAAACAAAACCACTTTTTGTTTCTGTGAAACATTTCTTCATGTCACTGAAGAGAAAAAATATTGAAGAAAAAGAACATTGTTTTTGCTTTTTTTGCATGAGATTCTGGCTTTTCTTAAAATAAAATGGCAGTAGAATGCCTACAAATAAAAACAAATAGTAACTTCTTTTTAATATTTTTGTTTTGTTTGATTGACATATGTTGGACACCATCTCTAGTTTCGTAGTTTTTCAGTGCTCCGTAAAAATAAGTACTACAAAATTATGCCACATGAACTTTGGTCATTCTAGCTAGCATCTTTTATTTTAAATACCAGCGTTTTACTTCTGCTGGTATTTAAAATAAAAGATGCTAGAAGATCCTTACCTTAAATGATTTTCTAGTTAAAAAAAAAAGCTAAAGCAGTAATCAATTATTACATTGTTTTAATTTTTTTCGATATGAAACGTGCTAAAAATATATTTGCTCCATCCCATTCTTTACGCACTTGGTATGCCTGTGTTTGGAAGTGTACTATGTTGCAATTCTACACGTACATGTGCTTCCAGACTATGTTGGTTTCGAGAGGAGAGGGTTCCTACCTACAGCTCAACTGCATAATAATGTTTACAGTTTTTACACTACAGTATTTTGAAAATACTATTTTTTCACAACTTTTAAAGAATCTTCTGATGATTTAACTAAAAAATATTACTTTTTTCTGAAGCATTGTGTATTTTAATTTATACTTCTACCTACATTACGATTTATTTTAAATTTGTTTTTTGGTAGCAAGTTAAAAAAAACAACTTGTTACACCTAAAAATAAATACGAAAAAGATATTCCAAAGATAATTGGGCCATAAGATTATATATCACGTTACATTTACAAGTAACTAAGATAGTGAGTATTTAATTCTTTGTACCGACTAAAAATAACCACGTTACTTAGCTAACTACTTTCGAGCAACTTTCAAGTATTTGTTCTCTTGTATTTTCACGCAGTATATGACATTGACATAGGAAGGCTCCGGAATATTCTTTTTTCATTTTTAATTACTGAGTCTGATTCCATTATTTAGAGTTGCTTAAACTAAACATAATGGAAACTTATGAATATATTTGTTACGCTTGTGTACTGTAGTGTAAACTAAATGTTTTTAAAAAATTATAAAATGAAATTGAAATATAATGAAAGTTTCATAATTTCATTTCGAATGAAACCGTGCTGTGTTGATTTTTTTGTGAAAGTAATTAAAAAAGGAACAGCAATTAAAAATGTTATTATTACAATATTGGATTCATTAATTATTTTAACATTATTTTTCTCTTTCACACAATATCTCTCTGTGCCATATGTTCCTTCCAAGCTTTCCATAATTTTCTGTCCTTTCTTTGTAGTTTGTAGCTCTTAATTTTATCTTTTTGCTATTTCCTCTAAAACCCTTGCTCTGTCATCCATTCACTAAAGCTCGCCATGTAGATTATGTGTTATTTTCCTCTGTCTCTCTTGCTTTCAATTCGTTCTGTGACTAAAATTTTCCAAGCCCTCTTTCCTCAATGCGCTCTAGAAATTTCAACTGTCTAAGTCTCCTTTTTGTTTCCATTGTCTCTAGAACTTCGTTGTTGCTCACACGTAGGTTATTCTCAGTATAAAACCAACTTTTCAAAATTACCACATGAGTGATACTGATAAGTGATAATGAATCAAAATTCTACGTTTCAATTTGTGATTTAGGGATAGAATATGAAGTATTTCATTTTTAGACTGAAGAAGTGTATAATGCAGTATTTTTGGACAATATATTTCTGTGCCTTCCACTAATATGTTACATTCTGTGCTTTTTAGAAGCTAGCAACAGACAGAAGAGTATATAGACCAGGACCTTATAAACAACCAAGTTTTACTTTTTATTTTTCTAGAATAACTAAAATATTTAATCTCAGAACTTCAGGATATGTTACATATTTTTATGTATATTAACACCAAAAATTTGATCGCTGATAGTGCTTTATGAGTTTATTTCATTAAAAAAAATCGTTTTTTTTTTTTTTTTTTTAACCCCCCCAAATGATATTCCTTGGGAAGCTAAGTCCTACTTGTGCTGAATATATGCTCTTGTTCCAAGTTTGGTGTTCAGCCTGTTTCCTTCCCAGTAGAATCATTAATTTATCTTTCTTTGGGTAGTAAGGTCTCTTGTGATACTGACAGTTATGTTAGAATGGGGAACCTATTACCTATATCATACAGACTTGAGTAGTGAGGAACAAATGTATTTATATATAAATAGAACATTAATTTACATTAAATTGAATTGATTTTAGTTAGTATCTAAGACAAAAATTTTGTTCACAAAAATATTGAACAATGACAGTCTTAAAATGAATGTACATTTTTCACCCCCACATCCAATGAAAGACCATAAGAAAAATGTCATTAAATGGTTATCAACTAATGTCATCAGAAAAGTTCATTCTTAACCTGAAAATTGGCAATATTCCCAATGTTTTTTTTTCCCTAAAGGATGAAAAGTATGTCTGTACAAGAGAAAAAGACAATTGTATTTTAACCCACAACTTCATTTTTAAAATTTTTTTTTTTTAATTTAAAAACATTCTTAGTTCTTACAACAAAAATATTCTTTAATTTTTGAAAACATTTTTTTTTTTTTTTTTTTCAAGATAAAAGTAAACAAATGAGAATGATTTCGTTTTGGGAAATGCATAAGCCTACTTCCTTTTTTGTAAACCATTTCTCTAAATGCTATGACGTAATTTAAAATTGTTGATTTGTACTTGTAGATACTTTGTAATGTTAATTTGACTTAACATTTTTCTCTGCATGTACACACACACATGCACTGAAACAAACACAAGTTTTATTATGCAAATCAGTGTTTTCACCATAACATTGATATTAACCGCCTGATATTAGTAAACTTTTCTGAAAATTTTTATGAAAGCAATATATTGCATTAAGTTTAGATTAATACAGATATTCTTATTAAAAATATTAACTTGTTTGGGGTGTTAGGCTTTATTATGCAAATTTTAAGTGTATATTATTTTGTAGCAAATAAAAAGGGCTAAGATTAGCATGTGCTGATTGTTAGAAATAGGCAGAAAACTCAACTGAAGCATTTTATGTCACTCATGCCAATGACTTCACTATATATTATATAAACTTGAACTGAGTTCATCAGGCTGTAGGATTTTTACCTCTGTGGAGTAACACGCTTACTTCCAAAAAGCACTTGACAATTGTTGGTTGATTCATAACAATTCATGTTGCATTAGATAATGGTTTGTTTTGCAGCAGTTGGTGGATTGTGTCATGGTAGACTTGATATTTGTTGGTTGGTAGTTCAACTTATGAAGACCATGGTTTGCATTGTCAGTCTTCTTTTGATGCAGCTTTCCACTCATCAGTAATGTATTTGTTACTTATAAGTAAATCCAAAATATATTGGCTAGAGAAACATATTTAAATAATATAAAATCTCATATACCTGAATAGATTATTCTATTACATGTTAATATGAGCTCCTTGAAATTCTATAACTTTCATCAATCCTTCATCTAGTGATTAATTTCCCAGAGTTCTTCTTTGCTTGAATATTGTTTTCTAATCTCATATTTCTTTCCTACTAAATCACAAATTTTCTATTAGATTGATAATTGAAGAGGTTAGGGGCTGTTCCATTAACCTTTGAGCAAAGTGTGTTAGCTTTGCAAAATATAAAGGAGCATTATCTATTAAGTATTATTATATTCTTAAAACTTAAAATTTCTTGGCTCTAACATGAATTACTCAGAAAATATCTAAGAAATTATAATAATTCTCTGCATCTATCCTTATAGCTTTGAAGGGTCCTATACTTTTATTGAAGACATTATGAACCCAAAACATTACTCTCTTCTAAGTTATGATGATTATTTCCATCAAGGACTTAGCCAAGCCATCAAGTTCATCCATCCTTTACTAAAAATTATTGTTGAGAAATCCATTTTCATAAACTTCCTTGCTCATTTTACACATTTCTCTTTGTGATATTTACTTAAAGGTGGTAGTTCAGTTGCTTTAATATCTCTAACATTACTAACATTTTGCATGCATAATACAAGGGAGTGCTGAAAAACCCTATATCTGATGTTTACTCAGTGGGTTGAACTGAGACCTTTTCAGGTTCCTCTTGTACTTAGGGAAATGGACTCCAATATATATTCTCTTTATAGAACCTAGAAAAATTTATCAACAAAAGTTAATGGTAATTAACTTTTGTTGATTATTTTTCTAGGTTCTATAAAGTGAAATGGAAAGAGAGAATAAAAACACTTGCTCATGCTAAAAATGCAATAAAAAGCCTTAAAAGAAAACTTTGTATTTTACTTATGAAAGTGTAAAAATCATCTGTCTTTTTTTCTCTGTGTCAGAGATAAGGAAAATTCATTTAAATGCCACTTTGAAAGTTTTATTTAGTCCATTATTAGAACACTTTCAACTTGAAATTTCACATTTCAAAATATCCTATATTTAAAAAATGTTTAATTAAAAATGGATCAGTAGGTTCTAACAGCATATTTTTTTTTAGATTTCATCACTGTTACATTATTTATAGTTAAAAATGATGCAAATAGTGATTATCAAAGAAATGTCTAATTTATTTCAACAAATGTTTTTTTATTTTATTTATTTTTTTTTTTTTTATAAGTTTAACTAAAGCTTAAATCTCTTTTGCTCAGTAAACTTGATTTTATAATCTTCATTTCAAACTAATTTTTTGTTCATAATTATAACCAAAAAAGCCCTTGCTATTTTATTTTGTGTGGGAATAAGTGATTATTGATACACCAATGAGTATGCCAGGAAAGTGGTGGGGGTGGAATTGGTAGCATTGCTCTTGACCAATGCAGGTGTGTTGCACACACACACACACACACACACACACACACACACACACACACACACTAGTTATAGCTTGAGCAGCAGCATGGAAACATGGCTGTGTCAAAGCAGGTCAATTGGAGTTGTCTGTTTTATATCTTTAAGGTGGGCTTGTCTGCAGGTGTATCAAGTTACCAAATGCCTCAAGCCATGCCTTTGGGTATAATGCTGTGAGGAAACCAATCACTAGACATTGGTTCTGGAAGTTCAGGTCTGGAGATCTGTCCCTTTGAGATGAACCTTGCAGTGGCTGGCCGCATATCCTGGATGATGAGGTGTTGAAGGCAGCCATAAAGGAGCCAAACCTGTGGTGTACTTGTCAAATGCTTCCAGGTTTCTGATGAAAGTCAGACTTCACCTGCACCACATAGGGAAGCCAAAAAGCAACGATTGACAGCCTGTTTTTCGTTGCTTTCTTGGCATCAGAACATACCCATATTTGATTGAGTGTTCATCAGTGACAAAAAGTGGGTCCTGTATGATACTTCCAAGCATGCTACCCATTAGTTGTCACCACAAGACCACTTTTTACACCCACACAGGATCATGCTCTCTATCTGCTTGACTAGTTCATAAGTGGTGCACTATAAGCTGCTACCAATGGGCCAAACCATCACTGTGGACCTTGCAGTAGTTTGAATTTGTGCAATAGGCACTGAAGCAGAAGGATCCCACATTGTTTAATCACAAGGGTGTACTGTTCTTCCATGACAATGCCAGGCCTCATATGGCGTGGGTGGCCAAGGATACCGTATTGCGATTTGGCTGGGAGACACTGTCATCCATCTTACTTCCTAGATCTGCACCAACAGATTACCAACTCTTTCATTCCCTGGACAATGACCTTGGTGGGAAATCCTTTGCAAATGAGGCAGACTTGTGGCAGGCACTCACAAACTTCTTTTTACTGTCAGGGCATTGCACAGCTGGAGGCACATTAGCAAAAGGTTTTGGATGGCAATGGGGATTACTTTGAGGACTTCTTTAAGTTATTGTATGTCAGATTTGACTTATTTCTTTAAGTTCATTGTAGATTTGATGTATTTTTTTTTTTTTGTAATAAATCAAAAATGGTAAGGATGTTTTTGGTTACCTTGTATGTTTGCTTCTTTGGAATTATAAGTTTTAATAAGAGTAAACCTATAGATTTAGAGATTTGGAAACAATGAGCTATCAGACATTTACTTCTCTGTTTTTTTTTTTGTTTTTTTTTTAATTTATTTATTATAGTTTAAAACTTATTGCAAAGAATGAATTTGTTAGTGGAGAAGAATTGTTACTTTGTGAAAGGAATATTTATTAAACAAGTAGAATCCACCTTCAAATGGGGGTTAAGATGCAAATTTGAAAAAAAATAAATATAGGAGGGAATTCAGAATATTTTTGGCTCAACTAAAAAGCCCTCCAAAATCAAAGAAAAACATAATTTAGATAGTTTCATCAAATAGTGTATTTAACCATAATAGGTGATTTCTCACATAACTGCAGCAAATTTATTTAGCTGAGAAGTTATTGAAAACATGACAAAATGTTCTTGTAAAAGAAATTATTTACTGAACAATTCTTGTCCTCTGTACAGTAGTTAATGTTTAGTAGCTAGCAAAAAAAATCTACTTCTTACCTAATGAATGAAATATGAAGAGGGTATTGGGGTTTGGGTGTGTTTACCAAGCTGCTTGAGAGACACTTCTGAAAGATGGCTTTGGAAGTTAGCAGTGGAACAAAAATTGGCTTATTAATCTTAACTATTCTGTTCATGCATGTCTATCAATTTTTATTTTTTGAATATGTATGTAGAGGGCTGAACAGTTCTTGACCTGACTAAGAAGACCTTCCCAAAAGGAATAAATGCATTTGGTGAAATTGTGATTGTTTAGGTTGAGAACTTTTTGACACTTCTGTGTGTGTGTGTGTGTATTTTCCTTAGTTTAATTTTACTTATTTATTTAAATATACACACATGTTCAGCTTTCACTATTTCATACCATACCACCATTTGGAAATATGGATATTTTTTTGTTTTGTCATCATGATTAAATAAAATTATTAAAAAAAAAATTGTTCACATCAACATTTAATTATATTTTTGGTGGTATAACCCATGATGATGTTAATGAGGGTAAAGAATATTTCTTTAAGTTCATTTTTTTTTTTTTTTTTTTTTTTTTTTCATATTAAATAAAAATTTATTGTGTATATAAATGTGCATGTGTACATGTTTAACAATTCCTGTCCACCTCTTCTGTTAATAATTTTGAATATTTAAAACCAAGCAACACTTATAGATTTTGCCTATTATAATAGGAGGTGTGGTCAAAATGGCACTCCATTGATTAGGAAGGAATAAAACACTATGAAGTCAAAAAAATTGAAGCATGTTTAGTTGAAACGGTGAAATATTTTGAGGTGTTATTCATGCAAAATTAAGTTCAATAAATAAGGATTTAGCAAAATAAAATTAATTTGAAATTTGCTTTTATATTTTAGGACACCCTAATTTCAAGGAAAGTGAATAAGAGCATCCATTATTTTGATTATTTTAAAATCTTTAAATTCTTATAATTGTCATCTCTTTAACTTTTAACATTTCTGCATGATTCAGGATAGTTTATATGTTGAAATATTAAAAAATTTGAAATCATATATATATATATATATATATATATATATATATATATATATATAATCATATTTTCATTTAAGCAGGTTTAGTTAAATAATTTAGACATATTATGCCAATTTATTTTAGTTTTAATCCTTTCAAGTCCACAAATTAATTTTATGGTTGCTGTAGATAATCAAGAAAAATACCAAAATTTTCTTTCAAATAATTTTTATTTTTCCAAGTAATTTAATCTCACCTTCATCTATGGATGTGTATACAGTAGCTCCATAAATTCAAAATATTTTTTTTGCTGTTTTTTTACAGCCACTAAGAAATTAATTCATGGACTTGAAAGGATGAAAACTTATATATATATATATATATATAAGAGAGAGAGAGAGGGGGTTTGTAAAACTGCTAGTAAATGTTTCCTCCAAACATGTAATTATCAGATTGTTAGACAACTAATTCCAAAGCTATGTACCTCAGCTGACATAAAGGTAACTATTATGTAATTTTTTTTTTTTTCTTCACTTGACAAGTCATCAATCTGGAGGTAACGCAAATTGTACTTACTTACATATCAACATTTTAATAGTAATTTTGCTGGTCAAACTCCTTCATGTTGGGTAATAGTTAACAAGGTTAATTTTGTTGATCGTTACTACTAAGTAGTGACTTTGATTCTAACTGGATACCCCATACAAAAAATTCAACATTAAACAACCCAAAGCTGTAGAGTAACTATTTTCACCCTCATCCTGGAACCATCTGAAAAACAACTTTAATTGTTCTGAAAAAACTTTAATCATTAGGAATTCTGGTGAACCTTCTGACCCACTGAATTATGCTATTATTAATCTTTTACCATTTTGGTAAAGTACTAGTGCTCTAATCAACTCCAAATTGCTTGAGCATCTCACTTTTCACTCATGACCTTCTTTTGGATAAACACTATGGCTTTCATTTCTCTAGTCCTACCATTGATGTTTTAATGGCTATTACTGAATTTCTTTCTCAAGAATTAGATAAGAACATCAAGGCTCAGGCTTTGGCTTTAGATGTCTCAAAGGCATTCAACAGATTTTGGCATTCTGACCTTCACAAACTCAAGAGTTACCTTGTCTCTGGATGAATATCTGGCAATTCAACCATTCTTAACAAATCATGCAATGAAGGTCATGTTGAACGGACATACTTCTAGATCATTTTACATTAATGTAGAAGTTCCCCCAGCACTCTATCCTTGAACTTACATTGTTTCTTAACTTCAACAACCTCTCCAATATCATCAGTTCCCAACTAGGAATTTATACTGATGGCACAACTATTTACTCTTGTCTTATAGTAAGTCTGATATGTCTAATAAAGTAAATTTGGCAGCTGTTCTTGAAAAGGACCTCCAATTTGTTAACTGGGGCAAGAAATGTCTTCCAAATGAAATTGCTATCTTTTAGCAATCTTAGAGAACTATCTTTGCTTTTCATCATCATGGCTGATGCTAACCTCCTTAGAGCAGCTTATTGCGTCTTCTCAGTCTCAAAACATGAATCAGTGGAATGATTATATTGAAGCAATAGCTGGATCTGTTAGTAGGAAAGCCAGTTCATATCTGGTCTGGGGCTCTTGCTAGAGAAAAAGCACCATGATACAATTCACTCTGCAAGGAATTTGGAAATGGCATGCTGTACTGCTTGGCATTCACACCAGAAGCGCCAATAAAACATATCGGTGTTGGGTGTCAATCTAAGGACAGTGCAGAGGATTTGGAAAGATTTGGATGAGTCTAATGGGTCAAGAGAGTGGCTGCTGGAAGACCCTATGTCTGGCAACAGGACTTTGCACCATACCACACTAGCAAGAGAACCCAGTCTTGGCTATCAGACAATTTCTGTAACCACATCACCCCTTACACTTGGTCACCTAACTCCCCAGACTGCAATTCCATTGATTATTATGTGTTGAGAGAGAGACCAGCAGAACTCCTTGTTGCACCAAAGATGAACTGAAGGGAAGGATTATGGAAGCATTCACCAATTTAATCAAGGAGGCCGTCCAGAAGAGTTGCAGGAGATTCTGAAGTCATCTAGAGGCTGTGGTTGAAGCCAATGTGGATTTGATTGAATAAATTTACTCTTTACTATTTCAAGATATCTTTGTGTAATTTTGGTAAATATGTCTGTGATGAGATGTCAGTGTTATTTTCATTTTAGTTTAATTTAGATGACAATTTATCCATTGTACCCTGTATATATCTTGAGATTCTTGATAAAATCCAAAGAAGGGTCTGTAATGTAATCACTCCTGACCTATCATCTCACTTTCTCACTGCCATAATGTGGCTTCTCTCTCTTTCTATAAATATTTTTTGGCAATTATACTGATGAGCTTTCCTCCTGCATAAATTTAAGTGTACTACTAGATTGGCAACTGGGTTTCACCATTTTACTGTTGAAATAGTTAGATGTAACCATAAGTTCTTTTCTGTTAGTTCTCATCTGAGGAACTCTCTTCTGGTTTCTTGCTTCCCTGCTACCTATAGAATTTTCAAAGATTAAAAATGTGACACCAATTGCCATTTTCTATCTTCCTGAATCCTGTTCTTTTATTTCCCTTTCTCCTCACTAAAGTCTTCTCATTCTCTATTACTATCAACAACCCCTTGCATCTTAGTGGCATTATTGCTTTGCTTGGGGTGACACGATTAAAAAAACAAAATCATCCTGAAATGAAAATGTTTTTGTTTTTTAAGATTATCATTTATAGTTGTTAATTGCATAATAAAGACACCACTAAAATTATTAAGAAAATAAATATTTATTTTGATCCATTCAGTCTTTAAAATGTGATCTCTATGCCCTGCAGCCACTAGTCCGCAATTTTCCTTGGGTCATATTGCTAAGCAGGAAGGTTATTAATGGGAATTTGCAGGAAGCGGTTGAAAATTTCATTTAAAAAGCAGCACCTCCAGTCTAACATTATTCTTGTTGTGCTGAAGAAACCGCATTTACAGCATGAGGAGCTCATTGGGAGCACAAAACTTATGTCTATGACAATCTTCATCTGTTGGAACTGGTTGTCTATCCACTTACATCCTGAAGGCATTGCTACCACTGCACCTTACAATCAAGGTGCCTGTAGTACCAGTTAAGGGTAAGTTTGAGCTCAAGCCATTTTTACCTTAATGTCTCCATTGATTAACAAGACTCTAATATTAAATGGAAATGTTCCATAAAGACATTCAGTGGTGCTAAATGTTGCTAGCTTCTGGCCAATTGGGCATTGAATCACATGGAAATTATCTTCAGAACATTAGTCTCCAACTTCTGAAAAGACATGACTTGAAAGAAGCTGTTTATGATGCAAAGCTTGAAGGCAGTAGCAGCTTTGGCCCTTTTGATCTGGACACCCTTATCTCGGGATCCACATTTTATCTCCATTGATTGAAAAATTTCATCTGAGCCTACTCTTTGTATAAAATTATAATCTGTGATATTTTTTTTCTTGCTTGTAGACCAATATAAATATTAAGCATTTTTGAATTTCTTCAATATGTAATTTTAAAAGTAGAGAAATATCATTTGATCACCTTAAGGACATTTTGAATAATTTTTAAATTATCATAGATTTTGTTACAAAAATTCTTTATAAAAATTAACTAATTTGTAGTAAGCTACTTATTTTTTTAAATTTTTTTAAAATATTTAACTATTTAAAAAGTCTTTTTGACAGAATTTCCAAAATTTATTTATTTTTGGTACAGGTTATAGTAAAAATTAAAAATTTTGAAAAAATTAAAGTTTTAAAATGAATAAATGTGAAACCAATAGTAAATTATTCGCTTTAAAAAAAATCACAACTTTATTATTTAAACATTTCAGTTAACTTTAATAATTTTAGATTCTTTACACTCTTATTAATTTTCATGCTCAGTAACTTTCTCATACTTTAAGAATTGTACTCTCTGCATTCATTTTCTATAAAAAGAACTTTTATTTTTACAATAATTTTGATCCTGTGTAAGGCCCAAGGGCCACTCGAGTTAGAGGGTTACAGAGTAAGAGGTACAGTTTGTGGGGAACCCTAGACTTAACAGGTTAAGAATGCAGTGATTGGGGAAGCATCTTCTTGGAAGTCTGGTGCCCCTACCATATATACATTCAACTCTCCCGTCATATTCGACGTATGAGGGTCAAGCAGCTCAGTTCCTAGGAACTGACAGCCAGACACCAACACATGTGATTTGATTATAGTGGTGGAGGTTTTGTGCAGAATCATCCACACTTTTTGAAGAGCCGAATACAGAGACCTGGTGCACTACGTGCCACAAGGTCCCCAAATGACCCTCTGCAAGTTTTGAATTCAGAGTTGTCCTTCTACTGGACTAGATGCTATCCAAGGCTATAGAACCTAGCCTCTCCTGCTATTTACCCATAGCTGGAGGGAGAAGAAGAGGATTCATACCTTTCCCAAGAGTATTAGCACGTGAATGTAATGGATTTGACTGGAATTCAAACTCAGCTCTCTGATTCTATCTATTACTCCACCATGCCTCCTCATGCCATATATATATATATATATATATATATATATATATATATATATATATATATATAATGGCATGAGGAGGCATGGATTCTTGATAAAATCCAAAAAAGGATGTTATCAGTTCTATCTTGGCTTCAGCTACTTTCCCATCACCATAACATGGCTTCCCTCTGTATTTTCTATAAATATTTTCATAGCAATTGTTCTGATGAGCTGTCCTCCTTGTTAATTTGACCACATGAATTTAAGTGTAGTGCTAGATTAGCAACTAGGCCTCATTTTACTGATGCAATAGCTATAGATTATGCAGTGATTTCTCCTACAAAGGGGGATGCAGGTTCGATCCCTAACCTAATCTAAAAAGCAAAAACATTTTAATTTCGTTTCTTTGGATTTTATCAAGAATCTCAAGGTCTGAACCAACTTTCCTACCAGCAAACCTAGCTATTGCTTCAATATAATTATTCCACTTCATCTCAGTGGAAAACGTGTAACTGAGAAGTTACTTTCCTGGAGGTTAGCTTCAGCCATGATGATAAACAGTCAAAATAATTCTCTAAGTTGGCTAAAAGATAGCAGGCTCATTTTGGCCCCATTTAACAATTGATTGAAGGTCATTTTTAAGATTAGCTGTCAGTTTTACTTACTATTAATGAGTAAATGGTTGTGCCATCAGCATAAATACTGAGTTTATAACGTCAGAAAAGATGTTGATGAAGATAAGTAGGTCCAAGAATAGAGCCCTGGGGGACACATGCATTAATGATCCAGAAGAGTCGCCATTCAATATAACTTTCATTACACAGTTTAAGAAGAATTAGATCAAATTGAAGTCACAGCCTGAACTTTGCCATTTTTTATCTAAAACTTGATTGACTCTTTTAGTGATAATCTTTAACACCATCTGTTGACCTAGAGATGTAAAACCATATTGTTTGTATATTATATACTAGTTATTAAATTTTAAAAATAGAGTAATGGCTTTCCCAGTATTACTTATATTCAAATAAATTTTGAATTGCAAAATGTTAAGATAATAAAAAATTGAAAATAAGTTTATTTGAACTGGTTTGGAAAAATTACATTAATTCTGGACCTTTTGGCATAATTCTAATCTATTTTAGGTTGCTCAGAAAAATGTTTTAAAGATGTTTCAGAAGCCATATTAAAGTGGTTTCTTTTTGTTTTTTTTCATTTTATTTTTGTCCTCCTGTACAGTGTAGATATACCCACTGACCTGAATATTTCTCAAACTACTACAGAAATATGTAATTTAATTCTTGACTTTTCATTTTTGCTAATATCTGAAATCTAAGTTATGTTTCATAAAGAATTTTCTAAACTTATCATTAGGAAAGTTTTTTTTTTTTTCCACTTGTTTTCAACTCTGTTACAGAATATGCTAAGGAGTATCTGCATGTACACGATACAAAAGGTTATAATTGCATTTTTTTTATACTTTGTCTTAATTCAAGAAAATAGTTAAATTACATTAAATTAAAATTATGACCTACAGAAATGACAAAGCATCTTGCAATGTATTTTTTCTGTATATTTACTTATTTATAAATTTAATAGATGCTTGAGAAAAAAAGAAAATCTTGCCATAAATATAACAAAAATACAAAAGTCTCATAAGTCTTACAATAGCATAAAATGTAAGTTTAAGTGGTTAGTCACTAGAAATGCACTTCTAGAAACTGAAGTTATTAAATCTTTATCAAGTTTTTACATTTTTTGTAGCTGTAAATACCTTTTTATCTGTTTCAAAATAAACCATGCATGGAATTTGTACAAATCTTTATGGTTTTATCTTTTTTCTGATTTCTTATTGCTATCCACACCATAAGCTAAAATTCATTGTGATAGTAGGCTGTAGGTGATTCAAACAAAATTGCTGGTTTAGTTGTCCCCATCATCAGCTACTGTTCAAAACAAAAAATCTCTATTTTTGTTTTGTCTGTCCACAGAATATTTTTCCAAAAGTATAATAGATTATCCAGTACTCTTTGGCAAAATTCAGTCTTTCCTTTTTATGTCTGTAATGCAGTTTCCCTTGGTCTTTACCCATAAAACCATGCTTAGTTTAGTGTGTGCTTTATGGTATTTGATGAAACCACTGTCAGATTGTTTCAGGTTTTTGAATATTTTACAAAGTGTTTTTCCAACCTTCAAATACTTCTCTCATCTATTCTATGCTTAGTAAACTTTTTAATAACATTTGCCCACTGTTGAAACTGGGATAACCAAGATCCTTGGAGATGGTCTTGTACCTTTTAGAGGTCTTGCGCTTACTTATAATAGTACATCTGATGTTCTTGGGTAGCTCCTTTGACTTTATCATTGTGACAAAAGAATCAGGGAATAATATGTGATGTCATCATTCATTGACTAATTCCTATCATGTAGTTACTGACAGTTTATCAAGGTTGATTATAATTCCTTATTTACCACAGTTGAATCAAAATGTTTTTTATCGATTTTTTTTTTTTTTTTTTTTTTTTAAATTTCTTTTAAAGGGTGCCAATGCCAGCATTGCAGCAATCTTTCAGTTTTTCTATTCTTTCCTCATTGCTTTTTCTTAAACTTGTTCTTTTATCATCTATTGTCCTTTATCAACCATGAGTTGTTAAAAAACCAAAGCTATTTCACTAGATTTATTTATTTTTTTTTTTAAGGAGATATTCTACATTATGTACTGGAATTTCATGGTGCCAATAATTGTAACCAGGACTGATTATTTATATATATATATATATATATATATATATAACATGAAAGATAAACTATTAAAAATAATTTTCTTTAAAGATGGGAGATACTTAAATTATGCAGATATACATAAGTACATCAATAAATCTGTAGTCTGATGATGAAAAAGTTACTTTACACCAGTATTTTTCAACATAATCTCCTCCATTTAAGTCAGTGGTGAATATTAATCACATGGTCAAACATTATGCAATGAAAATTTCTGATCAACTTCAGCTGTGGACATATTAGTTCACTTCTATACATCCCTTGTATAATATGGGGGATGCTGAAAATATGAACAAGCATCAAATTTATTTTTTAAAATCTTTTCAAAGTGCTTCTTGGTTGAATCATGAACTTTTCAGCATCCTTTCATATTAAGGGTTGTATTTCTTTTAATCATTTCACCCCAAGCAAGGTGATAAAAGCTACTAAGATGTAAGGGGTTACTGAGAGTGAAAAAATAAGGACAATAAAACAAAAGATGATTGACATTGCATTTAAATTTTAAAAAATCTTAGTTGACAGGAAAGCTGGAAGAACTGTTAGCATAGAACTTACAGTTACATTTAGTAATTTCAACAGTGAAATTATGAGATGTAGCTGCCAATCTAGTACTGTACTTAAATTTGCATTGGTGCCAAAGAGGAAAACTCATCAGAATAATTACCATGAAAATATTTATAGAAAAGGTCCAAGGAAGTAGTGTTATGGTGGTGAGAAAGTGACTGAATCTGAGAAGCCAGGTCAGGACTAATAATATTGCACATTCTTCTTTGGATTCTGTCAAGAATCTCTATATATGTACCAGAAACACCAGACCAGATATGGACAGAAATATTTGCATGAATAAATGAATGGTAGACATGTAAATATGTAAGATTGTCTAGCACAATATATTGAGCTGACTTTCTTTAGCAGCAGACTTAGCAATTGATTCAATATAATCATTCCATTTCATGTCACTGGAAAACGTGAACCAAGAAGGTACAGTGAGTTGCTCTCCTGGGACCATGCTAATAGAAGGCAAAAAAGGTTCTTTAAAATAATTAATAAGTTTTTTTTAAGGCATTAAAGTTAGCAAGACATTTCTTGTCCCAGATAACAATAGATTGAAAGTCATTTTTGAGATCAACTACTATTTTAATTTTATCAACTTACTATTAAGATAGTAATAAATAGTTTTGTCATCAGCATACAGTCAAGAACTGGGAAGGTTGTTGATGAAAATATGGAAGGTCCAAGAATATAACCCCGAGGGGACATTTGCATTAATGCAGAAAGTTTTAGAAAAGTGTCCTTTCAAGACAACTATTATTATGTGATTAGATAAGATAGATTGAATAAATCAAGAAATCAACCAAAAATATCATAACCTTCAACTTGTGAAGAAGACCTTCATACCAAACCCTCTCAAATGCCTTCTAGATATTTAAAGCAACAGAGTTTAGAGAGAACAGGAAGCATTTCAGGAGGACTATTGCAGGGATACCATTTTATCTTAATAGTTTGATTAATGTTATTAATGATGACGATAGGTATTTTTCATTGGCCAGCTTATCTTTACTTTGGAGATTGATATTGTGGACATTGCTTACCTAGAATGTATCTGTTCTATACAGTACACTTGCTTTTTACCTATAGTTTTCTTTGTTTTAAGTAAACATTTTTCTAATTGGTACTTACAAACTGTATTGAATTTCCAGTGACACTGTTTGCTGAGAAGATCCGCCTCCACTGTTACTGCTTTAGTCTTAGTAGTCACATGTGCCATTTTCTTTCAACCAGTCATGCTATTATATTATGTACCTATTTATTTATTTTCTTGTTTGTTATTTGACTGTCTTGGAAATTGACAATAGCAGAGCTGTTGATAAAAAAATGTCATTAGTAGTCTATAAATTAACTTACCTTGCCATAACAGTGGCTTTAGGTTTAATGATAAATACATTCCTGTAGATAATAGACTTCTATGCTCCCATTTGTACCATACTTCTAAACTGCATCAGTGGTTCTTGGCTTTAATCATACTAAGATTTTTATAGCATATAAGTTAGTAATTTTTATGTCCCTCTTTTTTTTTTTTTTTTTTCTTTTTTTTTAATTGTTCACCCAATACGGAGCCCAAGAGCAACTAAAGCTAGGGGATTGTTGAATGAGTTTGTATAAGCACAAGAGAATGAAGTAAAAAGTGCAGCTCATGAGGATATGTCGGATAATTGTTGATTTTGTTGATTTGAAGATCATAGTGATCAGGGAAGCATTTTTTCAGGAATCTTCCACAAAGTAACAGTTCTTGTGAAAAAACGGAGTGGAACTTCCTCTTTACCAATGGAATATAAAGGGAATAATGGGGGATTCCACCCTGTCTAGATAGTATGAGGAGTTCTAACTGTAAAGGTTTTAACTGTTGGAACTAAAGAATGTTTGTCTGAAACATTTGACATGGAAATAGTGATAGTAGCAAAGGGCTTGCAACATTTTTTTTTCTGTGAGGAAAGAGGTTGTAGGGTGGAAAATAATTCATCACCCATAAGGCCACGTAAATGATTGTGAACTCTGTTAAGGCTGGAAAGTGAAGATTAAACAGTGCTAGTCCAGATATGGCAGCAATATTCCATTTTTGGTCTGATGTGACACTTTTAATGATAGAGCATTATAAGAAGAGTCAGGTATTTTCTGGAGTGGTACAAGAAACTGAACTTTTTTCCAGCCTATATAGTAATAGATCATATATATGTTCCACTTGAGGTCTTGAGTGAGCTTTAGTTTGTCTATTAACATTAACAGGCCTCAATGAAAATATAACCGTTCCTCATGACTGGAGAAAATTCACTGGGGACCAGATATTTTAAAATCTGAATAGTTTCTACAATGAGAAAAGTAATTGTAGGAAAAAAAAGTTTGGTAAGTTTTTTCATGGGTATATGAACACTATGGTGCCACTCTGTTGGATTGCTTTTTACTCTAATGATACCTTTATCTGGCATATATCAGTGATAATTAGTCACCCACTTTTCTGTAATGTTTTAGCTCCATACGAAGACATGCATGGTCTGATTGTATGAAAACAGTTATATTTATCTTGTAATATGTTTTAAGTAGCTTTCTTCTGGCTACTCTAATAATGTATATGTTAAAGATATATTGCTATTTTCTATCTCATTTTGGATGTATGCTGCCATTTACAGTAGATTATTTCAAATCAATTTGAATGAAACAGTGATTTTTCCTTTATTAGTGAATTATGATCATACAAATGAGTTTGAAGGTAGAACTGCCAGTTTTTATTCTGTTTGATGCTGGGTAATTCACTCTTTGTATTGACCAATTTTTCTTCTATTTGTGAAGTAATTATGTAATTGTTTATTTTATACCTTTTATATTGAGTAATTGTCAGTAGGTAATTTTTTTAAAGTCAGATCTGAGTAAAATAATGTTTGTTTGTGAATTTAATATATTTCTTTCATAATTACCACTTGAGAGAAGCAAAAAAAAATCTTTCATTGCTACTTGATAGATCACGTTTTTTTACAGCATAGCATTGACAGATCTTAAACTTTAAATTATGTTCCTTTTCATTTACTGAATATTGTTTTACTTTATCATTTCACCCCATGCAAGTCTGTAAAGCCACTAAGATACAAGGAGTTACTGAGTGGGAAAGAATAAGAGAAAAAAAAAGAGAAACATTATTAAAGAGCAAGAACAATAGAACAGTAATCAAGAAGACCATGGATAATGATTGACATTGCATTTAAATTTTTGGAGATGAAAATTGGCTGGAAAAGCATGGAACTGGAAGAGTTCCACAAGCAAGAAGTATGAGAAAAGAAACTGTTAGTAGAAAAATTATATTTTCTAAATATTTCCATTTTATTTTGTAATGCATTTAGTATATCACTTGTTTATAACTTAATCTCTTTTATTGAATTCCATTTTCAGCAACGCAAAAACCAACACACAATCCTAAGCAAATTGCAAGCAGAAAAAGTTGACTTCATAAAAATTGATGTTACTGATCCAAAGCACAATCAGGAAAAACTGCATATGCGAGAGCTCAGTAAATCTCGGAAGGAAGGAACATTTGCTGTGCCACCTCAAATTTTCAATGACTCTGAATACTGTGGGGTAAGTTTTGAAAAGGTTATCACATTAAATTTTCTTTGAGTAAAAAAGAAAAATACAAACAAATGTAACTGAATTTTTCAAGTGTGTGGAAACATTTGTTGTCCGCTAAAAGAAAATAGTGCAACAGTGTTTGTGTCTATATGACAATTTCTTGTCATGTAATTTAGACTTCTGAATTGACAGGAAATGACAAGAGACTTATTTAAAGCAAGAATAAATATTTATTCCAGTTGAATAATTGCTTAGAAAATGAGTTTGGGAAATTGGGGTGCCTATATTTGCAAGATTTTTTTTATAGCACAAGTGGAGCTGATGCTTAGCATTCAAAACTAGTTAGTGGATTTCTATAACTTTGAGAAGGACCATTAGTATTCTAAATATTGTTTAGACAATTGCACCCAGTCTTCCTATACTTGATGTTGTTAGCACATCATTTTAGCTGATTGATTCTTCAGCTCCTTAGATGTATATTTTTTTAAGAGGAAAAACATCTTTTTTTTTTTTTTTTTTTTTCCCCCAAGAACTGAAACATTTTTTTCTCCACCTCATCTGACTTTAGTTATTTCCATCTATTACAAGTTAACAAAGTTTTCATGATAGAATAGTGATAGATCACTTTAAACAACAATCAATTTGTATTACATGTATTTCATGCTTAAACTCAACCCAGACCTCAAGTAGAGCTCATACATATGCTCCATCACTAAAGATGCTGGAAAAATGGTTCCCTGAACCATTCTAGTAAGTATCTGACTCTTCGAACAAGAGCCAGATCAGGCCTAAAATGGAGTACTGCCATTTCACTTGTCTTGAAGGTGGTTCACTACCCACATTGTAGTGAACCACCCTCATTTCCTTCATATTCCATTGGTGTGATGTAAGTTCCACTCGAGTAACTTCCCATGAACCATGGCTTTGTGGAACCTACTACCGAGAGGATGCTTTCTTGATTCTTAACCTGTTCAAATTTAGGGTTAACCATTATCTTCCCTACATATTCACATAAACTGTGCCTCTTACTCTGTAGCCTTCTACCCCAAGTGGCTCTATGGCCTTATACAGTGATAGTCATATAAAAAAAAAAAATACTAGTAGTCGGGCTAGTAGGATTTCAGTTTTTGTTAAATAAATTGCATTTATTTTTCTTGGTTAAATCGGAAATCCAGTTGATATCGATATACCTGATCATTTAATTTTTAATATTTGTTTCACCATAACAAGATTGACTAAGTTGATCTAATCCTAAGATAAACAATTTGTTGTGTTGTAATCACATTAACAGAGCAAAACCATAAAATCTGCAGAGGATCAAATGTTATTAACATTTGATTTTAACGTAATTGGCAAATGATAAACAAGTGTTTTTATTTTGTTTTGTTTCTTTATAAATCTTAATGAAATGATCCTTGAATAGAAATGTGTGTTATAATTTAGTGTGAAATAGGTGAATTAGATTCTTCATCAACTGGGATCAAATTTTTATTTGATTCTGTTTCTTTGTCTGTTCAGACTGTTTAATCTCACTCATTTATTTTGTACAAAATTATTTTTCTATTTCTCTTTATTTGCTGCCAGAGTAATTTTCATTTTTTTTCTCATTTGCAAATATATTTTTACTAAAATGCCTAAATCTCAAATTTTTCAATGTATTTTTTGCTATGAATTTGTTTTTTTTTTTTCTATCTTTTTTCTGACATTTTTATTTATTCCAAGCTTTTACATTATTTTTAACATCATAACAATCATAGAAAGCTGATTGGGGCTCATAATTTTTTTTAAATATCTGAAAAAGTTTCTAAAAAGTATGGCAATTTCATTATAGAAAAAGAGTAAAGTGACTGATAAAATATTTTATTTCATTCTCTATCCACAAATGAATTTTTTTATTACTCTAAAATGATTAACAACAAAATTTGTTTGTTTGTTTTTTTTTTTTTTTTTTTTTTTTTTAAATGATTCTGTTTTTGTATTGGACTCCTGCTGATTAGGCTATACTGGTCTAGAAGTTGAAAGACTGTTTTTCTCTAACAGGTACAAAAACAAAACATTTTGTGAGATTCCATTTACATTAGCTTATTAAGGTTAGTTAATGTGTCATTTATCTGTAGCCTGTCCTATATGGTAATCATTCTGTGTGTTTGTATATTCAATTTAGTTTTAATTTTCATAATTCAAGAAGTATATTAATATATATTCATTGAAATGTATATGGTATATATACATAGGTGTGTGTGTGTGTGTTACATGTGAATATAAATCTGATTATTCATATAGGATTATGTTCAAACAATGTACTTCAAAAAGACATGGGTAAGGAAGATTTGCATATATTAAGAAAAAATCTGCAATATTTTTGTTGTAAATCTATATTTTTTATTATATGAACAAGTACTAAAAATTTCTCAGACTATCCAAAAAACCATTCCAAAAAATTCTGATGTATGGATATTTGATCAAATTTTTAATAGTTAATTTCTTAGACCAAGAAATTTTCAGCACCTTATCATATGTAACTTATGTAAGTATGTAGGATATATATGAGCGGACACTGAGGTCAACACTGAGTGATGAGTCTTTCATGCTTATCTTCAGGCCTGAAGATTATCTTAGTATGAAACAGACTGTCACCACTTGGTGCTGACCTCACTGCCCAATTTTATATTTATATATGCTCTATCGCTGATATTGAGCACTTTTACCCATAAATATGGCATACCTTAAATCTGTAGGATTAATGCAAATATAAAATTTGTCACTTAGCTGATTGGTGTTGTATTCAGCACCCTGACTCCAGAGTTTCGTAGACAAACCATTTTTTTGATAATTGTTCAATCCACTATCAATATCCAATCAATCCATATTCAGTCATGTGGATATGAGTTTGTAACCCTGGATTCCATGCTTGTGTGATCATCAGACAGGTGAAGAAGACCGGAGTGTACAATGGCTGAAACATCGTGAATATGGCAATAAAGATGAGGACAACAGCCTGAACACCATAAACAATGTAAATAATTACAACACTTCATCTAAGAAAAAGGAAATGGATATAACTTTAATGGAAATAATATATAAAACCATTGCAACTATGGTACTGTTTATGTTGGCATTTTTTGTTATAAATAAGTATATGTTAGAATTTTTTGTTATAAAAATAAGTATGTTAGAATTTTTTGTTATAAAAATAAGTATGTTAGAATTTTTTGTTGTAAAAATAAATATGTTAGAATTTTTGTTATAAAAATAAATATGTTAGATTTTTTGTTGTAAAAAAAGTATGTTAAATAAAAATAAATTATGTTAGAATTTTTTGTTATAAAAATAAATATGTTAGAATTTTTGTTATAAAAATAAATATGTTAGAATTTTTGTTATAAAAATAAATATGTTAGAATTTTTGTTTTAAAAATAAATATGTTAGAATTTTTTGTTATAAAAATAAGTATGTTAGAATTTTTTGTTATAAAAATAAATATGTTAGAATTTTTTGTTATAAAAATAAATATGTTAGAATTTTTTGTTATAAAAATAAGTATGTTAGAATTTTTTGTTGTAAAAATAAATATGTTAGAATTTTTTGTTGTAAAAATAAATATGTTAGAATTTTTTGTTGTAAAAATAAATATGTTAGAATTTTTTGTTGTAAAAATAAATATGTTAGAATTTTTTGTTGTAAAAATAAATATGTTAGAATTTTTTTTTGTAAAAAATAAATATGTTAGAATTTTTGTTGTAAAATAAATATGTTAGAATTTTTTGTTGTAAAATAAATATGTTAGAATTTTTTGTTGTAAAAATAAATATGTTAGAATTTTTTGTTGTAAAAATAAATATGTATGTTAGAATTTTTTTGGCGAAACTTTTATGTAGCATATTTTAAAAATTTTCACAGAAATAACACATCAATAAATATTAGCCTTTTTTTTTTTTTTTTTTTATTAAAAAAAGATCTTATGGATAAGGTTAATTTCATTTGAACTTTTTGATGTGGAATTTCAAAATGGTAGTAATGGTAATAATATATTTTGTGTTAATTTGTTCCCTAAAATTAACATCCTCTTAGTTCTATATATATTTTAAGTGTATCTTGTCTCTGAACTTTAAATTTACGTTCACACATTGATTTTTATCTCTACTGGAACCCATTCCACCTTAAGTGAGACTGGGCATGAAGTTATACCAATGTAAGAATATTCATGATTGGAATCTGTTTTCTTGATGACTCATGCAAGCATTAACAAGTTCATGGTGCCATGAGTTCAAAATGCAGAAGACAACACTCTTTAAACAACCTTGACTTATTATTTTGGTAGTATTAATTGCTAAAATTGTTTTTTCACAGCATCTTTTTTGATATAGTGTTTGAACTCAAACCGCTAATGCAAATGTGTAGGTTTTAGGATTGTATTTCTGTTTTATTTAATTTTGTTCCTTTGGGACAGTGTTTCCTTATTTCATACATATTATGTTAAGCCTAGTTTAGCTGTTTCAACTAAAATAATGATTTTGTTTGTTTTTTTTTTTAAGAGAGGCCAGCTGATTTCACTCATACTCTCTAGCATAACTGTATAGGTTATATGTAGCCTTTTAACAGTTTTTTTTTTTTTTTTTTTTTTTTTCCTGTGGAGGGTCAACCTTTTTTGAGGAGGTTGCATTGTGTAATTTTAATATGAAAGGCATCTCTTTAGGTTTTTTTTTTTTTTTTTTTTTTTTTTTTTTGGGCCTTTATTGTATAAGGTTAGAACACTTCAGATTATTTTTCTGGCCTTTAGCCAATCCAGAATCTGTGTGGTGGTCGTTTTGGATATTGTGTGAATGGAGCAACTTGCGCTGTAAGTTCTTATAGCCTCTACTTTATAAGTTGTTCTTTTTCTTTGTACAAATAGTGTGTTTAAGCTCTGTGTATCGTATTTTGTATGTTAAGAAAAGGAAGACCCTGAAAGAACACAAATTAAGACAGTAGTCTAAATATATAAGCACCTAATTCATCTTTGGTAAATATATATGACAATTTGAAAAACATCTTATATATTTATCATTTTGTCAGATTCTTATCAAAATTTATATCATACTCATCTTTGTAACATTTTATTTTGCCTGGTCAATACTCCAGCTTTCTTCAGATGAATAGTCTTAAGCATAAATTCACTGCTATACTTACAGTGATATTATTTAAACAGTATTTATTATTTGTATAAATTGAATAACTGACCTGGTGATAAAACCAAAAATATTGCTGATACCAGATTAAAGAGAAACTAGATACTTTGTCTCACAGTCATAGAAAAATAAAAATAATGATTACCTTACTGTTTTGTATTAACTAGAAACCTCTCTCTAATACCTTCAATTACTAAAGTTCAAAAAGAAAATATTTCAATTTTAGAATGATAATCTAGGATTTTGATAAAAAGCAAGAGAAATGGATGATATACTATTCAAAAATTAATAACTGACAATATTTAAGAAATTTGAATAATATTACATTTAATATTAGTAGTGTAACAATATGGAAATTAATTATTTAATAAAACATGTTGGTAATAAGTAAGTTACTTCCAAATAAAATAAAATTCTAAATATTTTTTTTTTTTTTTTAAAATTCAAAGTAACTTCGTACCTTTCTTTAGTTAATAGTGGAAGATTTCCATGTTTAATTAGCCAAAAAATAGCTAATAATCAGAAACTGGGATTTAAAAAATATAAATTTTTATTTTTTTTATTTTTATTTTTTTTAACTAACCCCTCATGCCAATCAGTGGTGGTAAAGGAGAAGGCATATCTACAAATGTAAAAAAAAATTTTTTTTTTTTTTTTTTTTTTTTTTTAAATGACAAACCAAATTGGCTATATAACTACCAATAAGAGGTTCAGGAATGGAACACATAATCAAGTGCTGGCTGCAGGAGTGACCACCTTCCAATGATATGTAAACTTAGAGTGGAAATTGAAGAGAGCAAAGAAACATCCAAATTGCAATAAGACACACTTCTGAATGAACTAAATGTGAAGAAAAAATTTATGGACAGTGTTAACATCAGATACAATGGACAAAATAAGAATGGAAACTCAGTGGGACACATTAAGTTTTCACAACATAATCAATCAACTTCATCCTAAAGGAAATAGACAAAATAAAAAATAATGGATGACATATGAAATTCCAGACATGATGAAAAGGAGACAAAAAGCTATGCTAGGGTACAGCATAATATAAGACTCTGCACAAAAAATTAGGAACAAATGCAGGCAGGCTAAAGAGGAATGACTTAATGAAAAATATGCAGAAATATAAAATGAGTATTGTGACACTATTTAGCTATGGTAATTGGCTAACTAATTAACCATAGAAATTAAAAATGGGGAATACTTAAGGTGAGAAAGAGCTATATAGAAAGATAGACTGAGCAACATTAAAAAGAAGAATTTATTTTATTTACAAAAAAGATACTTTTTGCAAAAGACAGAAAATCCGTAAGAAAAAGCATGATTGTGTTTCTGTCAAAATTAATGTCACGATAAGGGAGTGACATGCCAAACAAAATGGAATTCAGACAGAGAGGCAGAGCGGCCACACAGGGTAGCCATAAAAACATTTTGGCTCGAACAAAGCCGCGGTACAGGTGGGGAGAATCAATATTATCTTTCAGAGATATCATTTAACTTTAATTCCTGGTTCCAGCGAAGAAAGCCATCTGGTATATGCACAAATCTTGGCATGAGAAGGAAAATCAAAAAGGGAATCATTATTATTGCTCATTCAAACTGTTGACATCAGACATAGTGACAAAGAGTCAACCCCAAAGCGCTGGTGGAAGAAACCTTACAGCTTCATGCAGCAACTGGGAGTTGACCATGGGCCGACTGCGCAGTGTCATATATTGGCATAGTGACCATACCAGTGGGTGTCACATATTGGTGCTACGACCACTGGTGGGTGTCACAGTATCACAGATAAAGTAGATATGCATAAGAAAAAAATAAGAGCTGACAAAAGACATTCTCATCAACAGGACACATAAAATCCCAGAACTGGACACTGATATTAGAAAAAGAAAAAACACTCTGGAGATGGAATGACTATGTTGGGAGAATTCTTCCATAACGAAAGAGGACAACCGGCAATATGCAGAAATATTGAAGGACCAGAAGTAAAATCAACACTGGCCAAATTGAACAGAAACAAAGCAACAGGAATAGATGGAATTGTAATAGAGATGTTGGCAGCCTTAGAAGATTTTGGCATTGACAAGATCTCGAATATAATAAATTAAATATACAACAGTGGTGATGTATCAGAAGACCTAAACACTGAAGTAAGGTACAAATGAATGAATGTCATCAGACCTAATGAGCTATATAACAAAATCCAAATTCTGAAGAATTAAACTGGAAATATGATAAGAACAGTGCTGGTTTATTAAAGAGACTGGAACAAAAAATGCAATATTTACACTTAGAATGATATCAGAAATATGATACTAATCCTAAGGGATGTATACCTATTTCACAAAGAACTGTTTGAGAAGGATATTAGAATAATCCAGAACCTATATTGGCAGCAAACCACATGGATAGAAAATGAATTCAGTAAATATATGAAAATAGAATGGGGTGTAAGACAAGGATGTCTTTTCACCAGATTTATTCAACCTATGCAGCAAGGTAATTCTGAGAAAATTAGAAGTCCTACCAGAATTCAATATTGGCACTCACACTCTTAAGAACATATGTTCATGGCAGATACAGAAGGAAACTGAAAAAACTCCTATATTAAGATAGTAAAAGAAAAAAATGAGAAGAAAGAACTAAACATCAATTATAAGAAGAGAGAATTCATAGTTTTCGGCAAAGTCAAATAAATAAAACAATTTAAATATATTGTTTTAACAGAGGAGCGACTGAGGAAAACAAAACACATACCTAGTGAGCTTGAGTAAGTGGATAATGGAACAAGGTTTAGAAGAAATGACAAAATTTATTAACTACAAAATGCAGGAAATTGTGGAGAGCCATAATCAACATTGAAGTGTTATGGCACATAGACATGTAACAAATTTACTAGTTTTTACTTTACACATAAATAAATCTATATTGGAAGGCCAGTGAGAATGATGTTAACTTGATAACAATGTGAAAAACTTAGATAACTAAGATTTATTTATTTAGATTTTATTAGTATATCAAAAGTACCTTTTTTTTTTTTTTTTTTCTTTTTCTTTTTCTTTTTTTTTTTTTTTTTCTTTTTTTTTTTTTTTTCTTTTTCTTTTTTTTTTTTTTTTTTCTTTTTTTTTTTTTTCTTTTTTTTTTCTTTTTTTTTTTTTTTTTTTTTTTTTTTTTTTTTTTCTTTTTCTTTTTTCGCTTTCTTTTTTTTTCGCTTTCTTTTTTTTTCGCTTTCTTTTTTTTTCGCTTTCTTTTTTTTTCGCTTTTTCTAAAAGTTCTGACAAAATGTTGACAATAATGAATCTGAGTGAATGGAGCAACTTGCACTGTAAGTTTATCAGCTAAGAGAAAATCATAAAAAATGTATAAAGAAAGCAAAATTACCTTGACAGTGTTGGCATTTTCATGTAATGACAATTGGAGAAATGCAATGATCATGAGACAGAATTCAAATTGGAGTAGATGTGTGGGTGGATAGAAAATGGGTGTTGGGAAAAATTATAACTTGACCAGATAATGTCAACTAGTCAAGGAGATTGTGTTGATGAACCCATCCTGAGCGATGGTAACATGTTTTGCAACCTGTGCCCATCTAGAGAAGGGTTTTCAACAAGCCAAATTTAGAGAAGCTTTGAAATTGACAAATTAGGACTTTTTGCCAAGCACAATCATTATTGGCTACCTTGATATAAGCAGTTTGATTTTGGCATTTAAAATGTTGCAGTCAGTTACCAGGGAAGACCCCAGTTGATCTCCCCCTATTTTTTCACCATCTCTTGTAAGATACCACTCCAGATGAGTAGGTTAACTTAAGAAAATTTTCCCTAACTTAAGAAGTTTCTATTTGCAGAGTAATGATCTAGTGAAAAAGTTGGAGACCAAGTTTTGGAAATCAGCTTTGTTTGAACAACTGATACAAAAGTTCCTTAGATGAATTGCTGAATTGACTATCATTCACAAGTATCAGGCATTGTTTCTGTGATATGTTGGGAGTAATATTGACATCTACTAACTCACCAATTAGCTGTAGTTATGTAGACCACAGCACCCCGGAACTGGGAAGAGTTAAACTGATATCTGTAACCTTCAACAAATAAATTCTTATTATTTTTACAAATCGGTGTTGGCTATCTATCCTGAAAGTTACTTTTCTTTATTTCTCTTATGACTCACACTCATGTCCTGATGATATTTCAACCAGCTTCACTTAAAATGTCCTCAAACCAAAATCTTAAACACATGGTTGGCAGAGATTGACTGGTGGAGTGAGATCTCTAACAGCTGAAGACAGGGGTAACATTATACAAGTGTAAACTATAAATGAACAAGATGATATTCAGAGAAGTAAAGGTATATGGCTAAACTTGAATGATCCCTGCTAGTTAGTTCTCCTACTCTAATTGGTAAAGTGCTGTCATAGAGACAAGCTTTCAGTGATAATGGCTGTGAATTCAAATGTTGCTTGAGACATTGTTTATACTTATTCTTCCAATCCATGTTACTTAATTATGGCAATTTGGGAGCTGTAATTTAAAAGAAAAAAAGAACATATCAAGAAAGTGAACAGAATATTAGTCAAAAATTAATAATTGACAATGTTTCAGTTTCATCTAAAAAAAAAACAAAAAAAAACAAAAAAAGACATGATTACTGGGATTTGTCTAGAAACTATCAAGCTATTTTGAATATCTGATGAACTAGTTGTACAGTCTTGTAATATAGCAACCAATCAGAGGAGACATGCATGAACACACACACACATGCATGCATGAACACACACACACACATGCATGCATGAACACACACACACATACACACACACTCCTGTAGTAGTGCAAGGCCATTGAGTAATCATGTGTATTGTCATCATGACATTGTGCCTGCCAGTTATTCATATCTGATGAATGCTTTTTTTGCAAAACATATCATTCAGGTATCTCAGATCCCTACAGATCAGATTTAGCTCTTTGTAACTTTTGGCTTTTCTCAATGCTGAAATTACTTAATAAGAGAGAACGCAATGAAGCAGCTGATAGCAGTCCCAAAAGAAGAATTTGTAGACTGTTTTGAAAAATGAAAAGAATGTTGAGTTAAGTCTGTGAAGTCTCAAGGGGAGGTTCTTTGAAGAAAACTAAGGCACCATTGCCTTAGGGAGATTGATTTTCATTAATATTAAATGGTTGGAAGCTTACCAGATAAGTTTTTGGTAGGAACAATAGGTACTATATCTGATGAGCTCCTAATATGGCTTTTGAAGAGAAGAATTTGATACAAACCATTAAACATGGTGGTGACATCATTATTATTTCGGGGTGCTTTGCTGCAGATGGAACAGGCAAAATAGTATACATTGATGGTACAATGAACTCTGCAAGATACCAAGCAAGATGAAGAAAACATTTTAATCAAGGAACAATTGATTGAAAAAGCTAAGTACTTTAAGTTCGATAAGAAAAGTGAATCAGGAATATAAATACCAATCATAATCAAAAATACATATAAAAAAAAAAAAAAAAAAATGGTATTTGATATGTATACTTAATAACTTTGAAATGTACCAATTTTAACCTTGCATTTAACCTTAAATCAATCTTAAATAGTTCCTCTTGTTGAAAATACATCTCCAAGGTGGTGGTGAAAAGTTTTCAGTATAAGATGCCCTCTCATCCATCTCCAAGTTCTGATTTTTGGGAAATAGGTTGAGCTAAAAACTTTTCAGCATGCCCTTGTATACATACTTTCCTCTTCTGACTCTAATGGCTTTTAATGCTAAGATCAATGCTAGCATTTAAATCTGTCTTTTCCTATTAATTTTAATTTGTATTTTGGTTGAGTGGGAAATGTTCTTTAGGGAGGAGTTGAATATTTTCATGTCCTGTAAATTGATAGGAAGGGCTGGTTTCCCCACTTGCCATAAGTCCCCAGTGGCCTACATATAGAACCTTCACAAGGAGTGAGTGACATACAGTCTGATGTGTGAAACTGACAGTCACTATACAGTGTTGACTTCTATATCCAAACTGTTACACACACACACACACAATTAATAAGTAAAACTTGTCAGTTAGTTGAATGATGTAACCTTCAGCATCCCAACTCCAGAGTTTCATAGATAGCCTGGTTCATCCACTCTTCAAGAGGTATCAGCAAGTGACTGCTTATATAATGACAGGTCGTGGGCCGGATGAAGGCCATTAATGAAAAATTAAGGAAAATTACATATGCAGACCCCTGTCAACCTAAATATTTAAAACCATAATGAAAATAAACATTGAGAAATCAGAAAAACAAAAAAAAATCTAAAATTAAAAAACACCTGCCAAAAATTACTTTTCCTCAAGGAACGTCAAAATACTTCAAAATGAAAAACAACCGAAGTGAAATGGATGAAATTATGACGTGTAGGTTTGAAACTGTTATTGAAAATTGTTCCACAAATGAACCACACACACACACACACAAAGCACATATACCCATACATACGACTATAAATAGTTACAAATATATACACTTATGTACATTACATATAAATTATCATCCATACATTCATGAGGCATGTATGTATAATGCGTATGTTTAACTGTCTTTAGATTTCTGCTACCTCGCATGTCAGTCCCTCCCTGGCCTCTTTCACTTTATCGATTCCCTTTTGCTTCTGTTATCTTTTTAATGTAGCCAAGGGTCATAACAAATATGTATCCATTATTTGACATTAAACGTAAAACGCAACTTGGTAAAATAAGTCTCATGAAAGATAACTGACAGTCTAATATTTTTAGTGCACTGAGATGTGAAGACATTCTATGGAAAATGACATATAACAAATTTCATTTGAAGGTCGTCTCTCATGTTAAAAATAGTCATTGGTAATCAGGCTCGCGGGCCGGTCAAAATGCCTTCGTGGGCTGTATCTGGCTCATGAGCGGGCCGTGAGGTTGCCGACCCTTTGCTTAAATGATAGTTATTTTCTTTTTTTCTATTTTCAGGGTATTATGTTTGGTTGGGTTTATAGTGTGTTTTCTTTGCTGTTTGAATATGTATATAGAGTATATACTCCTGTACACTGACACACACATGCCACACACACATATATATATATATATATATATATATATAATTTTAAATAGTGTATATGTATTAAATTATATATTTACTTATATCATGCTATCATTTAATGTTTCATTTTTATTTAATGGTTAGTAGTTTGTTTTTATCTTGGTGTTATATATTTAGGTATTAGTAGGGGTTAGGTTTCTTTGTAGTTGTTTGTGTGTATGTATATGTACATACATGTGTGCACACACACACACTGCATAGATCACTGTCAAGTACCAGGATTGTGTACTTGTATATTTAATTATCCCACTTATGTTACAGCATCCAGTTTTATAAGTATTTATGTTTCTACATTGATATGTCTATATATTTTCCTTTGAAAGTATGTACTGTTTGATATTACTTAAATACAAGAAATTATTTAGGTGGGATTATCTCCACTTATCTATATATTGACCTGTTTTATGTAACAAATGGTAATAAACTATTGGAAGCATTGTTTTTTCAGTTCTTCCTGTTTGGTTCCTGCACCTTGTATCAGGGTAAGTTATAGAGACAAAATTTTTCAAAAAAAAAAGTGGGGAAGTGTTTTCTTCCATTCATTTGTGTCCAAATAGAAGGAAATGGGCCAACTTTTAAAAAATTTTTGAAAATTAGGATGGAGCTGGATCGAAATGTGCTCAGGCATGCCTGGAACCCCAAAAATCACTAAAAATGACAACGTATTACACAAAACTTTAAAAATAAGCCACAAGCCTTGCTGATTTTGATTCAATATATTTTTATATGTTGTTTCTACAAAGGTTACATGGAAATTAGGAAAATATTTTTGATGTTTTAAGTCAAAAATAGACTGATTTGGAGTAAAATAATGGTCCTCATGACATTGTTTCCAAGATTTTGGAGATTGAAAACTTGGTAGCTGTAACCCTCCTGTCACAGCACATACCCCTACATCTTTGCATGAGCCACACTTATGAGGTGTTTGTCAGTCTGAATCATGTAGAGAGTAAATCTGGACTAAAGCAAAAATAATCACAACAATGCTATCTTTGAAATCTTTCCTGGCTAAAGGTTTAATCCCGGCTGTAATTGATGCATTTTGTAAACTTTTATTGAATGATGGTCATAAAACATCAATCTATGAGGAATTTGATGATGTATTAAATAAAGCTGGAAAAAAGAAAAAGGTTGCATTATATAAAGAAAGACATTTTGTTCTCCCTGAATGCCTTGCTTCACCATTTTTATGATCTAAAGAATATTGTTTCAGATACACCATCAAATAATCAACTGGTACAGGCATGTGAATTGTATCTTGAAGTGGAATATATTGAATGCGCTTTAAGATGTGTGACATGGTTTATTTTCAAAGTCACAATGCCATTTTTAAACATGTGTGAGTTGGAGTCACCAAAAACCCTCTTGACCATTCTTCCTGCTCTTTATGATGGTCTGAGATGTTCAAATATGGACACTTTTGCCAGATAATGTGTCTCAATAGAATGTAATGTTGGAGTATTCAGTGATTTCAATTCAAAATAGTCAATTTTGTCCCTGTTTTTTCCTGAAATTTGATCTATTTCTGCTCCAAAATACCTTATTGTTTTGGAAATTAATGTGTAGACTCAGTATTGTATATGTAGAACCATGAATTTCATTTGAATCATTTTGGTAAAATATTTGTTGGTGAATATTGATGTCATTTGAAACACGCTGTTGTGACAGAGCAGGTCTGGGCACGTTTTGGTCCAGCTCCATCCCAATTTTCAAAAATTTTCAAAGAGTTGGATTATTTCCTTCTATTTGGACACAAAGGAGTGGAAGAAAACACTTCCCCACATTTTTTGAAAAATTTAGTCTTTATAGTCCACCCCTACTTGTATTTAAAACTACATTGATATTTCATTGAAACCTGGTGTCAGAAGTAAAAGAAAATATTAATTCTAAGAAAAGGGAGACTGAAAAAAAATATTGTATTAAAAAAGTCTTTATTGCGCAACCTGGAAATTTTGACTTTACACATCCTAAAATATAGACAAGATGGAAACAGTTTTTTTACAGTACTGAGTATCTTCAAGACTAAATGAAGATTCCGGTGAAAGGCAGAAATTCACTGTTACGTGATGGGAAGAGAATCAGAAAAAATATTTAGCTGTTAAATGTTTAAGAACAGGCAAATCAATTGATATTTTCATCAAATCTTTATATGAATTAGCATAACATTGTTCATTTGTGAATAAAGAAGGAATTCAGCTGTGAAAGAAAATAGAAGTAAAATTACCAATCCAGAAGGAAAGACAAATTATCAGCGCCACTAATGATGGAGCTTAGTTTTAGGAGTGTAGCTACACAAGTCGGGAGCAAATTGAGTCATTGTATATGCCACTTTATCAATCTGAAAAAACCATTGTCTTTAATATCAATGCAGTGGCAGATAGTAATGTCTTGTCATTCCAAAAGGAATATTAAATTGTAAAGAGTTTTACCACAATAACTGAATACTGCCATAAAAGGTATAAACTTTTTAATAAAAGTAAACATTCAGAAAATTTATCATATGGCACAGCTTATATAATAAGACTAGTAACAATAAAAAATAATAAAAAATGACATGTGACCCAGTTAATATTGTTTAAAGATGCTGTTCCACACTGTACACCAGTGCCAAGATGAATTCCCTTTCCACTTTTTCCTAAGTTAAAATGATTAGACAAAGAAGGTATCATATGGAAAATAACAGAACTGATTGACTGTCCCAATTGTACCAGTGATTAACTGAATGTTGGACATCAGGTTATATAATTTTAAAAAAAATTGAATGCAGTAATTGAGGGAGCATTACATGTTACCCACATTAACAGGATCTCTCATCTTTTCCAAGTTAGATGAAGTCAGCAGATTTCATCAATTGCTATGAAGGAAAATGCTTGCTTATTTCATAATGCTTTTTTGGTGATATTATTTTTTTTTAAATCTTTTTCAGCATCTTGATTATGCCAGAAATCTTCTGCAAAAGAATGTCTGAATTATTTGAACACATGGAAGGAATAGAAGTTATTGATTATAAAGAACATGCATGAGCATAATATGAAACTCAAAGAGCATTTAAGACTGGAACACACTGGAATAAGAGTAAATGTGGAAAGATGTGAAGACAGAAAAATTTAAATATTTTGAACATATTTCAAGTAAAGGAATACAATTGAGAAATGATAAAAGCTTCTAACAAATTAGTGGCTCCTATTTCAACGACTGAATGTATATTTGGTATGATATAATATTTGAGGAGATTCATACCATATCTTGCCACTTTATTCTAACTAATATTGGGATTATTAAAAAAACACAGCTTGGGTTTGGAACCACCTATAGCAGAATGCATTTGAAAAAGTAAAAATGCTTTTGACTGAAGCATCTGTTTTAATATTCTATGACCCAATGAAAAAATAGTGATAAGTGCTGGTGCAAGCAGTTTCAGACTAGGTGTGGCATTATATCAAGAATAAACCAGTAAATTAAAAGTTGTGTATGCTTCAAGGACTTTAACTGAAACTGTGAGAAAACCTAAGCCTTTAATAAGAAATGAATGGTTAAAAAAAATGACCATAAGATAAAATTTGTTTAGGTCATATGATAGACTGCTTTCAGCAAACTGATGAAAGGGCTATTACAATTTCTCTGCATCCAACAAAGATCAGAGAATAACAAATATTCCAGACATCTCCAATATTTTAGCATCATTGCATCAACTACTGAAGATAAATGGAGTAGTCTTCACACAAAGCCTTGAATAAGATGCCCTGAATTCTGAAAAATTATTAGTGCATTCTGATCCACTATTCTTTTAATTCTCTATAGTTTGCAAGACACCATCTTATGGACAAGCAAACACTAGAAAATGGATTTGGAAGACCCATTGCATTTGTACCTAGAATTTGTATAAAAAAATTTCAAATTGACAAAATGTCTTTAGTCTTTGGTGTTCAAAAATTTTGCTAATATTTTTATACTCATAGATTCAAATTGTGTATACAACATAAAGCTCTTTGGGGCTATTTCAAGGAAAATAAACTGATTCCTGAAATCAACCCTGTAAAGATTCAAATAATGGGCTGTCATCTTGTCAGCTTATTGAAGGTAACAAAAATGGGAATATGGGATGCCTATACTGCTTAACACTGTCAAGGAAATTCCTTTTCCGAAGGAAACCATCATGTTCTTGGAAATTAAATCCCTCTGAACCATCCAGTAATTGAAGTGGTTTATATAGTATGCAGTTCTCAACAAGTGCTTTTTTATTTTTTACATCAGAAACATGGATGGTTACATAAATGTTGAGGATTTGAGTTCAAAGGAAGCATGAACTTGTGGTGTAAGAATACTGTATTCTATGTGGAAATGGGATTATTACATATCTTTGAGAAAGAAAATAATGATGGACACCCAGGAATGCTGAGAATGAAGCCTTTAAGTAGGAACTATTTTGGTGACCTCATCTTGACAATTGACAGTTGAAAATGAAAAATTGATATGAGTATTTGCTAGTTATATTTCTATAATGATTATCCTTAGGACATTCCCAAGGAGGATTGATTGTACATAGACTATATTGGGTAATTTCTGGCATATCTTTTGTAATTGTAGATGTTTAGTGTAAATGGATGACATTCATATATATATATATATATATAAATAATATATAATATACAGGTACTACAACAGTGACCAATAATAGTCTACAAAGACATTTTACCCCACTGTGAAATCTATATATAATTATTTAAAAAAAAATAATGCTTTTGTTAGTGAGGAATTTTCAGTTTTTAATTTAAGAAATAAAATAAAATGTTATAACAGCTCTTAATTTCTTCTAATAAATTAGCAGAAATATATGTGCAAATCTTTAAGAAGGTGAAGAAGATGAGTAAAAAGTGTGGATCTTCAAAATTCAATTCTGCAAAGTGTTAAAGGAATTTTGCCAGCCAGACTACTGATGAAAAGAAAACCGTTTTTGCTTAAATGTGGAAGATAAATTTGAAAAGATTATCTACCAAGACAGGGTTATTACAAATATCATCAAAGTAACTTATACAATGCAGGATATCCAGAACAATGTTCAGGAAGTTAGGAAGAAAATAAGAAATGAAGTAAGCCAAGAGTGTTGTGCTGATAATTCAACCATTCCAGTGACCAGTTTAACTAGAGCCAATTTAAAATTACCTAGCTATATGAAAGACTATTACTTTAATGTAACTATATTTTGATATTTATTTGTGCAAGCATGAGCCCTACTTTTCCATTTTATGTTTTCAAAAAAATAACATTACAAGTTTTTATAAGTTTACATGCTATTATAAAAAGTACAATGTATAATTTAGATTATGCTTGTCATTGTTTTTTAATCATATGGTATGCTTGAAGCTAAAAGGGGATATATATGTAATGTATTAATGTTTAAAGTGAATTATTTATTTATCCTGAAAAACATAAACAAAGATACATATGCATATAATCTTGTATTATAAACTAATAATTAAAATCATTAATATAAAGTTGAGCTAACTTTATATTAACAATTTTAATTTTTTTAGTTATTTGACCTATAGAATACTGGTCAGCAAATAGAGGTAAATTACTCTGGAAAGAGTAAAATGTCTTTGGTTAATGAAGGGTTAACCAGATTTTGTCTGAACAAATTTAAAGTGCTTGAATGCTGTGCAGCGACTTTGAAAGGTAGAGTCTTAGTTTTTTTAAATTTTTTTTAAGGTAAAGGGGATACAGCCACATCAAATCGAGTTACTTTTCTCATTTTTCATATTATCTTTTCAAAATTGCTGTTCTTGTGTGATTTTCTTGTCTTGCTAACTTTCCTATGGTAAATGGTGTGCTTCTGTCAAAAAAAAATGTAACATTATGATTCAGAGCTTCTATTCCTATTTTCAAAACCATATAAATTGGCATCTATTAAAGGTAATGCTATATGAGTGCATGTAAAGTCTCAGAGTAACAGATTCCTGAAAATTGTCATTATGGCCTAACAGAACAAAGTATTTTCTGATTGCTTCTATAGATCATTGTTTATAGCTTCTTGTATCTACCATATAAATTGAACAAATGTCTGAATTAAATCATTTTATAAACGCATGAAGGTATGTGTTTGTGTATACATCTATGGTTAGCCATGTATAAAACTGTTACTTAGTTATTTTTCTTTTATATTCTTTCCTTAAATTAGTTTCTTTACAGTCTTTTGCAGATATTTAATATTTTGACATAATGACCTTTTATTTGAATAGGGCAAAATTCATTTTGTCATTGTCTTCACAATTTAATATTTTTTTATTTTATTTTTTCTCAATTATTTTATAAGAATAGCAAAGTTCTTCCTGAAGAAAAGTAATTTGTTAATGAGTGATATTATTTTTTTTTTTTTTTTTACGTTCTTGTCTTTATTGCAAATAATTTTTTTTTCTTTTTCTAAAATAATGAAAATTCTGTATGTCCTCTTAGTTTAAACTTCTTTTGTAGGATATTTAACATATTGCTTGAGCTTAATCTTGCTTGCTGTTATATTGCTAATCATCTTCATATAATCATGTCAAGATAGGCTAATGGAAATTAAGTGTTAATATAAATATATAGGTAGTCTTTTGTCGCTCTAATAATTTGTCCAGGCACATGTCTTGTATATTCAGTAGAATGAAATATGGAAGATTATGTATTCATCATAAATGAGGAAATCTCAAACTGTAAATTTTATTTAATTTGAAACACTGAAGATTATATATTTTTTTAATAAAATCTCAGTGATACTTATCTGTTTTATCCTTTCTGCATATAAAGGCAATCACATAAATTAATATCCATCTGAATTTACCAAGAGAACTCAATTGTTTTTTTTTTTTTTTAATTTTGATAAAAATGATAAACAACGCAGACGTTTCTCATCAGAAATACATCTGATCTCTGACAACTCCATAATTGTAATCTAAAAAATAATCATAAGTGATTATCATACAAATCTAATTCTTCAAACTGTAAAATAAATACTTGTTGAAAGGCTACGTTTATTTTGTATAAGATTTGAATTACACAACCCACTTTCTAATTTGTAATGACTCTATATCTATTTAAAAGAAATTCTGTATCCTTCGTTACTTAGTTACTAATCATATTAAATTTCTTGTTTGCCACTAAAATAGATTTCATTGTGTATAACAAGCAATCACCTTGAAAAATTGGCTAGAATCTCACAGAATAGATTGTATGTCTCATATGAATGCAATTGAAAATTGATTCAAATTTTTAACAATAGAATAATTCTATTGTTGAAAATTTGACTCCATTACAAATTCATTGTCTTTTTATTAAATTCATTATAAATCAAACTTTTCACTAATAAATCTGCTTGCAGAAATTATCCAATCTCTCTATTTTAACAATGTTAACTGTTTACTGTATTTAGATGGAGGCCCTGAGGCATCTTCAAGGACTTGTTACTTGAATTAGTTGCTTATCATAGTTTTTATAAGATCTTTTCAGCTAGTCAAGGGATTTTCATTATGAAGCTGATTGTTTTCATACCTTCAATGGCAAACAAAATGAGATTGATGCAGTCATCATGAAGTAGGTATATCCATTAGTGGTATAGGTATAATGGATATATCTTGGGTATGGATTTTGTCATATGGATTAATCATATATTGACCTGATTCATAGTGTTTAATAAATCTGGGTTTCTGTCAGACAAATGTTTATAAGCACCTAATGCTTTGCTTTTCCTAACAGCGAGATTAATACTCGCGACTGGGAACATAAACTTATGCCATTTTAAAATAAATGTTTCTTTATTTTCTTTGTTCACAGGATTATGAAGCATTTGCTGATGCTCTTGAAACACAGAACTTATGGGAATTCTTAAAGATGGTGAGTTTTGTTCTTCCTGATGAACTCATTTTTTTTCTTATTTAAGTGCATTCATTATATTTAATGATTTTATAACTGATTCAGTTTTATATCAACTATTTAGCAATAATCAAAACTTTTGTTTTGCACAGTTTTTATCAAAATATTTACTTAAATTTAATCTTTTTTAACTGGTAGGATTAAGATTATTTATTGTTTATGTGAAAGCCATTTTATTCTTTGACTTTGTCAGATAAATTGTGCTGTTTTAACTTTAATTCCATTACTGTTAGTGAATACTGTACATTGAAATCGATTTTTGTAAAAAGATTTTCAAATCTTTTACCTTATCTATTGCATTGTTTTTTTCATATATATTTTTTATTTTATTCTGATAGCATTCATTTAATGCGAATTTTTATGTCTTTGCTTTCAAGTGATTTTGTATTTTTTATTCAGTTGATTAATTGAATAAATTTACTTTTAGATTCTTTCAAAAACAAATGCAATTTATTTTATTTTGTCAATCCTTGATAGTTATGCTGAATTATAAAAATGTTTTTATTAAGAAAATCTAATGGTTTAGTAGACTTTTTCTGCAATAATTGTTAATACAGCAACAGTTGACCTAGAGAAACAAAAGCTTGTCTGAAATTAAGTTCTGCGATGCAAGATGCTTAACTAATTCATCATTGATTAGGGCCTCTAGTTGTTTACCAAAAAGAGGTAGAAGGTTAATAGGCTAATAATCGGATGGGCTGGATGGTTCACCTGAGTTCTTAAAGATTGGAACAACAGATGAGGATTTCCAACAAGCAGAAAAGCAGAGACATTTATTATACAGTTTATAGAGGACAGTTTTTTTTACCAAAGATGTAACTCCTTCAAGGACACGTTTACAATTATTATGTGCAGCCACGAATATACTCATATAGCTGGAAACATTGATTTCTGTGTGCGATAGAACCATGGAGAAGATTTGAGGTTTCACCTGGTATTTCTGAGAAGAAATAAAAGCATCTATACCAGCTTTGACCCAAGAAGAAACCTCACTGGCGCAATTCTCAATACAAAGGTTAAAAATATCAATCTAAGGAGTGTCTCAAAGTGAATCCCAGTCAGCATGCTTGTAGTGGAAAGATGTTTTATGAATAGGAGGTTCCATGATTGGAATGATGAATAGGAGGTTCCATGATTGGAATGATGAATAGGAGGTTCCTGGCTAATAGATGATTGGAATGAAAAATCAATAGATCCTACAGTGTGATCTCAATTACCATGTTTAGATTTGTGAATAAATTATTTCAAACTAATAATTATTAAACGAGAAAAAATAACTATAAATTACTTATCAGGACTGATTAAATTGTGCACTTCTCTATTTTGTTTGTTTTCCAAAATTAAAGTATTTTTTTAATATAAAATTTTTATTCATGTGAAAATATATTTTCATATATGCAACTTCATAATCAAATTTTTGGGACCACCCACATTATATACATATTTACTGCCCTCTAATTATTAGTAGAAATTTACTGCTATTGTTTAGCCAAGGTGTTCTCCTCCTTGTGAAACAAGTGATAGTTTTGAAGGCATAGAGAATATGCTGCATGTAGAACTTCCTATCTCTCTATTGCAGTTGCAAGCTGAGAACGAGCCTTGTCATGCAGCAAAATCACGTGTTGAGGTTTTTGTTCCAAAGTGTTATTCAAACAAGCCAATTGCACACTTTTCTTTTGTCAGCTAACAGTCTTTTTGTTCCAGAAACACATAAAACATTCCCTTTGAAACTTACCAAAGAGAAGGACATTTTTACTCAGTACATTTCACTAAAGCTAAAATGTTGAAGCCTATCTTGCATGTAACCATGAATTTTTTTTTTTATTTTAGATTCTTGTAATAAATCCATCTGTTTTATTCCCAGTGATCATCTTAACATTTTTTTTTTGTGTTGAGCAAGAAGAGAAAGATGAAAAAATGCTTTAATTCTGATGTTGATGTGAAATCTATTTTGCTAGTTTCAGAATTGTTCCTGAAGATTGTAAGTCATATACAACAGTTTGACTGATTGTACAAACCTCAAAGGAAAATATGTTCAATGCCTGAGGACATTAAAGTTTCTGAAACATAACCTGTTAAAAAATGTTAATATCCGCCCCCACCCTTTTTTGATATTCACATCTTGTCTCCATTTTGTCCTCTACACAGTACTGTAAATAAAACATGCTTTCCAACAATGCTATTTAGTCTCTGGGGTGTATCCACATTGATCTATTTATGAGTGGTGCAGGAAAGAACATGGAGGTAGTGGAGGTTTTAATAATGTTCCTCTATTGTGCAAAATACTGTGCTGGGAACTTTTGCATCAACCTAAAAATTTGATTTTTCAAAGTTGATAGAAAATATAATATTAGAAAATTATTCAAATTGATATCTAAAAATATGCTGACTGCATATTTTTCAAATTCATGTTGATCTTCAATATATAGAATGAATAATTCATTTCAGTCTGAAAATAGACTCAAATATGATTTGAATAATTGTAAACATTAATATTTTGTTTGAACTACAGTTCTTTATAATAAATATTTTTTATTGATATGAATTTGAAAATTTCCTTTCTTTATTTAGATTCAAGGTTAAAGCAGACCGTTTTATAATTTTTTAATTTTATTTTTAACCCAAATTGGTCTATTACCAGCTTACCAAAGATAATCATTTTTAATATTTCTTTTAGAAATTTTTTCATTCAAAATGTCTTAATTTCAAAATTGCCTTTTAATGTCCATAGTATTTAAGTACAGAGCTTTAAAAACTTCTACTATCCAAAACATTCTTCTTTTGTCATAGCTACATTTTTACTGTTTTTAAATGCTTTTCATTAACAGACTACTTATCAGAAGGGTAGATAACTGAAACTCTTGTCAACAAGTCTTTAATTGGTGCAATCAACCAAAAAAGAAAAATATGGTTTAATAGTATTAAATATAATTGAACTTATATTTGTGGTAAGAATTATTTTAGAATAAATTTGCTCATATTAAAAAAAAATTTTAAACATTTTCTTTATTTTGTGCCATTAGTGAAAAAAGTTGGTACTACTAATTTGGGAGAGAAAACATCTTTATTAAAATAAAAACAAAATTTGAATTAAATTAAGCCTTAAAATTTAGGCTGTCAAAATAAATCTGCTAAATTGAAATTTTTATATTTGGTATATTTTTATTGGTTACCTTGTAATTATAATACTATTAAATTATGTTGTCTGAAATTGCCTTAACAAGCCAAAGCAATGCTTAAGCTGAAATAGATATGTTTCCTTTTTTATTAATTCAGATTGTAATGTATTGTTTTGCTTTTATTGTGATTTTTTTTTCCTGAAATTGCAACTCTCCTTTCCATTTTTTTCTGCTGAAAATATTCAAAATTCTGGTTCTTTTTCTAGTCTGTATGCTGCCATATGTCTATCTTTTTTATGAAATTTAATAATGAATTAATGTATACTTGTACATTTTAATATTTCATTTTTTTTTTTTTTTTTTTTTTGTGTGTAAACAATTTTCCAAATAAAGACAAAAATGTAATTGTCAAAAAAAAAAAACTTACTAATTTTCTGAGATCTGAAGAAATGTCATTTGGTATTTGATCAACATGATCTGAAAATAAGATTGGCTTTAAGGCCCTAAATGCTTATATTTTTATGGTGTTATTAACCTACTTGGAACTTAGTATCACTTGTAAGTAATAAAGAGTATCATTTTTTCCCTCCTTAATCCTCTTAAAATTTACTGTGTATCAATTTATTTAACTTTTCTATTTTTTCGTTTCTTATAATCTCTTTTTCTCCTGTTCAGTCTTCTGCTTTCTCTTTATAATAATTTTCTTACATCACTCTTTCTTCTATATTTTTTAAATAAAAAAATATTCATGTATGTTTTTAATTTCTAGTATATTAGAAATGTTAAATGTTTAATCATAAAATGAGATCTAAACAGCCAGTTAATATGCAATTTACTTATAATGTAATTATTAATATTGTATATATAACCTCACATCTTGTTTCTGGAAATTCTACATCAGGATTGTTTAGCTGTTGACATAGATAAACCTGAAATAAGCTATAAAATACTTTTTTGTTAATGTTTTTAAGAGCATTTTAAGCAAATTTCTAATTTTGTTTTATTTTTTGACATTCTGTATACTTGAAAATTGAGAAATATTCTTTTAAAGCTTGTTCAAAAGTTATTGTAATAATTTGTGATAAACTTTAATAAAAAAATGTTTGTAAATATTGGTAAAAGGTAACCATCTGTCAATTCTGTCTTGTGTCATATGAAGATAGGCTTCAGTTGAAAATTCACATAATCAAGTCTTTTGAAGACCTAGGAAACCAGTATGAAAAATTCAGATGAATTTTAATAAGAGCAGAAAATTATTGATTTTTGCATACTGTATTGTTTAATTAGTCTTTTTTTCTGCTGCACTCTACAGGACTATGGATCGCATAGAGATGAGGTAAAAATAAATTTGTTTTTGTGTGCAATTTTCAGAGTTTATATTTTTTTAACTTTGATAAATTGACTTTGCCATACAGAATTGAATAATTGAATATCTGCTAAAACTTCCACTTAGAATATACTGAAGTAAATATGAACATTTTTTAGTAGAATACTTTGAAATGATTTGCTTCAGGAATAAAATTGTCATTATGGTATATCTATAAAGTCCAAAGGTGTTTTCAAATTATATGCTTCTGCATTTTCACTAGAAAATTTGTCTGCTTTTCAGAATAGGGAATAGTTTATACTCTAGTTTGATAATATTTTAAACTTCCTCAGATTGAAAAATGCTATGGAAATAAGGATGCTTCATTTTTTTAAAAATTAGAAAACAATCACATGAAGATATGTACTTATTTATAAGGGATAAATATAAGTTATAATACTCTTACTGGTTGTCCTTTGCATTGAGCTGTTGTCTATTTGCAGGCCAAGTAGCTAAATACAAATTAAGCTAAGCTTAAGAAAAGCAGAAATTATTTTTCAGATGCATTTGTATAAATCAGATATGAAAAATGAATATAATCTATTAGATATTTATGCTATGGGTGTGTGTGAATTATTTGAATTTCTTAGATGAATCATTCTCAATTATTAATTAGTTTTTCAATAATATGAGGACATACTTGAAAATTTGGTATTTCAATGGACAAAAGTCAAAAAAAATTGAGAACTTTTACTAAGGGTGAATATGTGGAATATCATGTTTTAGATCATTCTTTTTGGTAGAGTTGAGAATTTTTCATCACCTCCTCATATTTTGTTTTTTTATCATAACCTCAACAAAATCATTCAATGATCATTAAATCAGGCCAAATTGGAAATAAGGACAAAGCTTCCAGAGCTCTGTGAGTTATCTTGGCAGTTACCTTATTGAACTCTGCTTTACAAGTCGGATGTAAAATCCTGCTGGAGATTTATTCTTTAATTCTAATTCATGCTGCCAACCAAAGGTGTGATGATCTACAGGATAAAAAGTAGCAACTGAAATTAAAATGAAAGAAATACTAGTCAATAATTAAAAACAAATTGAATTAGATTTTCTTTAAAATGAAATTGTTTGTCATGGTAAAACTGTATATGTTATTACAAATTTCAGATTATTATTTATATACCTAAACATTTATCTGTAAACAATAATGATAGGGTTCATTAAGTAGTTCATGAGATACATATTAGCTTTTAGAATACCATTGAAATATAATTATACATCATGATAGTTTTTAATTAAACTGCTTTTACCTAATAAGATATATTTCTTACCTAAAACATGGGTACTAAAAAAAAAAAAAGTTTTTTTTTACCTGTGCCAAGAGGAATTTTTATGGCCAATTCTATCGTATTGAAAATATTTACATACTATATATGGGTATTTTTAGGATGGTATCCTGAATTGGTCCATAAAAGCATTTACAAACGAAAAATACTCTTTTGTTTTCATCCTTGGAAAATGTGAGAATCATTATAAATCTTAGATATGGAAATAAAGATTAAAAATATTTACTCATAAATCTTTTTGGTCCTACTTCATTGCATCACTGTTAAAGTACCATAAAATATCTGAAACATAAGTTGCATATCAAAATAAATGCAAGTCTGCTTTTATTTTGTATATGACAGATTATTTTTGTTTGAAGTGGGGAAAAATTAAGACTAACATTTGATCAATTGAAAATGTTATTATCCTCAGGATTAATGAAAGTGGTGACTTAAGTGTCTTTATCTCTATTGTAATTATTTATCAAAATCTGATTGCTGTACAGGATAACGATCAATGTAATAGCTTGTGTTTGTAATATTATTTCTTTTTGTTTGTTTTAAATCCCCAAAAGTAGTTTATCTGGCACTTCTAGTATAAACAAGCTACTTACTTGTAGGCAAGACATGATTCCAGTGCCAACTGATTTCTTTAACAATATTTATATCTGGCTAGTATTAGTTTTTTGGTTTCTTTACTCAAAGTTAAATTTAGATATTATCTGGAAGTTTTAGTCAGTATATTAAAAACAACTTATATTTGCTGTGCATTTTTCCTTTGATCATTTTCAAGTTTCTTCATTTTCCCCTCTCCATATTTAAACACATGTCAAACAAAAGGCCAGTAAAGCATTTGTAATTGAGTGATTTTTTTTTTTTTATTATTAGGCTAGCTGTTGCTAGTGAATTTGTTTATCACATGGTTCATTAGAAAGGTGACCAACTGATAATCATTTTTATTTAGCAGTGATTACTTGCACTTAAAAAGAAATTATCATCTGATGCAAAAATATTTTTATAGGGTGTATATTGATGTGCATGAAGGTAGATCAACAAGTTTTAATCTGAATTTCGATTTGAAGTTTTCACTGTATAATGTTTGATTTATATGGTTAATAATCACTACTGAATCAAGTGAATTCCCAAAGAGACTGTTGATACATATTTGTAAAATAAATACTGTTATCATTTGACTACACACTTAATAATTTATTTCATAATTATAACTCAATTTTAACAAAACCAGAAATCTGTTACATGCATTCTTCGAATACATCAAGATGAATCATCAGTGATGTTTTTCTGGTTTCGTTAAAATTGAGTTTTTCAAAATCAGACACTTTCTGCCAGGTAACCCTGCTTGTGTTGATCAAATACAAGCTCTCATCTCAGTGGTCATGTGCTATGTATTCTTCAGAACCTGTTCTTCCACACAATTTATATTACTCAAAGGGTTTTTTTTTTTTTTCTTGAGAACTTTGTAATATTTTGTTTATACTTTTGTGAATTTTTTAACAGTAAGAATTACACCTTGTATCCCACTCTGAAACAATACACAATGCCTGTTTTAAAAATTGAATTTGGCTGTTTAATCAGTTCTGTAAATTATACTTGAACAGCATTTAGATATCAAATAGATTGCACAATATTACTGAAAAGAGAACATTAAGTATAAAAATTCTATATTGTTTCTGATATTGTAATTTTTCTCACACAGGATAGGGTTGTATGTTAATTGTCATTTTACTTATTGTAGCATGAAAACCTAGAATTTAATATAATTAGCATCTTTTATATTCTGTGATCATGACAAGCCCTTAAAATTGATAATCATTTTAAGGCTTCTTAGCTGAAACTTGAAAATGATCTTTTTTTTTTTTTTCTTCATTTTTAAAAATGATTTATTAGGATATGATATTGGCCGTATCTCAGTGCAAAATTATAATTTTATCTGTATAAAATGTTCATCTGTTTCAGAAAATTTGAAAGCATCTTTTAAGTTTTTGTTTTCTACTTCCTATTTATTTTATAGAGATAAAATTACTTTCACTGTATATTTTACACTTGAGATGTAGTCATTATGTA